>CM069235.1:50181469-50623969 GCA_035582765.1 Acer negundo | reverse complement strand
GAAGAAGGGAAAAAAAAAATCTAAGCCTAATTTCAATTTAGTCCAGATTTCAAGTTTGAACATTTCAATTTAGTCATGATTTCAAGTTTGGACATTTCAATTTAGCCATGATTTCAAGTTTGGATATTTCAATTTAGTCATGATTTCAAGTTTGCATTGAGGTTTTTTTTTTTAAAAAAAAAACTATTTTCAAGGGTATATTTATAATTTATGGACATACATTGAATTTTTTTTTTTTAAAATGGTTATTAACAATTAACTTTTCAAAAGTGGTTACTAGCAAAAGTTTAATAATTCAAATGGCTATTTTTGGTTTTCTCTCTATATACATACTATACATGAGGAAATAAGGGGTTTTAGCACTTTTTTGAATTGGTGTTGCACGTGGGGCACTACTTTAATAACTTAAGTTTAAAAGACACTAAAGTAAGTAATTTCAAAAAATGCCCTTACTTTACACATTCTCTTACTTTAAAGTTTTTTGAGATTTTATTCTTTCATCTTCTTTATAGAGGTCTGTTTAACAAATCTCCAACGGAGGTCGAACATCATAACATTATCAATACATCTTCATTGGATAATTAGTTTAGTGGTGCTACACAGATGCATTCGGGGGTTGAACTCTTTCAATTTAAAACCCAATTTGGGTTTCAATTTTGAATCTTTCATTGTTAAATTTGTTAAGGGTTGGGATTTTTGAGTGGAGAAGAGGATGAATAGTATCTTTGTGATTGTGTTCTGAGACTTTGTGTTTGTGTTTCGAGACTTTGTGTTTGTATGTTTGAGACTTTGTTTTTGTGTGTTCCGAGACTTTGTGATTGCTTTTCGAGATTTATGGGTTGTTGTTCTATGCTCCTATGTTTCTGTTCTATTCATCTTCTCCAACCTTGAATTCCAAATTCGAAACCCTTTATTTTCAAAGAAAGTTATATACTTCGTTTTTTCAGAAAAATTAAAAGTCGCTATTGTGTTTGGTCATGGTCGTCGACGACAACATACGTGTGTTCATGGTCCACCGTCGTCGTCAGTGTAAGTGAGTTCATTGATTGGTCGATGTATGTGTATTCGTCAATTCATCAGTTCCACTTCCATTGATGGAGGATTTTGAAAGAAAAACAAAAAACAAAAAAACAAAATGGTGAAGAAGGTTACCATGAAAATATGAGATAAAATCAATCTATTTTAATATTTTAATTTTCTATTATTTCATACATTATTACTTAATCTAATGTGTATTCTATATGAGTAATGCTAGGCTTCCAAATTTTTTTCTTAAATTCTTCCCCAAATGTATGTAGCACTTGAGGTGTCAACATCTTGTAAATCATGAGATTATGTGATGAATGATGTGATGTTGACACCTCACGTTCTACAAACATTTGGGAAAGAATTTGAAAAAAAAAAAAAAAAATTGGGAAGCCTAGCATTACTCATTATATATATAATTTTTTTTTCTAGATTTTACTAGAACAAACTAAGTAAATATTGAACTTTTCTAGCGACTGTCTTTATTATTTATTTTGTTAGGTTAAATATTAATCTGATTTTGATAAATTTACTTTATTAGTTTATTATTTAAATTTTCTTCAAAATTATTTTAAGTTAATTTGGTTTGACATGAATACTATAAAATTAAGTTACAAGTATGTAAATAATTGTGATTTAAATATATCAATGGTATAATGATATTTTAATTAAGCTATTGAAATTTATATTTTATAAGTTGGGAACTATTAATATATTTTGTTAAGTTATGTATACCGTTAAGAACAGACATAAATTTTACAACAAAATAAAAGATGTTTTCTCATATACTCTTTGATTATATAATTGAAATGGAAATTAAGAAGAAAATTAGATTGATTTGGTTATAAATAATTTTATAGGTATAAAATAGACATGTTACATTTTAATTAGTTAATGTCTATTTTATTTATTTATTTGTATCATCAAACGTTATCACATTTTGTTGAAAAGTATCAGGTGTTAGATTCTGCATCTTTTCTTGTACAGGATTCCTAGTGACATACAATATTAGTTTTTGTCTTGACCCCCTTAAAGCCAAAATCATGGCTTCACCTCTCCCACCTTGGAGTCGCTCACAACATCAAACTCGTGCCCCTCCAACAACGGATTAGAAATTCAACATTGATGGTTCAGCCATTATGTCAACCAGTAGTATCTAATTTTTATGTCAGCAAGTTGTATATCCTACAAAACATACAACTTTATGTCGACCATATTTTCTCTTTAGAAGGCCAACTAGACATTGTTGCAGTGACTGATTGATTTCACTACTAATGAATTTAAAAGTTGGAAAATGGTTAGCGATGTTAACAATTGTGCGTTTTTAACTCTTGTAGGAAAAGACCATAATCTTACTGTTACACATGAGACTAAATGATATTACATTTGATTTTTTTTAATAACTTAGTTTTTAAATATTCGTACATTTTCCTTGGCCCTCCAAAGCCAAAATTATTGGCTTCGCCCCTGACTATCACCATCTCATAGTCTCATGATATTATAATACCTCATGTGCTAATGAAATTATTTTAGTAATATTTAAGTATCTCATTTCCCGGGCGATCACACCAAAAACTCGAATTCCTTTTAAATTTTCTTCTTGACCAATGACAACTAAAACATTGTTATCATATCGTATTATATATTATAATGTTATCACGTTTGATGTACTTGTATTAAATTCTAGGGGTGAATCGAAAAGGAAATCTTTTATCGGTTCTACCTCCTATTTTTTACAAAGAGAATGAATTCTTTAGCAACAACATAATGGAGGGAGTCAATCAATATAGATTGATCTAAAATCGGATTCAAATCCAATAATGCTTTCTTATGTACCTTCAATACAATAAGCAGATAAAAGACTAAAATACCCAATATGTACTAACTCTTCCCGAAAAGGATCGAGGTGATCTAGCCGCACCTTCTAGTATGGCTACCTTGTTACGACTTCATTATTACGGGCTATTTGACACCTCTACTAACGTGGACAAGAATGTGCTCTACCATCTCAAGCTAATTTTTTTTTTTTTTTTGATAATATTTATTAATTCGAGATCTTGTATTTTTTTTGAAAGCTTTCACCATTGGTAGGATTAATCGAGCCGCTAACCTAGAAGTCATTTACCCAAACTCTAAGTTCGTCTGTCTACCAACTGAGCTACACCCCTGTTGGCACCTCAAGCTAATTGATGTGCCGATGATTTAGTGTATGAGATGCATACAAATCATCAAACAATTCAACTACAATCAAGACAAACAATAACACTTTTATCATTTCATAAATATATAAGATTCCAAAAGATATAGATATGTTTTTTACACTCAATATTGGAGATAATGATCGGTCCATCACTCCATCATCATTATGTTAGAAAAGTGAACTGATCATATCAGTGACTCACATGGGTCCCTGTGTAATTCATATTTGGTTTCTTTGTGTCTGTACTCTTTTGTTCTCTTGATTCATCAACTAAATTAATACCCGTTTATAATGGCTCCGTCATGTTGGGTGAAAAGTATTCGGTATACAGTATTAATTATTCATTTAATCTTTATTTTGTATGCTAACTAATTATTCATTTAATATTTATTTTAAATATTAAAAACCTTTTATTTTTTCAAAAAAGAAAGAAGAAAAAAAAAAAAAACAACTATATATTAAAATCCTGATCAAGCTTTAATAGGCAGCACCTCTGTTGCCACATGATCACTGATTGATTGGCAGTGGAATGAATAATCTGGATCCTCCAATTTTTAATCCACAATAAATACATGAGAAGGGACAATCAAATCCGGCCACCCTCTTAAATATTATAAGTGGCCACCTTGAATCCACACCCATTTTTTTTTGACAGTATTATAGATCCAAATTAAATATCTCCATCATTTTCTGCTGTTTGAACATTCTTTTTATATGAATCTAATATTATACGAGTGGCTGCTATATTTTTGTTAATTCTAACGTTGACTAAAAGTGACAACTATATATATAGCAAGCAATAATACTTCACTCTCGATCTTGATATTTCTTGATCTTGAATTGATCATGGCAATTAGCTTGAATTTCATTTTCGGATTGCTAGGTAATATTAATTAACCTTATTAATTGTTTGTCAAATTTATATATGTCTAATTTTGATTATTGTTTTCTATTTCAGGCAACATCACAACCGGCCTGCTCTACCTTTCTCCTTTGTAAGTGATCTCTTATATATTATCATCATCGAAGTCTTGAGTTCGAATCTCCCCTTATCGATCATCAATCCATCCTTTTATTAATTATCTGTATTTATTCTGCATTTGGTATTTGAATCTGTATCGATCGTTCATCTCTGCATGTCAGGAAAACATTCTGGCATATATTGCAGAGAAGATCGACGGAGGAATTCGAGAGCTTTCCTTACATAAGCAAATTGCTGAATGCATACTTCTGGGTTTGGTATGGAGTTGTGAAGCCCAACAGTGTTCTTGTTGCCACTGTTAATGGTTTTGGCGCTGTCTTGGAGATTATTTATCTCATCATATTTCTACTCTTTGCATCTACTCCATGGATGAGGGTACGTAACGTTCATCTGAAAACTCTTATATGCATCCAACGAGTCAGAGATTTGTTTTCTTTCAGTAACTTACTATATGGTCATTGATGAGTGTGTATATGTTTATTAGGCTAAAACTGGCATACTTGTTGGAATTTTGGATGTGGTGTTTCCTGGTGTAGCAGTCTTGGTCACACAATTAATGTTCGATAGAGATGTGCAAATCGAGGTTTCTGGGTTCTTGTCACTGTGCTTTAGTATGGTTGCTTATGCTTCACCATTATCAGCCATGGTAATTTAATATTTTGATTGATTTTATTAGAATATTTTAAATACCAATTAACTAATAAAGCTTAATATATTATATGGACGCTAAATTAATTTTGATGAGGTGAAAACCCTTGACTAACTTATGTATGGGATTACTAATCAGTAGTGCTACAAAACTAATTATTATCACATGAGATAATCAGAAATCCGACCTGTACATAAATTATGTCCGGAGGCTAGTACTTGAGAATTTTTATATACTAATGAAATGTGTGTATATATACAGAAAACAGTTGTGACGACAAAGAGCGTGGAGTACATGCCTTTTCTTCTATCATTTATCTTTTTTGTAAATGGAGCAGTTTGGACTGTTTATGCAGTGCTCACTAAAGACCTTTTCATTGGGGTAAGTTTCCCTACTCTTAACACACTTTGTTATATAATACTGGTTTATAATATAATGATTTTGTTTTTGACATGCATAGATACCAAATGGATCAGGATTTGTTCTTGGCACAGCACAACTGGTGCTCTATGCAATATACTGGAAACCCAATAAGTCATCATCAATATCCAAAGAAACAACCAACGATTTAGAGGATATATTGCAACACCACCAGCCCCTTATTACTTCCAATCCATCATCATCAAGTTCCTGAAAAGAGACAAGGCTAGCTAATTGGTGATCATATTAATTTTCCTTAATTACCACTAGGGGTTTTTTCATGTATTAATTAGCTGGTGATTTTTCGTGCAATCAACATCCATATTAATTATTAATCGTTTTGTTTGTAATAATTAATTCCTTCATTTGTGAAAGAGTATTCACATTTAAGTCTTTGTAGTTTAAAGACAAAAATATCTAAGTATATTATATTAATTAGTGAAAGAGTATTCACATTAAAGGGTCGTTTATTTGTTTGATTGAAGACTAAACAATCCTGTATTTTTTTAAATATTGAATAAGGACCGAAATCTGAACTTGAATGACATATATATATATATATATATATATATTTTCCTCACATCTGAATGTATTGTCAATACGTTTATTTTTTAAAAGTAAAATTGTCTGAAAATAAGTAATTTTACATTTATACTCATGTTAAACAATTATATATATAATATGGAATAAAAACAATCCAAAAATAATAATTATATAGAACACATGTGATCATGATCTTCTTCGATTACAAACAAACTTCATTTTTACTAAGAAAATAAAAAGTTTTTTTTTTTTTTTTTCAAAAAATAAAAGGGGCATTAAGAAAACTCACACAAAACACTCTAAAAATAATAATAATATATAAATATATCACCATAATATCATAATCAAGTATTGATATTAAACATTAATATAAGAAGTAATTAGGGTTCTTTTTTATTTTTAAAACTATTTAAAATAATTAATATATTAAAATACATATTTCTATACCATATATAATTATGATAAAATTTGAATTATGTTATATATAGGGGATAATATCGGAAGAAAAGATTTTGGATTGCATTTAATACAATTCAATGATTTGCAATTAAGTGAAAAATTATAATTTTTTACTTTTTATTTTAAATTTTTTTTTAGCATTTTAAAGTTATTTGACCATTTAAAAAAAAAAAAAAACGACTTAATAATTATGATTAAAACTTACTAAATTTTAAATGAAAAAAATAAACGACCTCTAAATTTGTTCAGTTTAAAGACAAAAATATCTATGTATATTATATTTAAGATGCTATATATAGAGAGAGAGTTAGAAGTCACGTCAACAATTTTGATGTAGAAGTAATGCCTTGTAGAATTCCACCCAACGTCAACATTGGAAATCACTGTTAATGTAGGTTGAAGTAAACGACAAAGTGGTTCATAGAAAAAGGGATGGTATCATACTAATCCTTTTCTCGTCAACATTGGAAATCACTGTTAATGTAGGTTGAAGTAAACGACAAAGTGGTTCATAGAAAAAGGGTTGGTATCATACTAATCCTTTTCTCTGCGTATGATAGGCAGACCCTCGTAAATTAATTTAATAATGAACATGTATAGTTCGTGGGGGAGGTGGGTGATTGGATCTTAATTATCTAACTACATCTACAAGTCAATTAAGTGTTTAAGAGTATGACATGATCGATCATGATCACTTGTTGTATTTATTATTTTTCTTTCTCTCTCTGCTTTAACGTCAATTGGGTCTTCTTCGTCATGCACATACAGCACAGCTAACAGTCATGGCTAGGTGTTGGGTTTGACAGGCTGCTGCTGCTGCTGTAGGTGTTTCACTCATCATTATTGACTCTTTTAGCTTTTAATTAAGGGGGAATTGCACAAACATCCCTCAAGGTTTGATCACCCTTTATTTTTATTTTAAATAAACTAAAAAAATTAAAAATTAAAATAAGAATATATAAAAAAAATATTTTAAAAAACATAAATGTATCTTAAATATGAAACCTAGAAAAAAGATACATCTTTACAATTAAAAAAATAAATAGTTTTTTAAATAATTTAATAATAAATAAATTTTAAATTTTAAATTTTAAATCAAGGGGGAATTGCTTAAACAATTTTTTTTTTTAATATGAATTTATTTTCTAGGTTTGATTTAAGATACTTTCATGTTTCTATTATTATTTTTATCTTATTTTTAAATTTTTTTAGTTTATTTAAAGTAAAAATATAGTGTATTTTAGACTTTTTACACATTTGACCATTAACTAACGGATCCATTTAACGGTAAGGGATGTTTGTACAACAATTTCAAATGTTGAGGGAAGTTTATGCGTATAGAACCAAAACTGTCATATCCGTGTAATTTTATCAAAATTCAGGGGATGTTTGTGCAATTCCCCCTTTAATTAAACTCTTTCCTTTTTTGCTGATGACCAATAAATCCCACTAAGCCGTGTGATTAATTTACAGTTGCTTTGATGTTTGTCGTATTTATCAACACCTCATTGTGTTATTGCAACCGTAACTAATACAAAACTTGAACAACATTTGTAGTTGCATTGCATATATAACATCTGCAAGTTAAAAATGAAAATCTTATCAAATTCAATACGAAAATTGTGAGAAAAATAGAATACCGGATTTTACGTACGTGATAATTATACTTTTTTCGTTTTGTTTTGTTTCTTATAAATTTCTTATATTTTATTTGCTATTTATTAATGAAATAAAGGTTTGATATATTTTATTTATCTTAGCAACTACAAATCTCTCTCTCTCTCTCAATCAAAATATATTATATTTTTTTCTTAAACCACTATAACCAAATTTAGTTAACCAAGCTTTCTTGTCTAATTTATTGAATTTTACTTTATATATAAACTAGTGGACCAATCATCATCCTCATCCTATCATAGGGGCAATTTAGACTAGCATGAGAGTATGTTTGTGTAATTATAGCCAAAGGTTGAATACAGGGCCGGCCCTGAGATTTTCGAGACCTGAGGCGAACTATAGAAAATAAATTTACAGCCCCTTGATATTTCAAGTTGATATTTTGTATCTTAATTATGAATTTTCGTAGTAAGATTTAAGAGAATTTTGAAGAATCCTAATTTGATTTTTGATTTTTAATTTTTTGATTTTTGTTTAATGTCTACTTCTTGTTGTGATAAGTGATATAAGTAGCGTTATACTGTTGTTTTCCTGTTTTAGATATATAAAAGATTATGATTATAATTCAACCCACGTTTGGCTTGGTGAAAGAACTTGATAATAATAATTGAGTTTTATAATTTGTGGGCTTTTCTTAAAAAATATATATATGTTCAGTGGGCTTATTTTAAACTCATTTATGAGTTTGTTAATTTAAAAAAAAAACATATGTTTAATTGGTCTATTTTAAATTCATTTATGGGTTTGCTAGTTTAAAATCATACATGGGTTATATCTGAATTTTATTTTTTTTAATTTTTTTTTAATTTTTTTTTTAATTTTACAATTTGGGGGCCCTATGCGGTTACCTCACTTGGCTCCCCCTAGGGCCGGGCTTAGTTGAATATTAAACATTTTGACCATAACCGATGATAAGTTTGTACAATTTGCCCTACATAAAAATATGTTAAAGAAGCACATCACCTTTTAGTAGATATGATTGTACATCTCCCTTCCACACCTAGTGATTAGGGGTTCGAGTCCCACCATGCGTATTTTACAAGCATGTGTGAGGAGTTTTCTCCCAGTTTGTGGGAGCAGCCCTCTCTCCAATTGTGATATTTATAGTCCATATGTAACCTCTCCTCGATGGCGGGAGTAGTGTTTCGGACCATGCTTGTAGAGTCTAATTAATCTCACCAGGTCCCGGCAGTAGTTGTGTTTTAAAAAAAAAAAAAAAATTGTTAAAGAAATTAAACACACTTATATTTGGATTTTTTTTTTTTTTTTAAAATGGTTCTCTCTCAAATACATCATAAAAAATCGATTTATTAAAATATAAAAATAATGAAAATTTAAAACATATCTCCGTATCTAAATTAATTATCATTTTGTTGCTTTTCTACGAGATTGTATTTCAAAACTTCAGTGAATTAATTACGAGTTCAGATAAAAAGAAGATAAAAATTTATCCAAACCAAAACAATATATATGAAAAAAGGATCAGGATCCTCTTCTTGGTTCTTGTTTTTCCTTGACTTTTTTCAAGTGTAATTAAAACACCAAGTTGCATGAGAGAGAAAAAAGTGATCAAATCTCAACTATGTATTTTTTATTTTGCTTAGGTATTATTAGATTATGAAAGGTTAAGGAAAAACAAGACAAGGAGAGGATCTTGATCCATGAAATAAACATGAACTAAATTTTATCGAAAGGAAATTAAGCTGTATGAAATCAATGTTTTGGTCTAATTTCAATGCCATTAACAATGAGTCCTCCTTTTCAAGTGCTCACAGCTCACCCTTCATTTCCTTTAAACACATCTTCACCTCCTCTTTATTATCATCATCACCTCCAACATTATAAAAACTTCCTAATTCAATCTCAAACCACCCAACGTTCTCTAACAACCCTTTCTCTTGGTCCTCAAGAAACCCTAGATCTCAGAGCTTCAATGCGATTTAAAAAATACATATGTTCTAGATCTTGTTTTTTATTTTCTTGGCAACGTAAATAGACCATCCCTTGCGATTTGATGTCGCCAACCTCAAGTGGCCGTGTGTGGCTTCATTTTGCTGTTGCCTCCCCTGTTTCTTAGTTGTTGTTGTTGCATGCCTCCCCTGTTTTTCAGGGTTGTTTGGTTTTTCCTCTTTGTTTTCTAATAAATTTGTCGTTCAAAAAAAAAAGGTGAAACCTCTGATGGTAACGAGTCCAATCCGTAAGCTCGATCAGCAAATTTAACTATGAGATAAGCCCCGTAAACTGTTTTCGGTTATAGCAAACAGGTGTGTATCTTGCCATGGATCTCTAGCCAAGTTATTGTTCTAAGTTCAGCAACTTCTGCAAATCTGAAATTAAGAAAATTCTAATTAGGATAATTAAACAAGCTCAAATTTGCCACAACTTGGTTCTTTTCTTAGATTAAAATTATTGTGAAAACAATTATAGGATGAAATTAATATAAGAAAAAAAAACCTGGATTGAAGGAAGGGTTTCCAGGACCAGTAGAGAGGATTGCGTGCCCATGTAATTGAAAGTTCTCTTGCACTTTACATATAACGTTTCTTACTTGTTGATTATTCTAATGAAAACCTCTGTCAATCGATATGATCATAAAGAAATTAAATATCATTAGCATATATGATTGTAAATAATCAACAGAAAATGAAAATATTAAATTTATAAATACAGTCTTTTTTCATCTTAGTGCATTTAAATTTGTTTGATCAGTATCGATCATTACAAGTTCACTAGTACCGGATAAAAAAAATCAACGAATTTGTAATGATACAAATCCGCATATTAATTTTTATCATATAATGAATATGTACCGATATAGATTTTAATTTTACAAAGAATTAATTAATAATCTTCAAAGTGTAGTATGAGAAACCAAAGGTAGAAATATCAAATGCGGCAGTCTTTCATTGACATATTTGCATCCACAAGCTGTGGAACAAATATGAATTTTGTGAATTTCGATTAAAAAAAATTCATTCACAAAATTCATATTTGTTCCACCGCCTGTACACACAAAAACCTTGATAAAACTGTCATATTAAATGGCTTTTATAAAAATTAAAAAAAAATCCAGAAGAATAATCATGTAACATTACAAAACTAGCTATGTAACGTTACATAGTCGCATAACAATCAGTAAATTTTTTGTACAACTATGTAACATTATAGAAGTTTATTATTGCGGTTCTGATTTTTCTTTTTTCTAGACCGATCGACTTGAATAGATATTAATCCTATATATAAATTCACGACCGAATCCCACCAACCTTAGAACTCAAAAATATATGATTTTATTTATAGAAAATTGTATAGACATATATCGAGTTTAGTTAGGTAAAATTTCACATAAGTCCTATCTTTTTGGTGATTTGTCACCTTTATAAATGTCTTTCTAAATTCATCACTTTAGTCCTTTCTTTTTCCAAAACCCATCACTTTGGTTCTTTTGACTAAATATGTGAAAGTCAACTATTTTAAAACCTATGAAACTACACTTTTACCCTTATTACTATTTAATTTAGCTAAAATGATTATCTTAGCTTTAAATTAAAATGAAAAATAATAAAATTCTCAATAATAAAATCTTAAATAAATATATTTAAAAAAGCTTAAATAAATAATTAAAAATCCATTAATTTTTTCTTATTTTGTATTTTTTTTTCATAATGTATTTTTATTTAGTTAAAACGATTATCTTAGATTTAAATTAAAATGAAAAACAATAAATTCTCAATAATAAAATCTAAAATAAATATATTACAAAAACAAATTATGAAAAAAAAATATCATTTGAAGCTAAGATAATCATTTTAACTAAATAAATATCCATTATGATAAAAATACAAAAAAATAATAATAATAATGGATTTTATTATTATTTATTTATTTAAAATTTTTTTGTCATATATTTATTTAAGATTTTATTATTGAGAATTTTATTAATTTTAATTTTAATTTAAAGCTAATATAATCATTTAAGCTAAATTATATATTAATAAGGGCAAAAATGTATTTTCATAAGTTTTAAAATGGTTGACTTTCACATATTTGGTCAAATAGACTAAAGTGATGAGTTTTGGAAAAAGAAAGGACTAAAGTGATGAATTTTGAAAAACATTTATAAAGGTGACAAATCACCAAAAAGATAGGACTTATATGAAATTCTACCGTGTAGTTATAATTACAGTCATGTGGAACTACTACTTAAAATTACACAAATCTCCCATGCCGTTACTCCATCGCTGCTAATAGTTAACGGTTCTAAGGTAAACTTGTCCTATCACAATAAAATCATATAAAATTAAGAAACACATGGCAGTTCTATGTCAAGTCAGGAAAAAAAAAAGGTATTTATATCTAATCGAATAATATTTTATTAACATATTATCTAATAACATAATGTAAATTTATAAGAACTCAATTTAATTATTAAAAATAGAAAACAAAGAAAAAAAATATTGACAATGAGTTGAAGAACTGAGTTCTACTATAAATATTGCTTTTACAGGGGATTAGCCATGAGAACCCACCTCCGCCACGGCGCCACCACGACCACACTAACGACTTAGGTGCAAAACCCATCAAATTCTATGACGAAATCGATCTCCTCACCCTCCCCTTGGCTCCAATACCTCCATTTGATTTGGAGGTTTCTAGAGCCTAGTGGAGGTTTCTAGAGCCTAGGGGAGGGTGAGGAGGCCGAGTTCGTCATCGAATCTAATAAGTTAATTGTGTCATTGTGTGATTTGACATAGAACTGCCATGTGTTTCTTTTGAATGACTTTATGGTGAATTGAAAGGATAAATTTATCCTTAAACCGCTGTTAACTATTAACAATGGAGTAATAGTAGGGGTGTTTATGTAATTTTAAGTAAAAATTCCATATAGATCTAATTATAGCTAAAATTGAGGTATGTGTATGCAATTTGCTCTAATTTTATTCTAGTTGATAATTAATTATTATTATTGTTATCTTAAATAATCAATTATTATAATATAATATACAATAAAATAGGAGTAAAATAACTCACTTATGGGCATTTTAGACCATTAACACTAATTGTTCAGTCAATGACTCGATGGTTAGTTTTAACAGAAAAGAACAAACGGCAGGGGTTTTGTGCAATTTGAATCAAAAGTTCTATCTCGTTGCAATTAAGTCTAATATCAAGTGTGTGTGTGAAATTTGCCCTTTTATTTAAGTTGTAACGTCAAATAATATTTAAAATTTTTTATAAAAAAAGCTGACAAAATGGGTAAAAATTGAATTCTGTAATTACCTTCAACTTCCATCAATTAGATGAGAATTACATTACCTGAAAAACAAGTTAATTTCTTGGAGGAATAGACCACCTTCCATACTAATCTGGACAGAATCTCCTGATAATCAGACGGCGGAAAATCCTCCCACACGATGTCGGAATCTGACACAGATCTAGCGGTGGATGAAACCAGCGAGAGCCTACAAGCATCACTAGGTGATGTGAATTAAAAAATATGTGTGCAAAACCATCTTCAGGAAGAAGATCCAAACTCATGATAATTATTTAATTTCTCTGCCTAGCTAGCTCCCTTCAATTTATATTAAATTATTAATAGTAACATGTATATATTCCATGCATGCACATCGTTAAAATGACAACATTTTATGATTATGGGTTCAGTTTAGATGTCGACATGAAGTGAAGAGTTTAGATGACGACATGGAGTGAAGACATGAGCACATCTATGGATTTCATATAATGACCCTAACACGTGTTAGGAACCGATTGGTCGATGACTACAAAAACGTATAGATAGGGAGAATGATTTTGTTCACCCACACTAACGAGGGTGAACCATTATCCCTTACCCTAGGTGTTGCCACGTGTCTCTAACTCTGAGTTAACTTTGGACTTTGGGTTAAGTTAAGGGCACGTGTCAACAATTAGGATGGAAGTAATGGTTCATCCTAGTTAAAAGAGGTGAGCAAAGTCACGCTCATAGATAGGGGGTCATTATATTTCTTTGACTGAATATTTCTCTTGTATTGTCTTCTTTGTGAAGTCATCCTTTTGACATACAAAATACAACAAAATTGAAAGATTCATATAATGTCAATTCATATATATTATAATATATATTATCCGTGCTTTTACATACCGGTACAAAACCTCGTTAACTTGTGCATGTATTGCATAGGTCAAGAGAACCCATTTACCCTTATTTAGTTTGATAATTAGTACATTACATTTAGACTTGAAACTACATAGAATTTGGATTCATATAATGTCAATTCCTTCATCACAAAGTTGCCAAAGTGACCTCATAATCCCTATGTTGTCAATTTAGGTGACTCAAAAAAAGACGAGGCTTGCCCATTATTATTGACCAAAATTTAGGTAGAATTATAATAAATATAAATAGATGGTGTGCAATTGAAATTTTAAAAATAGCATAATTAAAAAGTTTAGGCTGCCCTGTTTTTCTCTGTTCTGGGCTTCTTGTCTCGGTGCCTCTTTGGCTGTTTTTCAATAAAGTGAGCCGGGACTCGCTTGAATTGGAGAGTAGATAAAAGAAAGCACTATACTCCCTAATATAGGTAGGAGGTCTTGTGTGAGTTGTATCATTCACATAAAGTTTACCAAATCATATGTAGCCCAATCCACTTTTTGGGTACAAATCAAATTCAAAATGGAGTGATTGGTATATGTACAATATATATATATATTCAGAGACGTAATCATGATTGAAGACTAGGGTAGGCTAGAAATTTTTTTTACTGAATATTGACATCACCTAGTTAGAAGGACATAGTGAGATGTCCCCGTAAAATGTATATTCTAAATAAATACTTTACAAAATTTTATTTTATTTTTAAAAATCAAATCAAATTAAATTATAAAAGAAACATGAAACACAAATGGGAACACTAATTAAATTATACAATATTCTTATATTAGTTTGATTCACTCCAATATACTAATACAATGTTTTGAGAAATTTAATGAAATTCATTTAACAATATCGTTACTTTGTAAATTTAAAATTGGATTAAATGATAATTGGATTACTCCTAAAATCTCATTATCTATATTTAACAATAACCCTAAAATTTCAAGACAAAATAAAATATGTTATTTGAAAGTAACAAAATAAAATATTTTAAATCATAATATTCACTCAAACATATATAAATATCAATGTTGATAAATAGATTGAACCAAGTTTGAAGAATATAGAGAAATAATTGTTATTATAGAAAGAAGAAATAGGAGAGAAATATTATATGTTTTACTCTGAATAGGAATTAAAAGTAATTATTATATATATATATATATATATATATATATTTTACTAATCTAGTTTTTTTAAGGGGGCCAAGCCCACCCTAGCCCCCACACCGGTACGTCCCTATATATATTATGTTTGTGTCATTTTTAGTTATTTTATTTTATTTTATTTTTTTTCAAAAACATTCATTGATGGAGGACCAATGGAGGTCTCGATGAGACGACTAAAACAAAATTTGAAAATTTTCATTTTTGCTCAACAAGTCTCGGAAATTGCAAAACTACTTGACAAGTCTCGGAAACTACTTGATAAGTCTAAGAAACTACCTGATAAATCTTAGAAATACAAAATAAGTCTCGGAAATATAAAAATAAAACCTCCTTTGAGATGATAACTCTTTATATACTTGGTGATGTAATTAATATTAGTGTTTAGGTCTAACTTCAATGCCTTCAACAATGAGATTGAGACCTCCTTTGAGATGATAACTCTTCACCTCCTTAAAACTCATTTTTACATCCCGATCAACATCACTTAATTCACCATTGAAGAACTCTACAAGCTCAATCTCCATCCACCCATCTTCCCTTTCTCTTATAATTTGTTCATCATCATCATCAAAAACATTTTTATAGACGTATCTACCGATAATTTCTTATATAATAATTATTGTTGTTCATCAAAAACAAGTTTAGTGATAAATAA
Organism: Acer negundo; assembly: GCA_035582765.1. Classification (NCBI taxonomy): domain Eukaryota; kingdom Viridiplantae; phylum Streptophyta; class Magnoliopsida; order Sapindales; family Sapindaceae; genus Acer; species Acer negundo. The sequence goes on along the minus strand of CM069235.1, from coordinate 50,608,035 downwards.
CACAACCAAGGATACTAACTTTCATGATCACCTCTATGTAAACTCTTTAATTTTCTTCAACATTTTCCGTCTTTGTGGTTTCACTATTGGTTTTTACCCAAAAAACTATTTCCTAAACTCATTTACTTTTCACACCTATTAAATTTATAAATTAAAATTATACTCTTCACTCCCTTTGTAATACCAAAATTATCCTTAAATAGTATATGCCATAAAAAAAAATAAAAATAAAAATAAAAAAAAATAAAAAAAAAAAACTGGGTGCAGAAAGTGGTTTATATGGAAAAGGAAAAAAATTGATACTAGTGTCATGTTATAAGATCCTTCAAGCAAGTTCAAATCAAAAGAAGATTACAATTTATCAGAACCAAAACAATAGAACTCAATTTTATTGAAAGGAAATTAAGCGAAATCAATGTTTTGGTCTAATTTCAATGCCCTCAACAATGAGTCCTCCTTTCAAGTGCTCACCCTTCACTTCCTTCAAACACATCTTCACCTCCTTATTATTATTATAATCACCTCCAACATTATAAAAACTTCCTAATTCAATCTCAAACCACCCATCTTCACGTTCGCTAACAACCCTTTCTCCTTCTCCTCCTCGAGAAACCCTAGATCTCAGAGCTTGAACGCGATTTAAAAAATACATACGATCCAGATCTTGTTTCTTATTTTCTTGGCAGCGTAAGTAAACCGTCCCTTGCACTTTAACGTCGCCAACCTCAAGTGAAACCTCTGATGGTAACGAGTCTAATCCGTAAGCACGATTGGCAAATTTAACGATGAGATAAGCCCCGTAAACTGTTTTCGCTGATATCATACGTGTGTTTATCTTGCCATGGATCTCTAGCCAAGTTATTGTTCTTAGTTCAACAACTTCTGCAAATCTGAAATTAAGAAAAATCTAATTAGGATAATTGAACAAGCTCAATTTTGCAACAACTTGGTTCATTTTTTTCTAATATTAAAATTACTTTGAAAATTAATATAAGAAAATAAAAACCTGGATTGAAGGAGGGGTTTCCAGGACCAGTAGAGAGGATTTCCTGCCCATGTAATTGAAAGTTCTCTTGCACTTAACATATAAAGTTTCTTACTTGTTGATTTTTCTATTGAAAAACTCTGTTGATCGATATATATCATCATAAAAAATAAAAAATAAAAAAAATTAAATATAATCAGCATTGATAGTCAATACTCAATAGAGAACGAAAATATTAAATATACATACAGTCTTTTTCGTCTTAGTGCATTTAAATACAACAATTTATATCATTACAAGTTCACTACTGTTCGAAGAATAGTTATGAGAAACAAGTGGTAGAAATGTAGAATATCAAATGTGGCAGTCTTTCATGGTCATATTTGCATCCACAGGTGGTGGAACAAATATGAATTTTATGAATTTTTCTTTTATCAAAATTCATATTTGTTCCACCACCTGTGCACACAGAAACAACCTTGATAAAACTGTCACATTAAATATTATTATCATTTTTTACCTATTACTCCATAATTTACTCATTTTTGGTTTATAATAATGCTAGATTCCATACTGATATACTATTACTAATTACCTTTTGTGCTCGAAATTAATTAATTCCCACATTTTACATTTATTTTCTATTACATGGACCATATATATTTTGGCTTGAATGAATAATGATCATGTTTTGGGGAATGATTTTACTTTTTTTTTTTTTTTTTTTTACTTACAAATTATACATCCGTATTTGGATATATATATATATATATATATATATAAACAATAAAAATTCTCTATACATGTAGGTCATGAAATGAAAATAAATTTCATAATTGAAGTTATATAAATCCACAACCTTATAAACGTAACTAGTTTCATAACTTTAGTCCAACCTAAACGGAGATTGGACCCTATATATATAGATATAATATATTGTTCTATCTACCATTCATGCATAATGCAGGTCTTATATAAACCATATGTTTATCAGTAATTGAGTTACGTTGTAATGTCATATAATATATAAAATTTATAAAATAAAAAAACGACAAAAGGGTGTAAGTTGATATTTTTTTTTTTAATTACCTTTCGACCTCCGTCAATTAGATGGGGATAACATAACCTGAAAAACAAGTCTTTCTTGGAGGAATAGACCACCTTCCATACTAATCTGGACAAAATCTCCTGATAATCAGACGGCAGAAATTTCTCCCACACATTGTCGGAATCCGCAGCGGATCGAGCCGTGGATGAAACCAGCGAGAGCCTGCATGCATCACTAGGTGATGTGAATGATAAAATGTATGCAAAACAACCTTCAGGAAGAAAATCCAAACTCATTTTTATTTCTTTTCTCTGCCTACTTCCCTTCACTGATGACCAATTTATATTAATTATCGTAACATATACGTTTCATGCATATCGTTAAAATGACAACATTTTTATGATTGTGGGTCCAGTTTAATTGAATGACGACATGAAGTGAAGACATGAGCACATCTATGGATTTCATATATGGAAATATATTCTTGACAAGATGCAATGACCCTAATGACCCTAATAATAGAACAAGTCAAACTTGCATTGTACTTATATTCGATTAAGCTGGATGAAGAAGTATGCTATATTTTCTCAAACTCTACCTTTCTAACCTAACAAGTGTCGGGAGCTAATTGGTTGATGACTACAAAAAGGAAAAAAAGAAAAAAAGAAAAATAAAAGGGTTATTTTCTGGTTAGGTGTCGGTCCTAAAAATTATTTCAAAACCGAAGTTTATAATGTTATATAAATTCAATTTTGAATTTTATTTTTTCAAAACCAATATCACTAGAAAATTACTATAGTAGGAGATAATGTCCGTCCAAATCTTTCTCTTGTAGTTTCTTCCCTGTGAAGTCATCCTTTTGACACAAAAAAAAAAAAAAAGAACCAAATTGAAAGATTCAATTGAAAAATACACAAATGATGTCAACAAAAAGAATTTAAAGAAAAAAAAAAAAAAACAACTATTGAATCATTCTTCTTTTATCTTTTGGGATAAACTTTGCCACTTTGGATACTTTTTCATCTTTTTAAACAATTATTGAATCGATCACAGTGTCTCACTTCAATTCCTTCGATTGATTAATTACTAGGTATGCTATTACTAAGAACATCTTTGAATTCACGTCGCGATTAGACAGTAAAAAGTTTGATAAATAATTGCGATTAAAGGACAATACTATATGGAAAATATTAATATGTACGATATGTATGTGCTCCACATCAACAACTTAATAAAGATTTATATCGGTATAAATCAAATAACAATATGTATCTTTTACTTTTATCCGATGTTTCAGCTGTTACATGATATGTTGAATACTTGAATGCAACTTATAAATTTAGAATTTGGATCTTTATATTCTCAATTCCTTCATCACAAGTTGCCAAAGTGACTACATAATCCCTATATATGTGTGTGTTCAATTTAGTTGACTTTAAAAAAGGTGAGGCTTGGCCATTATTATTAACCAAAATTTAGGTAGAATTATAATAAATATATAATAGATGGTGAGCCATTGAAATTTATTATGAGTACTCATTTATTATTTAGAAATAGCATAATTAATGAACTCACTTGAATTGGAGAGTGGGTAAAAGAAAGCACTATATATCCAACTTTTAGGTGACAGTCAGTGAGTTGTATCATTCACATGAAGTTTACAAAATCATAGGTAGCCCTATCTACTTTCTGGTTACCTATGGGCTATAGATGCCTATAGATGGAGAAAATTTTGGCTGGGACGGTCCAGTATGGTACCGTCCAATGAGATTGTGCCACAAGTGTACAACAAGTGTGCCAAAAGTGTACAACATATTTTCCAATGTATATGTGGCACACTCTCATTGGACAGTCCCATAGCCACGTGTATGGGACCGTCCCAACCAAGATTTCCTCCTATAGATGATGACTGAAATCATTAAATCAAATTCGAAATGGTGTGCAATATATGATATAACCCAACATGCGGATGAACGAGTTTAAGACTCGAGCAAATGACTCATATATCAACTGCTCAAATTCTACCAATGTCAAAAAGCTTAAAAAAAAAATAACTGATCTAACAACATGCGGATAAACGAGTTATCATGATTGTGATCGCAACCACATAACAAATTGGAGAAGGACTCCTATCGTCATTATTTCATTATAAAGTTAAAAATTACAATCAGTAGAACATAACATTTGAAAATACAAATTTATATACTTGGTGATGTAATTAATATTAGTGTTTAGGTCTAACTTCAATGCCTTCAACAACGAGGCCTCCTTTGAGATGATAACTCTTCACCTCCTTAAAACTCATTTTGACCTCCTGATCATCATCACCATTGAAGAACTCTCCAAGCTCAATCTCCATCCACACATCTTCCCTTTCTCTTAAAATTTGTTCTTCATCATCATCAACTTCAATCAACCTTGATGATGATCTCACATGTTCAACATTCTTCCTATCTGGATTATCACCAAATAGATAAGCTAAACCAGTCCAGGCTTGACCATCCCCCACTTGGACCGATAACTCAGCTTTTTCCAAATCAAGTCCATATGCATTATGCCTGATTTTGATCACAAGATAGGCTCCATACTTTGTGTTTGATGATAGCATTCCAGTTTTGATCTTCCCTTCAATTTCTAGCCAATGGGTTGTTCTAAGCACAGCAACCTCTGAAAACCTGTAGAGAAGTTGAAGACATATTTTAACAAAAATTATCAGGTACAGATATTCTAATAATCCTGTTACAAGCTACAATGTTGTTACCATGACGCCATTTTGAAAAAGATGTGGATGTCTGCATTTAATATATATGAAAATCAATAACCTTGATTCAGTTGTATGTACCCAGCACCAATAGATTGGATCATTGCTCCAAGTGATTGAAAGTGCTCTTGCAGACAGAAGATATGATTTTTTCCCTGATGATTTCTCCAAGTTGAAGCTCTGCATTATACAAAACATCAGGATGAAAACGTCTGACAATTGAGAATTCAGGTTCGAATGAATGTTAAAATCCAGTATATAAGAAAGAGCTTACCAATTTACCACCATCAATGAGAAGTGGATTGCAAAGACTTTGAAAAAGCTGTTTCTTTGAAGAGAAGTTCAAGGGAGTGAGTGATCTTGAAACCATATCAGAATAATCAGATGGCAGGAATCTATCCCAAACCATGTCCAATTCCATTGCTGATCGGAAAGTGGAGAAAACCAACGATGATCTGCACGCATCCAATGGAGAAGTGAGAGAGAGAATTGCAGACACACATTCTTCTGGCAACTCATTGAAGTAGTTTAAACCTTCCATGATTTTGTACAATAATAATAGAATTTAAAAAATAAATAAATAACTCAAGAACCAAATTCAATGGCGTTTTTGTGGGTATTTAAGGCAATAATATTGGGCACATCAATGTTGAAAAATGTGTTGGATATGTTTTCATTTGTTTTGTTTTGAAAAAACAAGTTTGAAGTTTGAACTGTTTTCTGCAGCACCCTTCTCTTCTTGTATATATATGCAGAGCATGACAGCTAAATGTTGTCATTTGACTCATTTCACAAGACAACATTTTCTAGTCAGAGTCATATCTTTGTATTACAACACTATACCATTATTTTAAATATATATATATATATATATATATATATATTATACACAAAGTTGGTGTGAATATAATCTTGTTTGATCAAGTCAAAAAGTAAAAGTTGAACTAATAATACATTTGGTAATTCTGTGCTTGAATTTCATGGTCAAAACTCAAAACAACAAGGAAGCCAATTGATGTACCTAGTAATTAACAGATACACAACAATATCATAATAAGCACAAGATGTGCAATAGCAATGCATTGCCTTTTCAGATTCAATTGGCTCCAAATCTAGAAACACAAACAAAGAATCAATTGATTACAAAAAACTTCGAAAATTTTACAACAAGAATACAGTATCAATGCTCACAATCTGAACCCCATACAGTATCAATACCCTTATTGTAGGAGGAGATTTTCATCACAATCTGAAAATTCTTATAGACTTCACCATCTGAAAATTCTTAAAATGCCCTCTTATTGTAGGAGGAGATTTTCATTTTTCATTTCAACATTGAGCCCCATAGATAAACCATTAGATCAAAATCCACATTAATTTCATAATTCATACCCTAGCAGACCTTCAAATATCTAAAAAGCTTCCATTAGTTTAAAAATTAAGACTTTTGTTGTGTACCAACTTCAAAACAAAGAATTCCATGCATGTTCATGTTTTTTTCTCGGTCAATTGAAGCCAAAGTGATTTGAATCGAAGCAAATTCAGAGAGAACACGAAGAGATTACCGGGTAATTATTCGAAGCATTGAATACAAAGATACTTACTTGTATTTCGATTTCGATTTCGGGTTCTTTCTTCGTGTTCTTCATTTCTCCTTCTTGTTCGTCGTCGTCGTCGTCTTCTTCTTCTCTGTGTTTTTTACGATTTTTGAAGATTTACAGGAACTCAATTTCTACAGGGACTTGCTCGTCATTTCCACACTTTGCTGGCGTGTCCAAGCACGTCAGCGAAAATAGCTGATGTGTTCAATCAAATCAACGTATGGAGGCTGACGTGTCAGAACACATCAGCTTATATTGATGACATGCGATAGATTTACTGACAATGTTAGACACGTAAGCCACTCTATATAAAAGTTATTGAGAATATTTTTGTCATCCCCTTCAAGGGCGGTAAGCATTACTTCTCTCCTTCATGAATAATGTATGTCCAATTTGTTCTTGAATGGGTAAATTTATCCTTTTGACAAATTTACCATGTCATCCATATATGAGAGGATCTCAAAGTTATTAGACACTTCCACCATTTTTATTGAAGTGCCCATTCATATCAGCAATTGTTAATATTTCCAAAAAATGTATATGCATGTACGACGTCGTCGTTTCTTCCATTAGAGGAAACTATTAATTAGAATTCGTCATATATACTTATATAGATTATAGTATGTATTTTATACATTTGTTTAGACAACCTTCTAGTATTCTAATATAGATCTGGATTTGGATCTTCTCCTCACTTTAATTATTCTCATCTCCTGACGAGATAAGGTTGATCCGGTGGTAAACCCCCTACACCTACGCCATGAGATCGTAGGTTCGAGTATTTCTCCTAACCCGAAATAACCTTGAATTTATGTAATATTTCAAAAAAAAAAAAAAAAAAAAGTTCTCACCTCCATAAAATGGCATAATCTATTGTCATGTGTCTACAGTGGCGGACCCAAAAATTTTAACAAGGTAGGCACTTGAACAAAATAACAATTATATTATTAAAAATATTAAAAATTAAGATCATAGTAAAATGAGTTTTTTTAAATAAAGAAAAATTGATGATATACTGAAGTTTATATAAAATAAAATAAATTGAACATCTACTCAAGATGAACTAAATAATTTTACGTTCAAAAAAATAAAAGTAAAAACAAGAAACACAACATTAAAATTTAAATAATAACAAAAAAAAACAACATAAACAATAAAATTGTAATATTTATTCTTATTAAATAATAAATTACAATCTAATTTTATAATACGAAATTTGTTTTATATTTATAATGAATTCACTTTAAATTTATACAAAAATAATTGATTAATAAATATTACTAGATATGTTTTTGATTTTTTTTATTCTTCTAATTATCGGTGAATTATTGATTTATTGATTCGAAATAAATTAAAACTATAAAATAAAGAAAATTACCAAGGATAAAATAAAATGAATCAAATAATAAATGGACTATTTTAATATAATAAATTAAAATTTGAGATTTTAGTATTTGTTGATTGGAAACTAAAACTATTAGAAATAATAAAAGTTCACAATAATAGATAATTTAACATAAAATAAATTGAATTAAGTAACTATAAATTAAAAGTAGTTAAACAGTTGACAATGACGGAAAAGAGAAAATAAATTGTTTTGTTTTAGAATAAGATGAAAATTTAAGAAAGAAATTGAAAAAGATGATAAAATAAAAAATATAAAAAAGAATAAAAAATTATTAAAATTACATTATAAAATTAAATTTGTAAAATAAGATATTCATTTTCCTTGAAAAAAGGTAAATGGTGAGACTTGAACAACCACCAGCAGAAAATACTAACCAAATACCAGTTTTACTAAGAGTTGTTTTGCTATCTTTATTATTATTTAATATGTATATATATAAATATATAAATATATATTTATATATATATAATTGAAAGCAAAATCATATATTTTTTTAATTTGGAGGTGGGCCACGGGCCCCACCTGACCTTAAGGTGGGTCCACCATATGTGTCTATTATAGCAAATCAATGTTTTAAATTATTTATATTAATTTTTATTTCTTTACCCTACTAAATGATAGAATAAATCAAGACTATTGATTTAGGAGAGGATAAGAAAAGGTGACGAGGGAATCCAAATACATTCTAATACACCTAAAGGGAAAAGTATTATTAGAAAAATATTTATTGATTCTCATTAATTGTAATTGGAGTATACATATAGATTTGTTAGGTATATAAGATACAATTCCATTAGGGTTATTGCAACTTAATTATAATTAATCAAACAGTAAATCAAAATGAATACGGTTGGGTTTGCTATTCTTCTCTTTGTGTTCTCTATTGCCATCCATCTTCTACTTATTGTCGATCAAGATTCAGTATCAGCAACAACAGATTATTCTAACGAGGTAACTGATCTTATTACTAAATCTTGTAGAGGTACAAAATTTCCAAACATTTGCATATCAATTCTAGAGGCAGATACTCTAAGCAAAGCTGCAACAAATCTAAAAAGCTTAAGTAGGATTGTGATTGATATTTTAAGTGAAAAGATCAATGAAGAGGCTTCACTCTTTACGAAAGCTGAAAAAATGCGACTGAACCCTTTTGAAACAGAATATTGAAGTTGACAGAACCCGTCTCGACTCCTATCTTGAGTACGAGGAAATCCTGTGGTTTATGGCCCATCATAAAATTTAATACAGTTAAAATTAAAAAAATTTCTTTCTTTTTGTGTCAGACTCATTTGCTAGACATTTACATATGAGAAAACATATATGGAAAAACCTTTATGTCCTGAAATGTGTACATGTACATAACATGCTTTAATTAAAATCATGAGATACTAATTTTGTCATCATATATGGCTCATTTTACGATAAAAAAAAATATGTACGAATTTAATGATCACCTGAAAAAATAGTTTAAAATAAAAGAATGGGTTCTAACGCCCAATGAGTGAATACAAATTTTACTGACAGTAATTATCTTTGAACAAATATGAGCTTACAACTATTTTCTTAACATTTCTGTAACTAAAACTCTTTTATTGAAACTATTAATTTTGTACTCATTTAACTTATTACTAGCCAACTAAATTATAATCTGCAAACTATTAACAAATGAAACTTATCTGTATTTTCTGTATCTCTTCCTGAATTCAACTTAAACTCTAATCTGGAACTTTATTATAACATATGAATTGTAGAGCTAATTAAATACATTCTCTGTGAACGAAACAAATTTTTCTATAACTGCTTCATAATATAATAAAATATTTATTCTTTTATAAAATATAAATTATCGAACATTATAGATGACATTCGATAATCTCAAATATTTTCAATACTTTTCATAATCTGTAAATACATAAATAATTTTAAACTCATTACTAGACTGGCCTAGGGGAATATCTCACATATGTGACAAAGATTCTCGATGTACACGTAGAGTAGAGTAAAAACATTTCACATACAAGGTGATATCTAATCACCCGTGCAGAGTAGTCTCACATACATGTCGATATCTGATCGGATGTGCAATGAAACCCCAAAGGCCACATACACGTGCAGAGAAGCCCCAAAGACCAATAATATTAATTTGATATGCTGGGAATGGGTACATATCTAGTATACAAAAATTCTGAATAACTTTTGAAAACTGTATAATTATACTTACATACATCTCTCGTGTAAATACTTTCCTTTTTAAAAACTGTATAACTATTCTTTTCTATACCGTAAGTTCTCATAAGTAACTTAGAGGTTAAAAATATGGAAATCGATCTGTCTTGAAATACTGACTTATTCTTTTCATGTCTCATTTTTAAAAATAAAATCTCTATACTCTGTTTATCTGTTTCTTCTTAATAAACCATGTAAATTCTTCTATAAATTTATTATGAGTTCCAATAATAGCTTCGTTACCTAATATGATGTCCAATAATCTGGAAATCTGTCTACTTAAACAAATGAATAAATCATTTGTTTTTAAGCAATTTCAAATATTCAACTCTAATGATTAATTAAAACACTTAACATAATTACAAATTAAAACAGGATTCTACTCACAGTATTCATTGCTAAAATCTGAACTGAGATTGGATTCGGTTTACAAATTTATGTCCTTCTGAGTCAATCCTATAATCCCATGAAAATCGGTCTAAGATTTATTGAGTTTGCTAATAAATTAGTATTCTAAAATAATCACCAACTGGAATCAGTCAAATCACTTATCTGATGGTGCATATCTCTTTCTTTCTCTGTTTATTGCCCAACCGAAATTTGCTTTTCTCTCCTGCATATTTCTATCTCTCTCTCTAACGATCAGCTTCTCTTTCTTTTCTCTCAACCTCTGTTTTCTGTTTTTGTTCTTCACCGAGTCTCTCTCTTCTATCTCTCAGATATCTCCTCTTTTTATTTTTATTTTTTCTTCTAACTTTTCCACCTCTTCCCCTCTGGCCTCTACTTGTCACCTAGCCTTGCCTTGCCTCCTTTAATCCCAAATGCTCCGGCTGTCTTCTTTTGCTGTCAGCAATTCATTTGTTTCCTTTTTTTTATTTTATTATGAAGAAATACTATTGGGCTGGGTCAGTTTGGAAGTGGGCTGGATGTTTTGGGTTTGATTGATGGGCTTGGGTTGGGTTTGAGTCAATATGGAGCTGGACCTTACAATTGAAGCTTGTATTAAAGTCTTCTGCGAGACCTATTATTATATTATCAAATTGCCAGACATTCCCAATTTTGAAAGTGGAGATTATAGAAATGCAAAAAAAAGATATTCATTTGTGTGCTATATATAGCTGCTTCTGATTGTCAAGATAAGGGCACCAAACTTTTTAGCAAGGAGGTTCAAACTTTTTCTAATTTCAGTTTATATATGATGAATTTCATGGATATGCTTTCTTCTTGATCAAGTATGTGATGATTTCTTATTAAAAAAAAATATTGATCTGATTCTTAGCATTTTTTTTTTCCTGAATCACTAATACAAAAAACTTGATAGAGGTCACATTTTAAATGATCTCAAAACATATGGAGATTGCTTATAGAAGCGATCTCTATTAAGGTGATTTTCAAAAAATTCTTTAAAAGAGATCACTTGAAAAGTGATTATGTAAAACTCAATAAAAATCATTTTTTTCATGTCAAAGTAATTTCTGTACAAGACATTAAAAATCACATTTACTAATAAAAGTGATCTCTTATATAAATATATAAATCATTTTTTAATAAACAGTGATTTTACTTATATTTGACATTGATAGGTTTTAATCTAAAAGTGATCTTTTAAAATATTATTATAATATTTTATATTATTTATAAATGATTATTATTCTCTAATTCTCTTGTATTAATATCACTTTTTAAAATCTAATTTCAACCAAAACATTTTATTCATCTATAAAATAAACAATTAAAACACAAGAGATTTTTTTTTTCAACGTATTTAAATAATAATCCGAATTAAATAAAAGTTTAGAAAGTAATAGAAGAAACAAACTGTAGCGGACTGTACACAGGTGATGTGGCACACTGTTCACGGGTACTGTAGCGGAGCGATGGCACTGTTCACAGATTGTAGGCACTGTTCACAGAATAAAATAAAATAAAATAAAATAAAATCTTTTTCATTTGCATACGCACGGTTGTTAGGGTTTAGGTTTTGTGGTTTATATGGTTTCTAACTCCATGGATCCGATGAGTATGGAGGCTTCTTCCTTGCCTTTATCATCTATTAGGGGTTCTTATGCAGATCTTTTTAAGGCTGTCCCTATTTAGGTGAAAAAATTTTCCGGTCCTTCAATTCTTTCGAAAAAGGGTGGTTATGTGACTGTTCGGGTGAATCCTTCTGCTTATAAGTCTAGATTGGAGGTTTATAAGTTTTCTCTCATTGGTCGGGTTGTCCTTTCTAGTGGTGAGAAGCCTTGGAAGTTGGTTGATCTTAAAGCCAAACTGCAGTCTCTTTGGAAATTGAACTCTGTTTGGAGGCTGATTTCTTTAGGTAAGGGGTACTTTCAAATTATGTTGAATTCAGATACTGGCAAGAATATTTTTTGGAGTTTGGGGTCTATTAATCTCAAACCAGGTGTTTTACGGTTTCAGCCTTGGATTCTAGATTTTAACCCAGCATTACATAAGTCTTCAAATGCTCAGGTTTGGGTCCGTTTTTATGATCTGTCGTGAGAATACTGGCATCCGAAGATTATTTCCGATTTAGCTAGAGGGATCGGAGTGCTTTTACTGCTGGATAGGGCTACTGTGAAGGGTGATTTTGGACATTTAGCATGTGTTATGGTGGATATTGATGTGGCTACTGTGCCTCCGTCTTCTTTACTTCTTGAGAGGGATGATTCTCATAGTTCTTTCATTTCGGTGGAATATGAGAATCTCCCGGCTTTCTGTTCTACTTGTTCCTTCATTGGTCATTTTCCCAATGTTTGTTGTTGGAACAAGCCCGACAAGGGGATTCTTGTTAGTTCTAGTAAGCTTAATCGGCTAGAGAGGGTCCAGATCCTCACAGCAGATCTCAATCTAGGGGGCCATGACAAGTTTATAGACCAGTTAAACAGGTTCAGATTATTTCTCAAGATGATGCAGACGGTTTTACTACGCACATAAAGAATGATTCAGCTGCGAACCATGTGGTGCACAATTACGACAATAATCAGCAAGATACAAAGGGTATGAGTCAAAATGTAGGGACCTTAAACACAAAGGCTCCTGTTGACAATCCTGATCCAAAAGAGGTAGACAATATGCAACTTTTGGTCTTTGAGGAGCAGAGCAGCCACAGTGAGAGGCAGTATCATGTTGAGGAAAATATTCCTATTTTGGTTCCGCAATTGTCAGAGGAGATTCAAATTCCTCTAGTTGTTACAATAGTTTTGGGAGAAGAATCTGGAGATCACTTTATCAATGATAGAGATTTTACCAATTCAATATCTGCTCATTTGGAAAGCGGTAATTTTGGGAATCCAGGTAACAACTTCTCAAGGAATGATGACAAGTATACAGAAGCTCAAGATCTAGTTAATCCCGACAATAATTGGATCCCCGTGGTGAGAAAATCAAATAGAAGAGTGAAACAAACTTTCAAGTCTTTAGCTAATATCAAGTCTCAATTGAGTAAAGGAAGTTCTAAGTGCCTCTCTATTGCTGAGACTAAGATTCGCCATGATTTTGTGACTCCATCGACCCATGCAGAATTACATCGTGTTGCCAATGCAGAATTGGGCCACACCTTTTGAAGCAGGAGAGAATGGTTAATTTCATGTATTTTTAGGTTCTTGTTTCCTTGTCTCATGTTAAGGTATGTGTACCTTTTTATATTAATGTTTTAGAGTCTGTGTGCCACTTTGCTTTCGCTTTTCTTTTTCTTTTCTTTTGTTTTCTTTTTTTATTTTATTTTAATAAAAGGACTTGATTTAAAAATAATAATAATCTGAATTAAAATTAAATATCATAACATCTAGCTCCATAACATCTCAAATCTTATATCCTTAAGAATCTCAAAACTAATTTAAAACAACAAATTTCAGTTCACAATCTTCATGACATTTGTCAAACACCGTAATGTTTTCTTGATATTTATATAAAGTCTCCCACAAAGTCAATCCATTCACCTCGTATAATGTCAATATCATACCGGATGTATGTACTCTTCCTTCAAAACTGTACAATATCATCGTAAACAATAATAATTTAAAGAAAAGAAAATCTTTGAAGGAATCCAATTTAAAAATAACAAAAATAAAATAAAAATATATAACCTCAACTTACCAAATCTATATAGTTCAATGATTTTGGATTTGAAGTTATCTCTCTCAAATATCTCAGTACATAATATCGACACTCCATGTTTCCAGGCTGTTTTGGGTACAACAAACAATGCAAATAAATGTTTATATATATATATATATATATATATATATATATATAAGTTAAAGAGAAATGAAAGGTTCCAAATATATAATTATTTGAATCACAAATTTAATTCATTACCACTATTTTTTGCCAAGATGGATTTTTCGGATGCATTTTCCAATATTCACCACGAACAATTTAAGAGCCCTTTTAATCAAGATAATAAAAAAAAAATGGTTCAATTTAATTAACAAACAAATAGAAAAATGTAAATTGTTATAATGAAGAAAAACAACTTACATTTTCACAACTTGTTTAATATCAAGACGAATATCTCCTCCAAGTGGATCAAAAAAAATACACATCTTGGTTTAGAGGATCAATAATAATCAACATCCAATGAAACCTAGAATTAAAACATTTGATATATTATTTGAGACAAATTTATTATGTTATGATTTAAGAAAAACTAAAATAGCTTGATAATTAAAGTACTTACATGTGATTGTAAGGAGCCAAAAATAATTGGCCGGGCTTTGCTTGTCCTAATCTTTTATTCAATAAACGTGCTCGTTCTTCCTTGCTTCCAACAGAGTATGCAACATGATTTGGATCCACAAATGCAAACTTATCAAACAATTTGTTCTGCTTTAGAATCCCATAAAGATACCTATGAACAAAAAAGTTGATTAAAATGTAGTATTGAATATTGATCAAACTAATATACTTTTGATCAAAGTCTACTACGAGTGATTACCTTATGTAGATTACAATACAATTTGCAGATATTTCTTCCATGGCACAAAATTCCATCAGCAGCAAGTGCAAGTCGAAGGTTTCTTGGCTCAGCTGCAAAATCAGGCCATGTATGATCTATAAGCTTCCATGATGGAGAATCTGATGGATGACACATCATACCATCAATTTCTTTTTCATTAGCATGCCATATCAAATTCTTTGATGTTCCTGAACTCTGAAACATTCTTTTAAACCTTGGTATAGGAGGAAAATACCATAAAACCTTTGCTGCCACCCCAACTTTCGGCTCGGTTGAATTCTTGGCAATTTTCCATCTTGGCAAATTACACTTTGGGCATTTGATTGCATCTTGATATTGTTTTCTATACAATATACGATCATTAGGACAAGCATGTATCTTTTCATGCTCCATGCCCAATGCATTCAAGGTTTTTTTTGCCTCATACATAGATAATGGCAACTGATTATTGCTTGGTAACATGTCACTCAATGATTTTAGCAAAGCTGAAAAACTTTGGTCAGAAAACTCATATCTTGCTTTCAAGTTGTATAATTTGACCAAAGCAGATAACTTTGTATATTTTGTACAGTCGGGGTATAGAGGCTTCTTTGCATCATCCAATAATCTTATAAATTCATCAGGATCACTAGTGTAGTCATCTTGAGCAGCATGCACCATCTCTACAATACTATCTATATTGTCATCATCATATCTTTCAAATTGAGGCAAATCAAGATTAGGAAGTTCTGAGTGATCATTACAGTCATCGTTCGAGAGTGGTTCTCCATGCCAAATCCATGTGCCGTAACTTTTATCAATACCATTAAAAAATAAATGCTCTCTTATCTCCCTAATAGTCAATGCATTGAAGTTTCCACACTTCAAACATGGACAACGTATAGCATTAGGGTTACTTGCATTGCGTGATCAAAACTCCAAAAAAATTTCAACACCTATCCTATACTCCTGTGATCCTCTGTCCATGAACATCTAAGATTTATCCATTATAAGCAATCTATTATAAAAAAAAAACAAAATTTATAAATAAATAAAAAAAAAAAGGGTTCATTAATGTTAATTAATATTTAGATAGTATTTATTAAATTAAATTTAAATATTAATTACATTTATTATTTCACTAAGCATTTTTTAACTAGGCAGTACTTATGTTAACAAATTAAATATACAACAAACTAATGAAAACTTAAAAAGCACACTAAAATAAAATTTCCCAGACTCACAGATAACAAATAATATATAACAAGAAAAATGCATAAGAATTCTAATTACACACAGACATCAATAAGTAAATATTTACACACAGACATCAAGACTATAACAAAGATACAAACCTTAATGAGAATTTGCCGATAGAATTGAGAGGTACCCACAAAATTGTTGCTATATTGTATCTGCAAGACATAAATATAGATACAATGATGATGACATAAATAAAACTTCCCAGACTCACTGACAACAAACAATATATAACTATAAAATTGCATTAGAATTCCAAGTGAATGCATCAATGAGTGTATATTTAAATGCAAATTGCCCATTAATTGATCTACTCATCACTTAGCCCAACTCCCATAACCTCTCAAAACAAGATTACAATACAGATACATACCTTAATGAGTATTTGCTGAGAGAATTGTCTAGTAATGAATGAATTTGATTGATTCTCTGTAGTGGTTCCAGGTGGTGGTTCTGGGTGTGAAGGGGTCGTCTTCGTGTGGGTCCTTTTGTTCCTCTGTTTTGTCTCTATTGTGTGTGTTGTTGGTTGTTTGTGTGTGCCCCTGCCTGGGTGGTTGTTCTTTGTTGTTTTCTTGTTGCTGTTTGGTTTTGTGTTTCTGTGTTGGTGTTTTTCTGCGGAGTTTGTCCCTTGTTTGGGTTCTTTCTTGGCCTTTGTGACTTTAATAAACAAGCTGTTCAAAAAATGAATGAATTTGCATACTTGCAGTTGTGATGAATGTAGGTAGAAACTACTAACCAAAACCCACAAAATTGTTGTATGTTTTAGCTGTAAGAGATTAATGTAGAAACTAAAATGATGGGCAAGAAAAGAAAATGGTTTTGAAAGTGCTAAGCTGAGCCAAATAATGCCCACAATTGTGGCACCACAACTTACAACTGATTATCTTATTAATTTTGTTTTTATTATTCCTGTTAATTCTTTTTTTTTTTTTTTAATGATTCTAAATAATTCTTTTTTTTTTTTTGTTATGATTCATAAAAATATAATAAAATATCATGGTGTCTTATAATTTGGGCATATTTTTTTTATTCTGAAAAATAAAAAAACACACAATATTTTTTTAAATGAACTATTTTAAATTATCAATTCATTAAAGTGATCACTTTTTCCTAATAGTAAAAAGATCATTTTTCGAAAATGATTTATTTTAATTAATATATACTTAAAAAAATCATTTTTTTCAAAAGTGATCTATTTCAATTAATCACAAGAAACTAATAAAATCACTTTTGAAAAAGTGATCTATTTTAATTAATTCCTTCAAGATAAAAAATCATTTTTCAGGAAAGTGATCTATTTTAACTGATCATTTAAAAAAAATATAAAAAAAATCACTTTTTCCTAAAAGCAATTTGTTTGAAGTAAACAAGATCAGTTTTTTAAACGGTGATCTCTTTTGCCCTTTTTGTAACAGTGAATCATAAAGAATGTTAGGGTTCACTAATTAAATAAAGCAAAATACAAGTGCCAAGAAGGTCAATGGATTTGTATTAGGGATATTATCTTAAACCGCCGTCTCCTTTTTCATATTGACCAAAAAATCACCAATTTTTTTTTTTTTTTTTTTGTTTGCTAAAATACACTATGCTGTTAACTTCTGCTAAGATTTTGAAGAAAGGGCTCTTTTACCATTTAATGTAAAAAAAATTATTTGTAAAAAAAATTGGTGTATTTCACAACGTCAACCACCACATCCCCATAGAGCATCAACCATTTTTGATCATCGATCATCGCCGGCATTGGTACGCTTAGTTTCAACATAGTAGAGACGAAAATGACAAGGCAACTAGGAAATGATGTCGTGCATTGTGATGTTTAAATATTGGTGTCAAAAATTTCCATCTAGTGCGGCACGTGAGATCGTTGGCATGACTAGATCGGCGGCGAAGAGTAGCTAATCAGGTAGGGCATACTCCGAAGAGGACAGCGGTGGTGCCTTCACGTCTTGGATCATGTTGGATTGTGGCAAATCGAGGAAACAAATGCAAAGTTTTCCAGGTTTCATTTGCGGTTTCTGGTTAACAGATCAATGGCGATGATGCCCAGGGTTTATTATCGATGACTGGTGATGCAGTACAATCTGTTTAATTTACTAAGAAAATTCATTCACTGGGATCGGTGATTCTATCGGTCAAAGCCAATTAATCTAACTAAGATTTACTCTAAATGCAAAAAACTAAATTACATAATGCTTTGCTTTGGAAGTTGGTGAATTCTAAGATTAACCTAAATTATGAATACTTGAACTAAAAAATCAAATCAAATCAAATCAAATCAAGACACACAATGGATGAATATATGAGGAGAAATACTAGGGGACTCGATGCACCTTTCTTAGACACACAATGCTTACAATCAGTCTTGTTAAACACTTCAATCTAATTTACCGGCTTGTTTTCAAGATAATTCAATTAAGTTCGAAAATCATTTACTCACACACGGTCATGCAATGAATAACGGAATAATAATCTAGGGTTCTTCCTATTACTCACACACGGTTATGTAATGAGCAATTGTCAAAACCCATGTTTTACACAAAACTCTAAACCAAATTAACATAGCACGGTCATGCATGTATCAATTCTCTTGTCTATTAAGCTTGTGATTTATATTTAAATGGAGCGGTCATCCACATCTAAACCCTAATATCATGGATAAACTAAGCTACAAACTCAAATCACTTGCGGTCACAATGTAATAAGAGCAAGTAGAATAGAGCAATTAATTCAATAAACAAAACTAAAACCCAATTGATTAACAAAAGATAGACTAATTGTTCACATAGAGTTATCCAAAATTGGTTACATCAATCCCCTAGAATGAGGTTTAGTTACACATCAATGGAGAGAATGAAAACATAGAAGAGATATAGAGAAAACCCATGTTCATCATGATAGCTTTTTCGTCTGGCAATCTCCTGCTTCTTGCTTCCAAGAACCCTCCAATGATGGATGGAATTGAATGAAGAACTAAAAAGAATGAATGAAAGTGAAAGAATGGTGTATTAAACCCCTTCTGCACGTCCCTCAAAAAATAAGACAACATCTCCTTTATATAGGTCTCTTAAAAATAGGTCACTCGCAGTCTCGAGAGAACACGGTTTGCGCACAACCGCTGCCTGGGTAAGTTGCATGTGCAGCGGTCATGATAAGCGGAGCACCTCTGGACTTGAACGCTAACTAGACCGCTTGGGAGGAATGTGCATGGCCGGCGGTAATTAATGACTTTCCTCTGCTATTGACCGTTGTCCAGACCGTTTGGGAGGCAAGTGCCTGCCTAGCGGTACCCCTCTGTTATCGATCGCTTGAACAGTCGCTTGTGGTGCACTTTTCTAGGCAGCGGCCTAGACCACGGCAAAAGACAGTTTTACCCATTTTCAACACTTTTTTTTTACTTTATTTCATTCGCAAACAGAATCCTCTGCACTGCTAAAGAAAACAATCTACATAGGCTCAACAAACAATTCAAACCACCAAAATGACTCAAAAGGCAAGCATAATACATAGGAAAAATGGCGAAATATAAATATAGAATTAGATTAATCAACTGGAGAAGTTTTCCAGTCGGTGGTGATAGGTGACTCTGACAGCGGCAACGGAGGTGGTGTTCGGTGAGATTATCGAGGCTGTTAGGGCGATTTAAAAAAAAAAATCTATTTTTTATTTTGGAATCGATGAAAATGGTTGGATAATTGTGGGATTTTGTTGTGTTATCGGTGTTTGTGTTGATTTTGATTTTATTTTGGATGAAATTTGTTGAATGAAGTGGGTGAGAAGTTTGGTGGAAGATGAAGATGAATTGAAAGTTTTTTTTTTTTTCTAGATAAGTTCATTGTTTTCCAGATTTCAAGGATTTATTTATTATTATTATTTTTTTCTTTCTTTTCGAATCTCAGTGTTTTTTTTTAATAGACTTCATTTTTGTTCGGGTCTCATCCCATAGTTTTTTGTTAAAATTATAAAAAAGATTTTGTTAATACAGTAAATTACTATTCAATTATTAATTACATAATATTTTAATATATTTGATTATTTCTAAAAGTGAAAATAAGGGTATTTTAGACCTTTTGCCTTTTTGACCATTGACTGTTACAAGTTAACAGTCCAAATCTAATGTATATGCAACGTTTCTCAAACATCAAGTATTGTTTGTGTGATTACCTTATTGTTGTTTAAGGTGAGTGAAGAATCAATGGATATTAACTTTTCTTTTCTTTTCTTTCCTATTGTCTTTGTTTCGATTTTGTTTTTATGTCGGGTTCAAAAATTAAATGATACTTTTTCAAGTATCACTGTTTTAATAACTTAAGTTTAATTAGCACATAAAGTGTAGATCGGACAAAAATACCGTTAAAAACACACTCATAAAAATTAGTCTCACGCTTTTTTGTGTTTTTGAGACTTATTTTGATGGTTTCAAGACTTATTTAGTATTTTCGAGACTTATTTTCTAATTTTCGAGACTTTTTAGGTAGTTTTCGAAACTTTTTAGGTAGTTTTCGAGGCTTTTGAGAAATTTCCAAGACTTTTTCGAGACTTTTTTTTTTCTAGTTTCTGAGACTTTTTTTTTTTTTCTAGTTTCTAAGACTTTCTGGATAAAAATAAAATTTTCCAAATTTTTTTTCGTCTCCTTCCTTGAAACCTCTATTGGAGGTCGAACGGAGTTCATCCTCCGTGGAGGTAGAAATCAGCCTCCATCGACCTCCATTGGAGTCCGATTTCGACATCCAATGGTGTTCTTTCATCTCATTGGTGGAGGTTTTTTTTAAAAAAAAAAAAAAATCGAAAGAATTCGTTTTCAGAGGTTGAAGAAAGAAATAAGGGCTTTTTTTTGAAAATCACTTAATTTAATGTCATTTAAACTTAAATTATTAAACTAGTGATATTTCTCACAATTTCCACATTTAGTTGTTAATAATTTTTATAGTTTATTTATTTTAATTTAGATTTGTATTAATCACCATTAGTTGTTAATTGATGTGGCTTGTTCTGTGAGTATATGGTGAATTCTATTTTTAGTGAGTGGATAGTTGGTACTAAATTGTAGTTACATTTATTTGTAATTTTTACTATTTATTTGTTAAAGTACGTTAGTGAGATTGTCAAAATATTTTTGCTCATTTGAGTTATTGATTTTCTCTTGGAAATCATTTGGAGAGTAGTTCTCTTCAATTAACCATCATTTTATCATTATTTTTAGTTGATCATAAATTCTAGTTTTTAGAATTTTTGTGATCGTATCAATTGGTATCATAGCCAGACAATGGCAAAAAACCTGGCAATAAGCCAAAAGCAACAGGTAGAGAGGTTGGAGAAAACAATAGAATTTCTTTTAATTAGACAAAAGGAGATCATCAATCACATAACTGAGTTGTTTAACAAATGATGTCTATTAATCAGCAAAGGCCCAAAGCCTAACATCGTCCATTTTTCTGTCATAGCAAATTATAATAAATTCCCTTGATTATATAGATAATTGCATAAAACTATAAACAATATAATAATATGACCTAAATACCCCTCTGACCAAATTTTAAAAATCAAATTTAAAATTTAATTTTGAAATAATGGTTAAATAATAATAATACTTTAATTTAATTTTCTAAATAATTAAATTATCTTTTTTATTTAAATATCCCTGAATATTTTATAATAATGATAATGATAATAATAATAATAATTTAGAGAGTGGTTCTCTCGAATTAACCATCATTTTACCATTATTTTCAGTTAATCATAAATTCTAGTTTTTTAAATTTTTGTGATCGTATCAATTGGTATTATAGTCAAGCAATGACAATAAGCTTAGAGCAACAGGTAGAGAGGTTGGAGAAAACAATAGAATTTCTTTCAATTAGACAAAAGGAGATTATCAATCACATAACTGAGTTGTTTAACAAATGATGTCTATTAATCAGCAGAGGCCCAAAGCCTAACGTCGTCCATTTTTCTATCATGGTAAATTGTAATAAATTCCTCTGATTATATAGATGATTGCATAAAACCGGAAAAAATATAATAATATGACCTAAATACCCCTCTGACTAAATTTTAAAAATCAAATTTAAAATTTAAAATTTAAATAATTGTTAAATAATAATAAAATTTTGAATTTAATTTTCTGAATAATTAAATTATCTTTTTTATTTAAATATCCTTGAATATTTAATAATAATAATAATAATAATAATAATAATAATAATAATAATAATAAATATTAAAAATATTAAAATAATAATAATAATAATAATAATAATAATAATAATAATAATAATAATAATAATAACACTAAAAATGTTAATAATAATAATAATAGTAAAAATAAAATGATAATAATAATAATAATAATAATAATAAATATTTGAAAGTCGTGATTATTAATGGATGGTGGGGATCCAATTTGAAAATTTGAAACTATAATTTTAATTTTTTCTTGTTTTTCTTTTTAAATTTTTAGATCTCTTTGAATCTGGAAATTTTCATATTTTAATAAATTGGTTATTAATATATATCATGAACCTCCGACATATGTGTTACATTATAAACTACAACCCCAAAACACACGTAATGACTACTGGGATGGAATTGGAATAATTATGACTTAATAAACATGACTTTCAAATATTTATAATTATTGTATTATTATTATTATTATTATTATTATTATTATTATTATTATTATTAAAAATAATTAGGGATATTTAAATAAAAAAGATAATTTAATTATTCATAAAATTAAATTCAAAGTTTTATTATTTTGTAACCATTATTTCAATTTTAAATTTTAAATTTGATTTTTAAGATTCAGTCAGAGGGTTATTTAGGTCATATTGTTATATTGTTTCTTGTTTTATGCAATTATTTATATAATTAGGGGAACTTATTGCAATTTTCCATGACAAAAAAATGGACAATGTTAGGCTTTAGGCCAATGCTTCAAAGAAAATGAGAGTTCAGGGGATTTAGTAACTATTTTAAGAATTCAAGGGGTATATCAGCAGTTTGCAAACAATTCAGGGGCATTCATACCATTAAATCTATTATATAACATAATTTTTATTTGGGTTGTTATTAAAAACCTCCCCTCACCTTTGAACTATTATTTGATGTATAGTTACAAATGCTTTTATTTTAGAAACCTCCCCTATAAACTAACACCGTTAGCATTCCGTTTGTATTAACTGAGTTTGACTATTAAAAATTCTAAAATGTACACATTTAAGCTTCAATTGTATAAATTGACTATTATACCCTCATACTTTTACCAAACAAATTAATAAAATAATACAATTGAAGTTTAAATTAATAATATCCTCATCCCGTTATTTTGTTATTTTGTTATTTTTAGGAATAAAATTGTCTACAAAATAATTTTTCCTTTACAAGTTAACATTCTCACATTTTGTATCATTTCATTAATTTATTTGGTAAAAGTATGAGGGTATACTAGTCAATTCATACAGACTTTTTAACGGTTAAACTCAGTCAACACAAACGGAATGCTAATTGTGTTAGTTTATAGGGGAGGTTTCTAAAATAAAAATATTTATGACTATACATCCAATAATAGTTCAAAGGCGATGGGGGGTTTATAATATTAACCCTTTTTATTTTAAAAAAGTAAAAGAAAATAATTTCAAATAATTTTAAGGACTAAAAATAATTTTTTCAAAGAGTTTCGTATATGAGCAAATCTCCTGCGGGGCCATGGCCCTGCATACCTCATCATATATAGCTTCGCCCACTGCAGGCTTCTTCATACATAAACACACACACATATATATATATATATATATATATATACACACTAGTTTTTTGGGTAACACGGTATAGTTTTAATTTATGTAAATGTTATTACATTGATATAACACATTGATGAAGTCTTAGATTCATGGATTTGACAAGAAGCTCTTCTACACTTGCCTCAGAAGAGATTTTTCCTACGATGATTTAACAATGGTAATCCATATACAATTGTTTGCGACTTTTATTGAACATCTCAACAATTTAAATTCAACAACTAAATTATATTTTTTTTACATCTAAAAGTATTTTTCAACTAAATTGTGATGAAATGATTATTTAAATTTTTGTCATTATTACGAAGACATTTCTATTAAGTAATTCTACAAACTCAAATAAATTCCATCTAGATGCAAGACATGTGCTTAAATCAATATTTGAGTTTCATATTTGTAAATATACATATCCTTGAGAAATAA
This sequence comes from Acer negundo, assembly GCA_035582765.1. Classification (NCBI taxonomy): domain Eukaryota; kingdom Viridiplantae; phylum Streptophyta; class Magnoliopsida; order Sapindales; family Sapindaceae; genus Acer; species Acer negundo. The sequence goes on along the minus strand of CM069235.1, from coordinate 50,583,585 downwards.
TAAATGTTAATATAACACATACAATTTTAGTTCATGTAAATGTTGTTATATTGATCTAACACCTTGAGGAAGTCTTAAGTTCATGTGGATGATTTAATTATTTTTCTATTTGATCAGAAACCACTGCTTAGATTTTTTCTAAAACCTTTTTTTTTTACTGCATTTCACTTTACACACATCTGTTGTATAATCCACAAAATCATAAAATTTCACACAAATTACATTTCCACCCCTGTATAATTCCCTTTTCTTTTTCAACACATCAAATACATAAAAAATTATATTTTCATCCCCAGTCACATTTTACAATTTAAAATAATAAAAAATCATTACTATATAATCCTTGTTGTGTTACTATTACTAAGATCTGTCTATTAAATAATTATACAAAAGGGTTGTATTTGTCGATCGACGTTCAATAATCTACTGGATGCTATAATTGAAATCTTACTAAATTTTGTCTATTATGTAATTATATAAACTTTAAGGGTTGTAATTGTAATTTTACATGCAAAGAAATTAAAAGGAAAAAAGGGATGCTATAATTGAACTGACATATCACACTTTTATATATAGTATAGATATAGATATTGATTTGAGTCTAATCCATATCATTACCTCTATCCTCTTAGCAAATAATCATCTAAAGTCATAATAATTGAACCGATATATCACACTTTTATATATAGTGTAAATATTGATTTAAGTCCAGTCCATATCATTACCTATAACCTCTTAGCAAATAACCATCTAAAGTCATAATAATTGAGGTAAACTAATTTAACAATGATTTGACCTATTTAGAATTTTAAATCAAGACAAATTTTGGAAATTACTATACAAACCATGTTGTGTTACTATTACTAAAACATTTCTATTAAATAATTTTATAAACTCGAAGGCTTGTATTTGTCATTTGACTTTCCTAAAAAAATAAGGGATGCTATAACTAAAATCTTACTAAAAGCTATATATTAAGTAATTATATAAAGTTTAAGGGTTGTATTTGTAATTATACTTTTAAAGAAATTTAAAAAAAAAAAAAAAATCAAACAAAATGTGGGGAGCTATAATTCCACATGGAAACTCACTCTTTATATATATATATATATATATACACTAACAAATATCGAGTAAGGGATAAGGTCTTGGGTGCAGCATGATGTATGATGCATCTCCTACCCAAGTTGCTGCCGATTAAGTGTAATTGATAGTCGTTGTGGAGATATATATATATATATATATAGAGATGGCCATGGTTTCGGTTAAACCGACGGTTTTGCCCGCGGTTTAACCGAAACCGTACTTCCAAAAACCGCCCCAAAACCGAAACCGAAACCGGAACCGGCGGTTTCAAAACCGGTTGGAAACCGGTTGAACCGGTTACGGTTTCGGTTTGGGTACTTCCAAAAACCGTCAAAAACCGACGGTTAAACCGGCGGTTTTTTTTTAAATAAATAAAAAAAAAAACCGACTAATCAGAAGCTGACACGTGACATTTTTTTTGAATTTTTTTTTTGAAAAACCGAAACCGAACCGAAACCGAACCCAAAACCGTCGGTTTTTAAACCGAAACCGAAACCGAAACCGTAAAACCGTCGGTTAGAAACCGTGTACCAAACCGGTTTTCCGGTTACGGTTTTGGTTTTGGGTGGCCACGGAACCGAAACCACCTGTTTCAAACTGAAACCGAACCGAAACCGAACCGTGGCCACCACTATATATATATATGGACGTTCTCTCATCAGGTCACCCTGAAATTAGAATTTCAGGATAATCTCCCACAGCCACATGTTTAATATTTGTTAATATTTGAACATGTGGCTGTGGACTTGTGGGAGGTTGTCCTAAAATTATAATTTCAGGGTGACTTGATGGGAGAACCTCCGCGCGCACACACACACATATATGTACAAGGGCGTAGCTAGAAAAAAAAAATGGGGGTGGGCTAATTTAAATTTTATTTTCTTATTTAAAAGTCCTAAAATTTTGAACCAACTATTAAACAAAATTTTTCTTTGAAATAATCAAATCAAACAATATGTGAGAAATTTCATTAAAAAAAATAATAATTAATGATATATCTAGCTAAGGGGATATAATGAGTCTTACCCTTAAATACATATCATATACAAGTAAAACACAAAAACAAATGCAAAAATATGCATTACATATATAATAAGATACTGTCGAAGTGGTGCACTACTATGTTTCAAAGCATAAAATATATCAATTATTAATTCAGAATCAGTAGTATCAGTAAGTTCCCTCTCAATGTAGATAACCAAACAATTGGTAAGAAAGTCGTCATCCATCTTGTTTTGAAGTGATGTTTTGACATGTTTCACGGCTGAAAATGCACGTTCATAGTGTATAATTTTTCAAATCCACAAATTAAAATAAATATTTATTTTCCTAAAATTTGTCTCTCTTTTCTAACTTTTGTTTGTCTCATAAAGAAGCTAATTAGAGGCTACATTAGTGTACAATACCTAAATCTTAATCATGAAATACAAGACTTAATTAAATATCAATCATAAAATATAATACCTAAAATTAAATTAATTATAAGTAAATAAAAAGAAAAGATTAAAGTATATGAAATTACCTTCTTAGTTCTTGATTGTGAGTTGGGACTTGAGAGATTCAAGAGAAAAAGAAAAGTTAAGGTTTGAAATCTAATATTTGGAAAAATGAAAAATAAAAAAAGGAAAAAAATGGGGAAAGTGATTGTATAGAGAAAGCCAAAAAGGGGTCTTCAGTTCTTAGAAAGTGAAAGCTGAAAAGTGAAAAAGAGTATTTTATAACTATTAGAAAAAAAGTGAACAAAAGATTAAAGTACTTATTTGGGTTTGTTGGGTTATTGGATTTTATTTGTGCAATTGGACTATAACTATATATATATATTAAGTAAAACTCTAAAATAAATTTCAAAAAACTATGGTGGGCTACAGCCCACCCTAGCCTCTTAAGGGCTCCACCCCTGTATATGTATATATATGGAAGACCGATGGACAAAAATACCATAGCCTTCTTGATTTATTACTTTTTTTTTTGTTGCCATTTTTAGGTTTTTTATTTTTATTTTTATTTTTTTTTCCGAAAAACCTCCATTAATGGAGTGGAGGTCCTCTATCTATAGAGATGGAACATACCTCTAATGGATGTCGATGAAGAAGGCAAACCAAAAAAAAAATAGAAAATCTTATTTTTGTCTAATAAGTTTCGAAAATTATAAAAATATCTAATAAGTCTCAAAAATTACAAAATAAGTTTCGGAATTATAAAATAAGTATTAGAAAAACCAAAATAAGTCTCAGAAACACAAAACTAAGTCTCGGAAACACCAAAATAAATTTCGGAAAAAAAAAACGCGAGACTTAATATGTTTTAATGATATTTTTATCAGAACGACACTTTTTCTCTTTAAAAATAAAAAATAAAAAAAATAAAAAAAATAAAAAAATAAAAAAATAAAAAACTTTAGGTGTTATTAAATTTTTACTAATCCTAAAAGTAAGGGAGTAAAGATTATTATAAAATTTTTGAACCCAAATTTTCATTATGATAATATTTTTTTATTATAAAAAAAAAATTAAATTGGAGTGTTCAAAGAAATTGTCAGTAGCATATCTATTATTTATTTTGATTTTTTTTACTAGCTTTTTGCAGCCAGGCATTTTTTTTTTTGTTTTTTCGTTTTTTTTTATCAATAAAACATAATATCTATCAAACATATCATTTTGCAGCATGCAAGGGGTAGGCCGGTAGGGACACCTTGTTTCCTGAAATAGCTCACGCAATCAAAGGGTAGGGGGGACACTTTCTTTCCTGATAGACTTTTATGATTGTGACTGTGGACGTGTAATTTGAACAAATAGATGCCTACAGAAGTTATCAAATAAAATCAAACACTTTGATTTTATTTGATATTAAAACTCAAAATACATGTTCACGGTCACAATCACAAAAATCGATCACAGATAAACGAATTTGATTTTATTTGATAACTTCTATAGACATCTACGAGCTCAAAAATCAAAATACATGTTCATAGTCACAACCATAAAAGTCGATCACAAATAAATTAAATTGACTACATAACTAACAAGCAATATCCAAGTAATTTCATAGAAATTGATATGAAATTACTTGGAGAGCAGTACACAAAACCACCATATCAATTTTTTTTTTTTTTTACAAGTTAGAGAATAATATAAGTTTACAAAATAAACTTTTACTATTATAATTCTTATTTACTAAATTTATTACTATTATTATTTTACATGGGATTAAGGATATTGAGACCTCAAACAATATTGGGAAGTGTAGTTATCATTAATTCTAGGCTTTTAAATATTTTTCCAAAAAAATCCCCGAATCATATTGGTATATGAGTTGTTAACATCATATCCCTCACAACATAAACTCATGATTTAGAAGATGTTGACAACTCATGTATCAAAATGATTTAGAAAGTTTTTGAGTAAATAATTTGGGAAGTCTAACATTACTCATATATATATATATATATATGTATATAAAATGTTTTCATCTTGTGACTTTTCTTTCTCGGTTTAAATTGGGAAGCCTAGCATTACATATTTATATATATAATCTTTTCATCGCATGACTTTTCTTTCTCAGTTTTAATGGAAATTGATACTTGTATATAAACATCCATGATCCATGTCCAATCAACACAGAATTTCGAGAGCAATAATTGGTATATGATTGTAACAATTTATCATATAGTGAAATTTACTCTGTCGTCTTGACGACCTGTGATTTTTCCTCTAATTAGGATTTCAACGTATATATAGTGTTTTGTGTGTGATTAGTTTATTTTCTCTCTTCTTATTTTCATATTACTTGATGTTTATTTGTTATTTGTGAATATTAGATATGCCGCTTCTACATTTATCGGTTAGAAGGATATTGAATTTCTATTCTTTCTTCATCCAAGACTAGATATGATTTTGGATTTTGTATTTGCTATATATGGTTTGACTCCTAAAATAACAGATCATGTGATCCGTGATTAAGATGTTTTGGATGTTCGTGTGAATCTACTTTTTTTTTTTTTCAAGGAAGTGTGAATCTACTTGATACTGCATATCTAATTTTATGAGTAAGATTTTCTCGTGTTATATAGAGTGCAACTTTGTTATTTCCTTTAACTAGAGTGAATTATTATCCTCTATCACATTTGTTGATATGTGTCTCTAATTTAACCCAAAGTTTAAAGTTAACTCAGAGTTAGAGATAAACGGTAACACTTTGGTGTTGACATATATCCCTAACTTAACCCAAAGTTTAAAGTTAACTCAGAATTAGAGACAAATGGTAATATTTGGGATGGGAGGTAATGGTTCACTATAGTTAGTGTAGGTGAGTAAAATCATCCTCTGTTATATACGAGGGTTTTTATTATTTAAAAAATTTAGTTACCTGTCACTATTTGACTGGTGGATAAAAAGTAAAGGTTTGTATTTAATAGCTATATGACAAGTGTCACTTTTTCATTAGATCCTTCCCACCGTCAGCCGTGAGAGATTTTCGCTAGTCACTGACCTTGTGTGTGATACGATACATCACCTTATTGCTGGAATGGTGGCCTCTATATATATTCTCACCTGGTTTAATATTCGCCTTTGAAATTCTGTTCATACTTTTGAACTGCGTTTGATTGTTGTACCGTACTAGCTTTCATTCAAAAGGTAAAACGAATCAATATGTGTTTTTCTACTGAAAGTAGTTACATTGCCTTGGAATATGTGTTTTTCCACTGAAAAGTCAAAAATGAATATCCAACCAACTTATGTATTTCCAAGTGCACCAATCAAGCAAACCAAAAACAAAAGGAGAGCCTCGATGGTAGCGATATCGAAGAATAATGATGATTGCGTACCGACGAGTCAGTATTCAAGATACTTAGTGTTGATATGTTGTACTTTTACTTTTACTTTTTATATTTATCTTATTGTATTTTTTTTTTAAAAAATCACGTGTCAACACTCCATTGGTGGCTCAGTATCCAAACTAGGGTCAATACCCAAATTTAGGTACTGACCATATCAATGGGGTGTTGGCACATGACCCATTTTGAAAGAAAGTAAGGAGGTCAAAGTAAAAAGTGAAAAAAAAAAAAAAAAAAAAAACCACATACCAAAACTCCATTAGTGGATCAGTATCTTGGAAACCAACTGGTCAGTACCCAAACATTATTCATACTGAAATATGAAAAAAATATATATATATATATATCATATATTGCATACTATAAATTAAATTATTAAACAAGAAGAAACACAACAAAAAAGTAGAATAGTATATAATTCAAGCAGGGAAAAATCATGCAACATGTTACATGCAGCACTGAGATCCATACATCAAGTTTCTCAAATTTCGCAAATTGTGACATGATCTCAGCAAGTTTCTCAATCCAAGTAGATTACAATCTATAATAATAGAGTCATATGGACGTACAAGTCCGAATTCTTGCCCTTCCCTGATTTATTATGTTATTTCCATACATCGATACATCATACACATACTTTATTAGTTGCTCTAAAGTCTAAACTAGTGTAGACTTGATTTAAAAAGAATTTAATGTAATTTATCTTTTAGTACTACTACTTTACAATCATTTTGTAAGATGATGTCAGTTTGTTTATGAATGAATAATTAGATAAGAAAAGTTTTGAAAAACAGTTGAAGTCACCATCAATCTTACGTCACATTACTAAATGCTCACCTCAATCTTACGTCTCATTACTCTCTCTCTCTCTCTATATATATATATATAATCAACATGTCCATTATATTCATTCATACTAACGACGATTGTACACCATGCCGCTCTTTGTAATCTCTAAAAAACTCACCATTACTAACATTACTACTCGAAAATGTGACATTCCGTCCGAGATTCTGAAGTATATCACGCTTACGAATGGACAACATTCCAAAAAAGTGACGGCTGCAGATATATGGGGGAAAGAGTGGGAGCTCCATTACTACACTCGGCCCAGAGGGCGAAAATGTCCCGTCTTCACAACTGGGTGGCGTCAATTTGTTGAAACCAAACGTCTTCAAGTTGGTGATGAGCTCGTCTTTTCTGGACATCAAGTTGCAGCCGCTGATCATGGGGAACCAGAGATGCGGTACATGATTCAAGTGAAAAGGCCAAGTCCTGTTACTTTTAACGGTGAACCTGTTACTCTTGATGTGGAGTACCTTGCCTGAACATATATATATATATATATCTTAATGAATTTAAAGTCCAGGCAAGGTACTTTACAGCAAGAGACGACTAACTATAGCTATATGTTTAAATAAAAAACTGATTTTTTATAATTTCAGGACGACCTAATGGAAAAACCTCCCTATATATATATATATATATATATATTAATTTATATATGCTGTCTTTAGTGAGTTTGAGTTAATTGAGACATTCATTGATGCATGCATGCTGTCGTCTATCATTCTGAGTTTAGAAGGTATTGCAGGGATGGCCCAAAAAATCCGGGCATGTCTTGTAAGTATATTTATAATAATCTGTTTGAATCTTGTGCTTTTTTCCTTTCTGTGGTCGATCGATTTCTTTATTAATAAACTATGTTTTGACTTTTGAGTGTTCGATCTTGCTTTTTTCCACATTTTTATTGCTTATCTAAATATATGTTGTCAACTTATTACTATTTCGGTTTTTTCTTAAAGGATACGCTAATCGGCACCGATAACCCCTGAAGCATGCTCGAATTTGCAGCCTATCCCCTACACTCTTTTTTTGCCATTAAATCCTCTGAATTCTCCTTTCTTTGTACTGTGGTCCCAAATCCTAACGCCATCAATTTTTCTGTCATGACAAATTACACTAAGTTTCCATGATTATATATATAATTGTAAACCAGAAAAATATAATAATATGACCCGAATACCCCTTTGACTAAATTTTTAAAGTAAAAATTTAAAATTTAAAATTTAAATAATGGTTAAATAATGATAAATTTATGAATTTTTTGATAAAGACAATTAAATAAATAGAGAAATTAAAAAATTATTTAAATTATATTTTTTATTTAAATATCCCTAAATATCACTTATTCATTTACAATAACAAGGATATTAATAACGTCAAAAATAAAAAAATTAAATAATAATAATAATAATAATAATAATAATAATAATAATAATAATAATAATGACAATAATAATAATAAGGAGGAGGAGGATAATAATAATAATAATGATGATGATGATGATAATAATAATATAAAAATAATAATAGTAATATAAAAAAACAATAATACGTTATTTAAAAAAAATTAGGTAGCTATTTAGATTGATCTCTACCATCCATCTCAATTATTCCTACTGGTGATTAAATTACAAAAAATAATAATAAGAAGAAGAAGAAGAAGAAAAATTACAAGAAAATTGAAAAAACAAATAAATAAAAAAATTGATGGGTTTGGAGATCTAGGATCTCCACCATTCATCTGAAATGACGGTATAGTCAGCGGATTTTGATTCATGATTCAATCTGGATCTACACTAAGGATGGAAAAAATCCCCAACCCGCCTGTTTGGGACGTGTAGGGGATTTGTGAATTAAAAATAATATTACTATTATTATTATTATTATTATTATTATTATTATTTTATTATTTAATTTTTATTTTGTTTTTGAAATTATTAATACCCGTGTTATTGTAAATAAACAAGTGATATTTAGGGATATTTAAATAAAAAATGATAATTTAAATGATAATTTCCCTTAAATAATTTAAATATTTATCTGGGTTTTATATTTAGGGATATTTAAATAATTGTTAAATCAATTTAATATTTCCATTTCTCTATTTATTTAATTGTCTTTATCAAAAAATTCAGAATTTTATTATTATTTAACCATTACTTCAATTTTTAATTTTAAAATTTAGTCAAAGGGGTATTTTGGTCATATTATTTTATTTATTCCAGTTTAATACAATTATATATATAATTAAGAGAACTTAGTGCAATTTGCCATAACAGAAAAATGGATAGCATTAGAATTTACGACCACAGTGCAAAAAAAGGAGAGTTCAAGGATTTTAATTGCGGAAAAAAAAAAGTATAGGGAAAGGTGTAAATACGGGTATAGTTCAACGGGCATCAGTGACAATTAGCCTAATACGGGCATATTTCAATGGGCATCGGTACCAATTAACCTAACGAATATAAAATGATCTCAAATCAATCACTGGGTCCCTACAAAAAGTTCATCATTTTATGATTTTTTTTCATCACTTTATGCTCTGATAGTGCATCGCCACCAACAACGATCTTCAAACTCCTCCCCAAATTCGATCGGCCAACCACTAGACCGCCTCCCGAGTCCGACGTGGACTACACCCTCCACGACAATGGCAGATTCGCCTCTAGTCAAAGCCTGGGATTATAGGTGATGTGGCAGGCACATCACCATTTTATATTTGACGTGACTGGACAAGTCACCAATATTCGACCAAAAAAAAAATAAAAGGCCCAAAATACCCAATAATGACCCAAGAAACAGCCCAGGCCACCAATACCTTCCTTTACCAATTAGTGAGCTTCATAATTAAACAGATACATAATGAAGCTTTTCTGCCTTTGCTCAATGTCACTTTGTCAAAACTTGATATAAGTTTAAAACTTGTTAATAAGTTTAAAACTTGTTTAAAGGTCACTATTTTCAACAAGTTTTGGACTAATCTATTTATTTAAGCAAATGGACTGATATCATAATCAAATATGTTTTATAATCTGGAGACGATCAATGGTTTTATATCCAATTTTTTTGACTTGTTAATTTTATAATTGCACAATTGTAGGGTACCAGGATACTCTCTTTGTTCATTCGAGAGTGCAAAATATATGGCACAGTACTTGATTTTATTTTTGGGAATGCAATCATTCATATGCTAGAAATCGATACGAGCACATCACGATCTAGCACAAAATAGCACAATACGACATAACACAATATGACGTGACACATATTTAATTTTTAGTAATATTTTTAAATATATTCTAAATTTAGATGAAAACCGTAATTTTTAAATTTCGTCATTAATCGTTCAACCTTCACAATCAATAAATCCATTTACATAACCACGAGCTATGGCATGGTTGGTCACTGCACTCCCAGTGGGACGAATGGTTCGGGCTTTGCCCAAGTTCGAACCTCATTGGAAGCACCTCATGGCCAGACTTTACTGACCTCCCAGCCGAAGCAGGGATTAGTTCCACTCGTTAACGATCGGTTGCTGATCGGAGTGAGGGATATCTTGTGGTCTAACAAAAAAAAAAAAATCCATTTACATAGGATTCTAATATATATATATATATATATATATGGTTTCGTTCCTATCAGGTTATCCTTATATAACTTTATCAGGATATTGAATGTGAGCCACTCATTTATAAAAGTGATTTGACAAGTGCATACATACCAAATCAAAGTATGTAAAACGAGTGGCTCACATTCAATGTCTTTATATAATTTTATCAGAACATCCTCATATGAAAATTTTGTCTATATATACGGTCCCGTTCCTATCAGGACATCCTTATATAACTTTATCAGGATATTGAATGTGAACCACTCATTTATAAAAGTGACTTGACAAGTGCATACATACCAAGTCAAAGTATTTAAAACGAATGGCTCACATTCAATGTCTTTATATAATTCTATCTGGGCATCCTCATATGAAAATTTCTGTATATATATATATATATATATATATATATATATATATATACGGTCCCGTTCCTATCGGGGCATCCTTATATAATCTTTATCAGGATATTGAATGTGAACCACTCATTTATAAAAGTGATTTGACAAGTGCATACATACCAAATCAAAGTATGTAAAACGAGTTGCTCACATTCAATGTCCTTATATAATTATATCAGGGCATCCTCATAGGAAAATTTCCGTATATATATAATCGTCAGTGAAAATTTCTTCCATGACCTTCCTAGATAAGTTTTGACATCAGGTTTCTTTGCAAGATCAGGCGTTGGAATGATAGTGCAATTGTGGATCACAATTCCAGTATCAAATTTATCATATTCTTTCAGTGATTCGTCAATTTTGATTCTCTCTTTCACAACGTTAACTGCTGCATTCCACAGCCCTTCCTTGGCTTCCTCTCATCTATCCGGTGCCGCCACTGCCACCAGGACTGCAGGCGGTGCATTGCGATTGACCTTGACGACATTGCGTAACAATTTGACTCAGAGATTGAGAGAAAACTAGGGGTTGTTTGTTTATGTTTCCAAAACCCATTTTTTTGCTTACTGTTTTTAAACCCAAAATTTCTGATAACTAAAAAAAGACTGAGAATTTGAAAACAACACACCGACATTTTTTTTTTTAAGACCGATTATTCATTTTATTTTCTTTTAAGTATTAAATATATTGTAAATGGTTTTTATTAATAATATATATAATTTAAAAACAAAAGATATTAAATTAAATATTTGTAAATGCTACAGTTAAATCTTTCAGAAAATATTCCCAGGCTAAACATTCCCAGGCTAAACACCGTAGACATTCCCAGGTACAAAATACCTCATACATCAGCCATTACATGTAAATTATATTTCTACAACAAACTTTTAAGCTCGATGCTCGATCACCCCCACCTCCATGGCTTTCTTGACCTGAGCTGCAGCATATGCATATACACCAACTTCAGAACTGTAACAAGATCCCAAGATGTATTGAGTTAACAAAAAGACTGATCACATTCCATCAAGGCACAATAAATACAACATAAAAATCAAGGATTTCTATATACATTACCTAGTGGCAGCACCATGCATATATAACAAGGATGCAAAAATAACTGAGCTGTACCCCACAATGGATGAATTTAATTAGTTCCTTGCAGGTTATCATAAATAAAAATTCAAGGAGATGTAAGGACTTCTTAAACACAGTACTTATGTCACACTAGCCTAGTACACAGTACTTCTTAAACAAGTAGTTAACAGAATTTAAAATACTTCTAAGAGAAAATTGTTACTTGATAAAGAATCCAAATGTGTAAGCACCTCTACACAAGATTGTATATCAAAGCCATAAACATGATAACCTTAAATTTACAAATCACTCACCTCCAGGGTTTCGGCATCCAGAGATATATCCCTATCATGGAAACACCATAAATCAACTCCAAGCTTCTTGATGAACTCAAAGTTGGCTCTCACTGTACTAAGCACACGAGAAGGTACATTTCAATTTCCAATCAATTGCACAACAATCGATAGTATACATTGCAACTGCACTTATATATCTTACTTCTTCTTTTGGCCATAGCCAATGAATTGGTACCATCTTCCCATGGCCAATTTTTGTAGCTGAACCAAACGGATCAGCTCCTGATCCACGAAACGTGTGCCAAAATGCCACACTGAACCTCATCCAATCCTGGCTATTAATTACACTGTTAGCAATCATAGACTATTTAATAAAGTTGAAAATATAAGAAAACAAAGAAGCAGACCATCATTTTCTTCCCCAGAATCTCTTCTTGAGCATTATACCATTTGAATGAAAGCGGATTCTAGCTGGTCGGTCCCTGTAAAATCTTGAAACAAAAAAAACAATAATTTAAAACTGCACACTTCTGGACCATAACCACACACACACTGAACTCATATAAACAAACTCCAACATGTGAATATTTAGCCACATTGGGCGGTAATAATGTTTAGTACACTAAGGGTGCGTTTGGCACGGACATGGGACAGAACAAGGTGGGACGGGACATGACAAGGGACGGGTTGTTCTGTATTGTGTTTGGAAGGTCTGAGACAGAACCGTTTGATATGGCTAGGACAGAACAGGACAAGAGGTTCAAATGACCAGAGTGCCCCTCCTGTCCTTTCCAATGTTTATAACAATTTTATTAAGTTTGAAAAAAATATTTGAAAAATATCAAATATTATTGAATTAAAATTAATTAAAAATCATACAAAATTAATATTTTATTTCATTTTCTCACCTCCCAAACACTAGTTTCAGATTTCAAAATCATATTTCATCATCCAACTTCATCTCCATCATCCATACATCACTGATCTTCATCAGTAATCACCCAAACATATCCATACAAAAAGAAGAACAAATAATTTAAAAAAAAAAAAAAATTGGGCGGTAATAATGTTTAGTACACTAATAAACACCAAGAATAGCACAGAGATTTTCCCAAATACAATTGTGTAATTAGAAATTTTCACAGAGCATGTAACACACTAACACCTTTCAATTAAAAAGATGAAAAAACAAATGGGTTAGAGTCTCTTTACCTCATACTTAATCGTGGGAATTCCAGGGAAGAATTCGCCTTCCCATTCACCGGAATCGGCACATTTGGTGCTGAGATCAGCAGGGCACGTTTGTGGAGAAGCAATCTGCACAATGTAATCCAATAAAAAGTCAAAGACACAATCCAACTCTAAATCCACATAGAGTCGGCCTTGTGCTTTAAATGGCGACCGGCGGCCTCAATCTTCCTCTCTGTCTCAGTCTCTTGTTTAGGTTAGGGTTTTGGAGATGCTCGTTTTGTTTGAGCAAGAAGGGAAGGGTTTTTTTTTTTAATTTTTTTAATTTTTTTAATTTATTTGTGTTTTTGTAAAGTGAATTTTGTTGGAAAATATATTTGGAGGGTAATTTAGTAAACTTGAACAAATTATATCGAATAAAAAATTTAAGGAGAGTATCGAGGGAAATCCCAGGTGAGGGGTTTTAAAGGACAATGTGGTAAATGTGGCTGACAAAAAGGCTAACAGTATAATATTTTGAGCATTGGATTCTTTCCTACAATTTCCATATATATATATATATATATATATCATGCATGAGATAATTTTCGATTTGTTGGATGAAGTACATAATGTCAGTTAACTATTTCTCTTTTGATGGACATTTGTCCTGTTTTGGTGAACTCTGTAACGTTCAGAACTTGCTAAAAGATAAAAAAATCCTTATGAAGATTGTATGCAAAAGAGAATTTTCAATTTTTCGAATAATTGCTTTGGTAAAGTGTAGAGAATTTCTAGCTATTATAATTCATTATTCTCATGTGTAACTTTGTGCATGAGGTTTTTTGACGATGGCCAGCTATTGCCCAAGTCAGTACACAAGAACTCGGTGTGTTGCAAATCCAATGTTCAGCAGCTCTGCAGTCTGCACTAATTGCAAACCTGGACTATGCTTTCAAAAACCAAAAAAAGAAGGTGAATGGTTTTAGATAGATGATGGAGGTGAGCATCAATTTTGATAAATGATGATGGAGGTACTTCTTATCTCTCCTTTCAAGGATAATATATGATTTAGAATTTCGATTTTATTTATTTATTTTACTCTTGGATAGATTTAAGTTTGTTAGCTACTTAGCTGTTAAAATGTCTTAGATTTTATTATTCACATTCACTTGTGTGTTCCCAATTGGTTTGACAAAAAATACTATTTCAGAAAACATTTCTACCCATGGCTTGATATTGAGAAGGAAAGATTAAAGTCCATGGAGTGGAGACCACATGAAGGCTCTACTTGGTAGTTTCATCGGCTGACAGCCTAACAATTAGTTAGAAGATTTATTGTGTGGCTTAAAGTTATGTTATTTTAGATTAGATCTATGACAAGTATCGTTTTGTATGTTAAAACATTTATATTTAAAGTTCACCTTGTTGGTGCAAGTGACTAGAGATTAGTATAGCAACAAGCAAGGGTATCATTTCGCAGGGAGGTGTGATCCTTCAACCGTATCGAGTTCTAGTGTTTGTTTGAAGCAATGTAAATAGAATGCGGATGTAGTGAGAATGGTGTGTGAGGTGTATGTATATTGCGGTGTGGTGTGTGTGGAAATGTAAAGAAAAAAATACAAATAAAAACAAAGAGAATATGAAATGGTGACAAATAAAAGGGTGGCTAGGAGAGATGTAGGATTGTGGTCATACAAGGTACTTATTAGTTCACCAAACAAAAGTGCACACCTAGTTAATTGTTAGGCATTAAATTCATCCAATTCAAGTTATGAGCTCTTTCTCATGATTAAGGAGTTCCAAAACCAAAGTATTTATTATTACGAATCATTCGTTGATTAAGGAAACCAAAATCTATTCTAGCTCCCCAAGGGCATGGAAGAGCATGTGTCTTAAGGTCAAAGACCCATTAAGGTCGTGAACATAAAGCCTATTTTAGCACGGCCATGCATAAAACAAGTTTCATCTATTCTTTTAGAGCTAAGTGGTCAATACTATACCCGAAAGTCATCCATTGGGGTACAATCCTAACCCACTTACACTCAAACCTATAAAAACAAGGCATTTCAACCTTCCATCAATATACACACACAAATAGGATATTTAATTACAACTACTCCTACATTTAAGTTAATCTACTCATAATCTCATCCATGAACACATATCAATTTTCAATCTCCTTACACAAGCATATCAATATAAGAGATTAATCAACAATAGCAAGAACAAATCAAAACCCAAATGAATATAAAAACAACCAACATATATTGAGCACAAATAAGGTTTACAATATTTCCAAAGTGGGGATTACACAATCAAGAAAACATGAAATACAAAGAGAATGAGTTTTAAGGAGACAACCCTTGAAGAAATCCCTCCAAGAGCTCCATGAATCCCTAGCTCGAAATTGGTCATAGACCACTCCTATCTCCTTGCAATCAACTCTCAAAAGTGGTGGATAATGGGTAGAAAGTGGTGGTGGTGAGCTTCCCATGGAGGAGAACCTCCATGGGAGCTTTGAAAGCCTCTCTCTCTCTTGATTTGGTGAGAAAAAATGAAGAAAAAGATGAAGTGCAGCTGCTGTGGTGTTCTTGTGTTCTTGGTGTCAAGAGAAGAGAGGAAATAGGTGTTTATATAGTTTGGGGACGAATTGGGATGCGAAAGGACACATTTGCCCTTAAAAAATGGCCTGCTGCGGTCTTGGATGAAGGTGTGTCGCAGTTGGGGACGACAACACACTCGCGACAGAGATTTTCACAATTGAAGTGCCGTTGTCGAGCAAAACAGCGGCATAGTTTCTAGTCTCGCACACCGTTATGGAAAAGCGCATAACTCCCTCTAGAAAACCCAAAATTGCGATCCATAAAAACCTCTAGAAAGTCGACTTCCAGGGATTTCTGAATATATATGGAGTTCAATGTAGTTCAATCTGAGGAGGGTGATATGGCCCCCGAAAGTTGGATTTTCTGCACGAGTATTCTGCCACGGTCATGTTTCAGCATCACGCACCTTTAAGGAAACGGGCATAACTCCCTCTAGAAAGCCCGGAATGACGATCAGTAAAAACTGCTGGAAAATATAC
Source organism: Acer negundo (assembly GCA_035582765.1). Lineage (NCBI taxonomy): Eukaryota > Viridiplantae > Streptophyta > Magnoliopsida > Sapindales > Sapindaceae > Acer > Acer negundo. Next base: position 50,567,186 of record CM069235.1, on the reverse strand, counting down.
TTCTGGGGCTTTCCAAAAATATATGGTAGGAAACCCGATTCAATATGAGGAGGGAGATATGGATCCCAAAATATGTGTGTTCTGCATGGGCATTTGCAATGTCAGCCTATTAAGCTTTGAAAAACAGAGTTGGTCATTGCCGTGGTCTCAATGTCACGTTCTAGCTCAACGACAGATCCACCATGGAACACTTTCCACGGTGGCCATGGATCACGCCGCAATTTGGGTCAATGGCGAGGCCGCGACAACTTTGAATGGCTTCCAATTCTCATTGTTTGCTCGGTTTGGCCTCTCAATCTTGACTTTAAGCTCAAACACCAAATGCAGGGAACATATACCTACATATGGCTCACAAAACATATTATATACAAAAATAAGCTCGAAAACAAGCACAAAAGCTAGGAAATTGGGACCTCAATTAGGTACAATTATCATCCGATCAATCTATATATGTTATATAGTAGTAAGCTATGTAAAATCATATTTGATAGCAGACTTTGTAAAATGATATTCTGGGTTATATTATTTTGTTCTTCAATTTAATGGTAGTGCAGTGACATGTTTTATTTGGCTTCTCTATTTTTGTTCAATTTGATTATCTTTTCATATGAAATAGTTTCTACATTTGGGACTTTTTTTGGCCACAAAATTCATTTTTGTGGCCAAAAAAAGTAGTAAGCTATGTAAAATCATATTTGATAGCAGACTTTGTAAAATAATATTCTTGGTTATATTATTTTGTTCTTCAATTTAATGGTAGCAGTGACATGTTTTATTTGGCTTCTCTATTTTTGTTCAATTTGATTATCTTTTCATATGAAATAGTTTCTACATTTGGGACTTTTTTTGGCCACAAAACTCATTTTTATCCGGCATTTTTTGACTATCCCAACATTAGTCGTTTACAGTATTTTTGGGCTGCTACAAAATGCATTGTAAGCGGCATTTCTTTGTTGCCCCAAAATGATTTTTTTGCGGCATTAGTGACATGCTATTATAAATTGACAGTCTTTTGCGACTTCTTTCGTAATGACATTTTAATAAATGTTGTAAAATGAGTTTTGCAACATTTTTCAAAGCTCGTAAATGTTAATTTTTCTTTTAGTGTTATGTGTAAATATTAGGCATGTCGCTTCTACGTTTATCGGTTCAATTTCCAACATTGTAAAAATTATGGTTGGCCAGAAGAATTTTGGATTCGTATTCAATCTTCATCCAAGACTAGATATGGTACAAATGACATGACTAGTATAAAATTTGTATGCGCTCATCAAGGGAAGCATAAGATATCAAGAGGGCTGGTTGAAGAATAAAAAGGAGATGATAAAGAGATAAATGAGAATGAAGATTTAGAAAAATATAAAAATTGTTCAACGGTTAAATGTACTGGGTTGTAAAGCTAGTATGCAAATTGTACTTAAGAAGTGGTCTAACAAATGGAAATTTCAGTCTTTTAAGTCACAATCATAAAATAGTGACTCCAACCAAAAAAAAAATGAAAATGAAGTCCGAATAGACACATGCATGAAGCTGTAAAAAGTTTTATAGAATAGCTACCACTTGTATATAATACAGAGAAACCAACATAGTGTGCAGCAACCGGTTGCGGCACCAGCTGGATACCAAAATTGGTTTACTCGGTGGCTTGTAAATTGTAAATTATAAAGCAAATCTTAGATATGTTTAAAAATAAATCTTAGGTTCAAATTAAGGCATGCAATATATTTTCCAAGTAATTAAGGAAATTGTTGATCTGTTCAAATTGGTTTGGCTCCGTAAATAAAAAATAAAATTAAAAAATTAAAAAATTAAATAAAAAAAAACAAAAAAAAAAAAAAACAGATAATTTGATCCGTGATTAACCTTACGTGATACGATTAACGTCACCTTACTGCTGGCTTCTATATATATATTCTCACCTAGTCTAATATTCGCCTTTCCAATTCTATTCATACTTTTAAACTGCGTTGCATTTTTATACAGGTAGTGTACTGATTATGCTGCTATTTATTAGACAATCTTTTTACTATCAGTTTGTCTTGATATAAAATATATTATGATGAAAAATGTGAATCACGGATCATTGAGAATTTTTAACTAGTATCATACACTTTGAGTCAAAGTATACAAATCTAATGGTCCACATTCTTCTCCCTGAAATATTTTACAGCAGGATGAACTGACAATAGAAAAATTGTTTTATTAGAAAGGTAAAGATTATAGTACAAGCTTCGATTTTCCTTTCTTTTTTATTTTTTTTTTATTTTTTATTTTTTTCATTCAAAAGGAAAAACCAATCAATATCATACAAAACAAAGTCGTTACACTGCCTTGGAATATGTGTTTTTCTACTGAAAAGTCAAAAATGTATATCCAACCAACTTATGTATTTCCAAGTGCACCAATCAAGCAAACCAAAAACAAAAGGAAAGCTTGATGATGGGCTGATGGCAATATTGAAATGTGAAAAAAAATTAAAAAAATTAAAAAAAAATCCATATTTAGCATACTAGAAAAAATCATACATAGCATACTATAAATTACATTATTAAACAAGAAGAAACACAACAAGACCAATTGTTTCTTAATAATTATTTTTTAATAAAAAACTACATCAGAAAGTAGAATAGTATACAATTCAAGCAGGGAAAAATCATGCAACATGCATCATTGAGCTGGCACAAGTGATCTAACAAATGGAAAATCATAAAATAGTGTCTCCAACAACAAAATTGAAAATGAAGTCTGAATAAACACATGCGTGAAGCTATAGATGTTAGCTATAATTCCAAATATTAGATATTCCCAAACACAAATCCTCAATTAAGATTGCCAAAATTATTATGTTGAACTGTCAAGAATAATTGGTAGGAAGACATACCTGGATCCATGTTCACAAGGCAATAAACGATGAGGTCTTTGCAAGACAATAAACGGTAAGGTCTTCCACAGCCAAATCCTTTTAATCGTTCTAAATATGCTCTGAGAAATCTCTCCAATGGGAAGAAAAGATTGGAGCAAATTTTATATATATGATTTGGCTTGGGACCACAACCATTACCATGATCTTTATATATTAATTAAATTGGAATCCCATTAATCTCAATCCAATTAGTATTGGGTTTCTATACATTTCAACCCATACCCAATAGACATTTCCAAAGCCCAATCAACATCTTACTTGTCTAGCCTAATTAAGTCAGGCAGCCCGTAACAGAATTTTTATTCATTATGTAAACCCACAATTTAGAGATAAACAAAGTCCTAACAGTAAAAAGTTTTATATAAATGGAATGATGAACCAACCAAAACTAAAGTTTATATAACTTTGGTTGATTAATCATTACATTTGCATAAAAAGTTCATGCAGACTTCATTTTCAATTTTTTTTTTATTGGAGTTAGTATATAACTTTAGTTGATTCATCATTACATTCGTATAAAACTTTTTACAGCCTTTTTTATTGGAGTTAGTATATAACTTTAGTTGATTCATCATTACATTTGGATAAAACGTTTTACAGCTTCATGCATGTGTATAAAAAGTTCATGCAGACTTCATTTTCAATTTTTTTTTTTTATGGAGTTAGTATGCAACTTTAGTTGATTCATCATTACATTTGTATAAAACTTTTTACAGCTTCATACATATGTTTATTCAGACTTTGTTTTCAATTTTTTTTGGTTGGAGACACTATTTTATGATTGTTCCTTCAGAATATTGGACGCAATCTCAAATTTTAGAGTAGTTATCACTACAAGAAAACTATATTTTTTGACAGTTTTACAAAACTGTAATAAACTTATAAAAATTGACAGTTATTTTTAACTGTAAAAAATAGGTGATAGTTTTTTAGAGCTGTAAAGAATAGTTGACAGTTTTTTCAAAATTTTTATTTATCTGTAATAATTTTTTTTAACTTTTACTTCATATTTTCAACATCAAACAAAATCCCGATATGGATTTATTTTACAATAAAATATCGGTTTTTGGACAAACCAATATTGGATAAGTAAAATTTTAAATTTAATAAATTTACTTTTAAATCATTTATTTTTTAAAAATTCAAAAAAATAATTTTAAAAAAATTGTTTATTTATTTTGCACCCTCTTATTTCATACTAAGAGACATGTTAATAATTCAATTACCCATATAAATTAATAATCCGAGTTTTACATTTGTTCATTAAATTGCAAAATGCATGTAGAGAAATATCTTCCACGTAATTAGAGTTGTATTCTAAATCATATATATTACAATTGATGTCACTAATCTCCTATAGAGTATAGACACGGTAATAATTCAATTACCCATATAAATTAGTAATCCGAATCTTACATTTATTTATTAAATTGCAAAATGCATGTAGATAAATATCTCCCTTGTAGTAAGAGTTATATTCCAAATCATGTTTATTACAATTAATGTCACTAGTCTCCTATAAAGTATAAACCCACAACTCGACTATATATGTTTTAAAAAATATAATTTTATTAAAAATTTTAATAAATATTTTTTAATATATACCTATCGTAGAAATTAGAATTTTGATCAGTTAAATAAATTTAAATTTATCTAACAAGTTTTTTTCAATTATTATTTCTAACAACTCATATAGATTATATACAAATATTGCTCAATTGTTGACAAATCAAATCTTGTAGTCAAGTGGTAAAAGCTTACAACCTTTTACTTGGACTTTCAAGTTAAATTCCTAATAATGAAAATTATTATCATAAATAGGCCAAGCCGGGTGGTTGTCGGGTGGAGGTGGACCGGTGGTTTATAAATATAAAAAATGTTAACGATATATTGACAGTTTTTTAATTAAATATTATAAAGATAGTTGAGAGTTAAAAACTGTCGAGATCTTTCTTGACATGATGATAGTCAGAAAACTATTAAAGATTTCAAAGAGCGACATGGCCATGGTACGATCCTCTGGCATAAAATTAATATGAATGAATATATATAAACACATACCCATTAACTTTAGTTAACCGTTAATCAACTTTCCAATTCTATTTATGTTGTAACATTAGAAATGTAATGAGATCGTCTGGCATAAAATTAATATGAATGAATATATATATATATATATATATATAAACACGTACCCATTAACTTTAGTTAACCATTAATCAACTTTTCCAATTCTATTTATGTTGTAACATTAGAAATGTAATGATTATAGTACCGGAAAATGGAAATAAAATAATTTGAGGTGTGGCAGTTGTTGTTGTGAAGAGAGGACAAGATGAACCATCAAAGTTCAAAAATAGGTTTAGGATTTTTTTGTGTTATATATTAGGATTTTTATTATTTAAAAATTTAAGCTACGTGTCACTATTTGACTGGTGAATAAAAAGTAAAGTTTTGTATTTAAAATAAATTTTCGCTAACCTTACGTGATACACACAAATACACAATACGTCACCTTACTGCCGGCCTCTATATATAAAATATTCGCCTTTCAAATTATATTCATACTTCTAAACTGCGTTGCATTGTTGTACCGTACGTGACTATGCTGCTCTTTGTAATCTCAAAAAAACTCACCTATACCGACATAACTACTCGAAAAGTTGAGATTCCGTCCGAGATTCTGAAGTATATCACACTTACGAATGGACAACATTCCAAAAAAGTGACGGCTGCTGATATATGGGGGAAAGAGTGGGAGCTCCATTACTACACTCGGCCCAGAGGACGAAAATGTCCCGTTTTCACAACTGGATGGCGTCAATTTGTTAAAACCAAACGTCTTCAAGTTGGTGATGAGCTCGTCTTTTCTGGACATCAAGTTGCAGCTGCTGATCATGGAGAACCAGAGATGCGGTACATGATTCAAGTGAAAAGGCCAGGTCCAGTCACTTTTAACGGCGAACTTGTTACTCTTGATGTAGAGTACCTTGCCTGAACTTTGAATTCATTATATGTATATATATCTTAATGAATTTAAAGTTCAGGTAAGGTACTCTACATCAAAAGACGACCAACCATAGTAATATGTTTAAATAAAAAGGTGTATTTTTATAATTTTAGGATGACTTGATGGGAGAACCTCCCGATATAGTATGTGTTAGGTGAGTTTGAGTTAATTGAGACATTCATTGATGCATGCATGATGTCGTCTATCATTCTGAGTTTAGAAGGTATTGCAGGGATGAGCCAAAAAATCCGGGCATGTCTTGTGAGTATATTATTAATATTGTGCTTTTGTTTTTTCTGTGGTAGATCGATTTCTTTATCAATAAACTACGTTTTGAGTGTTTTATCTTGCTTTTTTCCACATTTTTTATTGTTTATCTAAAAAAGATGAGCAGTATCAAAATATATGTTGTCAACTTATTACTATTTTGGTTTTTTCTTAAAGAATATAAGATGATCTCAAATCAATCACTGGGTCCCTACAAAAAGTTCATCATTTTATGATTTCTTCATCACTTTATGCTCTGACAGTTCATCGCCACCTCCCAACTCCGTCGTGGACTACACCCTCCACGACGACAGCAGATTTGCCTCTACTCAAAGCCTTTGATTATAGGTGATGTGGCCAAGCATATCACCATGTTATATTTCACGACTTTAAAAAAAAAAGAAGAAAAAAAAAAAAAAAAAAAGCAGGCCCAAAAATACCCAATAATGTCCCAAGAAACAGTGCAGGCCACCAATACCTTCCTTTAAAAAACCCAATTAGTGAGCTTCATAATTAAACAGACACGTAATGAAGCTTTTCTGCCTTTGCTCAATGTCACTTCGTCAAAACTTGGTATAAGTTTAAAACTTGTTTAAAGGTCAGTATTTTCAACAAGTTTTGGACTAATCTATTTATATAAGCAAATGGACTGATATCATAATCAAATCTGTTTTATAATCTGGATTCTGGAGACGAACAATGGTTTTTATATCCAATTTTTTTGACTTGTTAATTTTATAATTGCACAATCGTAGGGTACCAGGATACTCTCTTCGTGCAGAGTGGAAAAGGACTGTTCATTCAAGAGTGCAAAATATATGGCACGGTTGATTTTATATTAGGGAATGCAATCGTTTATATGCTAGAAATCGTTACGAGAACAACATGATCTAGCATAAAATAGCACGATACAACACAACATAATATGGCGCGACATGATTAAAATTTTTAGTAATGTATTTAAATATATTCTAAATTTAGATGAAAACCGTAATTTTTAAATTTCGTCATTAATCGTCCAACCTTCACAATAATAAATCCATTTAAATAGGATTTTATTGTATATAATCGCCTTTGAAAATTTTTTCCATAACCTTCCTAGAAAAATCTTGACATTGCATGGGTTTCTTTGCAAGATCGGGCGTTGGAATGATAGTGCAATTGTGGATCACAATTCCAGTATCAAATTTATCATATTCTTTCAGTGATCCGTCGATTTTGCTTCTCTCTTTCGCAACGTTAACCGCTGCATTCCACAGCCCTTCCTTGGCTTCCTCTCGTCTATCTGGTGCCGCCACAGCCGCCAGGACTGCAGGCGGTGCATTGCGATTGACCTTGACTACATTGCTTAACAATTTGAATCAGAGATTGAGAGAAACCTAGGGGTTGTTTGTTTAGAGCGCGATCGGCTACGTTTTTTAGAGGCGTTTTTTAGTTTAAAGCATAAAAAGTGGCGTATATCAAAAACAACAAAAAGTTGTTCGATTGCAATACGGATTTTAACTCACTAGGTTTTAAAGGTACATGACCTTTTCTTAGAAGCAAAGATCCAAAAAGATTTTTCTAACAAAATTTCAGTCTTCCTTAAACATATTTTTAGTTGATGTGAACACACGTGATCTCCCCTTTCACAACCGTCACCGAAGGAAGATTTGGTTGAACCTGTGTTTTATCGGTTATAAGAAAAGCTATAAAAGTTTCCGGTTTTGATAATGACTAATGTAAAGATGTAAAGTATTTAAAACATTTGAGAGAGAGACAAGAAAATTCCACGGTCATACTTTTGAAAGATTTATAGGCAAGACTACATAAGCAAATTATGGAAGAGCTTAAGATTAACTTCTAGAAGAAATCTCTAGAACCGGGAAATGGAAATAAAATGATTTGAGGCGGCAGTTGTTGTGAAGAGAGGAAGAGATGAACCGATCAAAGTTCAAAAATAGGTTTAGCATTTTTTCTTATGTTTGTGTTATATATTAGGGTTTTTATTATTTAAAAATTTTGGCTACGTGTCACTATTTGACCGGTGATAAAAAGTAAAGGTTTGTATTTAATGGCTATATAACAAGTGTCACTTTTTCATTAGATCCGTTCCACCATCAGCCGTGAGAGATTTTCGCAAGTCACTAACCTTGTGTGGTAAATACATGGCCTTAGGTTATCTCTAAACCGGTCTTCAATTTTTTTTTTAATTTTTTAATTTAAAGACTGAAAATGGAATATTTTAAGAATATTTTAAGAATATTATGTCTTCATAATTTTATTATTCTGACAATTCTTTATTTTATAATCATTTAATAATAAAATATTATTATTTTACTTTATAAATACTATTTCAAACTTTCTTTAATAAAATTGTTTTCTCTATATTATCTTATTAGATATACATTATCTTATTAGATAATAATTAAAATATAGTCAATATTATACTCGGTTGAAAGATCTCAATAAAACATTTCTAATGATATAATTTTTATACTAATTTTATTTATAAATCAAAAATTATAATTGATTAATTGAGTTTAATTTATAAAAAAAAGTGAAAATAAAAGATGAAAAAAGAAAATAATAATATTTTAATCAAATAGTAAAATAAAGATCCAATTTTTGATCTTCAATTTTAAAGAACCAAAAACTGTCTTCATTTTGTGATCTTCATTTTAAATAATAGTTTGAGTTCATATTTTCTTTATTTTGAAGAAATAAAGAATGGTCGGAGAAGGCTTATTATTGTTGGAATGATGGCCTCTATATATATTCTCACCTTGTCTGATATTCGCCTTTCAAACTTTTTATTTTATTTATTTATTTTTTTTTTATTACATCAACAATTGTTGAGACCAGTGAGATGAGACTCTACAAGCACAGTCCGGGCTAAACACTCCCACAAGCTGGGAGAGAACACCCACATATAAATAGAATAACACCCATACCAAAAGTGGAAAAATTGACACAAAACTTTACATACATTGGGCCTCGATCTCGGATAATGAGGGTTTCCAAAGGAAAGGCCCACCACCATGCCGGAGGCCATGTGTTGGCCTTTCAAATTTTATCCATACTTTTGAACTACGTTTGATTGTTGTACCGTACTAGCTTTCATTCAAAAGGGAAAACGAGTCGATATGTGTTTTTCTACTGAAAGCAACACTGCCTTGGAATATGTGTTTTTCTACTGCAAAGTCAAAAATGTATATCCAACCAACTTATGTATTTCCAAGTGCACCAATCAAGCAAACCAAAAACAAAAGGAAAGCCGACCACAAGGTGGTTGCCTTGGTGGTTTAAGGTTTGGGATTAAAAATCCAAGTCATTGGTTGTACTCTTGACAATTATATTGTGGTCAGCTTTTAGGGCGTTTAACTCTGTTTATGGAAGGATGGATATAGGACTAACGTCAGCAGTTCGAATCCTACCTAGACGGGAGCGAGTTCTGATTTACCCGTTTGCATCCTTATGGGGCCAGAGGAGTGGCCCAGGGTTTATTATCAGTCATACTCCACGAAGCCAATATACAGGGCACGGCGAGTCACGTAGTTGGAGGAGGATAGGTAGATAGGTGTCTTCTAGACGAAGTTCGGGATTCTCGATACCAAAAAAACAAAACAAAACAAAAGGAAAGTCTTGATGATGGCGATATCGAAGAATAATACTTGGGTACTAACTGGTCAATACCCAAGATACTGACTCACCAATGGGGTGTTAGCATGTTACATTTTTTTCTTTCACTTTTTACATTTATCTCATTGTATTCTTCCAAAATAGGCCACGTGTACCAACACCCCATTAGTGGGGTCAGTACCCAACACCCCATCCTGCCATGTGGCAAATTTCGCAATTGTGACATGATCTCAGCAAGTTTCTCACTCAAAGTAGATTACAATCTATAATAATTGAGTTATATGGACGTACAAGTCCGAATTCTTGCCCTTCCCTGATTTTTTATGTTATATCCATACATAGATACATCATACACATAGTTTATTAGTTACTCTAAAGTCTAAACTAGTGTGGACTTAATTTAAAAAGAATTTAATCGGGTGTGGACTTATCTTTTACAATCATTTTGTAAGAAGTTAGGTTGTTTATGAATGAATAATTAGATAAGAAAAGTTTTGAAAAACAGTGTTGAAGTCACCATCGATCTTACTTAACTTTACTAAATGCTCACCTCAATCTTACATCACATTACTCTATCTCTCTCTCTCTCTCTATATATATATATATTATATAATCAACTTGTCCATTATATTCATTCATACTAATTTTATGCCATGCCGCTCTTTGTAATCTCTAAAAAACTCACCATTACTGACATAACAACTCGAAAATGTGACATTCCGTCCGAGATTCTGAAGTATATCACACTTACGAATGGACAACATTCCAAAAAAGTGACGGCTGCAGATATATGGGGTAAAGAGTGGGAGCTCCATTACTACACTCGGCCCAGAGGACAAAAATGTCCCGTCTTCACAACTGGGTGGCGTCAATTTGTTGAAACCAAACGTCTTCAAGTTGGTGATGAGCTCGTCATTTCTGGACATCAAGTTGCAGCTGTTGATCTTGGAGAACTGGAGATACGGTACATGATTCAAGTGAAAAGGCCAGGTCCAGTCACTTTTAACGGAGAACCTGTTACTCTTGATGTGGAGTACCTTACCTGAACTTTGAATTCATTAAGATATATATATATATATATATATATATATATATCAATGAATTCAAAATTCAGGCAAGGTACTTCATATCAAGAGACGACCAACAATAGCCACACGTTTAAATAAAATATTGATTTTTTGTAATTTCAAGACGACCTAATAGAAGAACCTCCCTATATATATATAGCAGTATGTCTTAGGTGAGTTTGAGTTAATTGAGACATTCATTGATGCATACATGCTGTCGTCTATCATTCTGAGTTTAGAAGGTATTGCAGGGATGACCCAAAAAATCCGGGCATGTCTTGTAACTTGTAAGTATATTTATAATAATCTGTTTGAATCTTATGCTTTTGTTCTTTCTGTGGTAGATCGATTTCTTTATTAATAAACTATGTTTTGTGTGTTTGATCTTGCTTTTTTCCACATTTTTATTGTTTATCTAAAAAAGATGAGCAGTATCTAAATATATGTTGACAACTTATTTGTCTATTTCGGTTTTTTCTTAAAGAATATAAAATGATCTCAAATCAATCACTGGGTCCTTCATCATTTTATGATTTCGATCTTCATCACTTATATGCTCTGACAGTGCATCGCCAACCACCAGGACACCTCCCAACTCCGACGTGGACTATACCCTCCTTTAAAAAGCCATCATTTTATAACTAAACAGACTTTTTTTTTTTTTTTTTTTATCAAAAGTACTTTGGCTGGAGTCTGGACTGACACATAATGAAGCTTTTCTGCCTGCGCTCAATGTCACTTTGTCAAAACTGAAAACACATTTTTACTCCAAAATAGTGAAAACACATTTTCTCTTTCTCTGCGAGGATGGACTTTGAGAAATTCTTGAAGGAATTCGATGTGGAGCCCAAGAATCCGTCGGAGGCAGCCATAAGAAGATGGAGATCCGCCGTCTCCATCGTCAAGAACGGCCGCCGCAGGCTCCGTATGACGGCCGATCTTGACAAGCATTCTGAGGCCGACCAGAAAAAACTCAAAATACAGGTTTCTATTCTCTCCGTAACTTTTGAGTATTCCTAAGTTCCTTTCTGAATCTAACTTCAGTGTCAAGAAATCTCAATATGCTATGCATAAATCCCAACTCAAATACCCTACAGTACACTGCCGGTTCAAGAATGTGACACGCATGGCTGTGAAGTTGGGGTTAAATTATAAAAACTTAAAAAATATAGGGTTAAGTTTAAAACTTGTTTAAAGGTCACTAATCACTATTTTCAACAAGTTTTGGACTAATCTATTTATATAAGTAAATGGACTGATATCATAATCAAATCTGTTTGTAATCTGGAGACGAAAAATGGTTTTATATCCAATTTTTTTGTCTTGTTATATCTCGTTCAATATAAAAAAATAAATAAAAAAAATCATATGTAACATCTACTCCATTTGGTAGAGGTAACTTGTATCCAACTCGTATCCGGTTCGAATACTCTAGGATACGTATCAGATACGCCAAATAACGTATCCGTTGACTTTTTCCTAAGTTTGACTGAAGGTACTTGGTGGATACTTGAGAGATATAACAAGGATACGGGGAGAATACATCGAGATATGTCCAAGATACGTTTGAGACAATATTATAATTATTTTAGTATAAAACGGGTCAAATTATAATTTCAAAATTTTAGGGGTCAAAATGAAATTGTAAATAAATTTTGGTTTTAATTCCATTGACATGAAGAATACAAGGATACTTGATATTGCAAACATTTCTCTTGATGAACCAGAGTTAGAGGCCGAATTATTTAGATCATTTAATGTGAATGATGATAATTAAGTTAATTAGGAATTTAGAATATGTTTTATAAGTTTTTTTTTTTTTTTTTTGATGTATTATATAGATTTTGTAATATATTATGACTTATGTGACGTATGTTTTATTTAGATTCTATAATATGTTATGACTTATATGATATGTTTTATTTAGATCATGTAATATATTACATTGTTATGACTTATATAATTATATGACATGTTTTATTTGGATTTTGAATATGTTTTGATTTTGAATGAATTACCAAATATGTTTTCATATAATATTATTATTTTTAAATATAAATATATATTATTTTAATTGACGTATCATACCGTATCCGTATTCCCATATTTTACCATATCCAATCCCATACCCATAATCGTATCCATACTACAAATGTAACGTCAGTCCAAAATTTCCAAACCTAATTTTGACCATAAACATGCAAAAAGTTTCGATTTTCCGAAAGAAGTTTTGTCTATATATAAGTACACTGACGTCATTTGCGTGATTGTTTTTTTCCAATTAGTGCAAACTCAATCACTTAAATCACTTTTTCTTGAGCTCTAAAATAATAGTCTCTTCAATGCAGAGTAGAAAAGGATTGTTCATTCGAGAGTGCAAATATATGGCACGGTTGATTTTATTTTTGGGAATTCAATCGTTTATATACTAGAAATCGATATGAGATTATAATCACAACTAGACACAACACAAAATAGCACGATACGACACAACACAATATGGTGCGACACGATTTAATTTTTTAGTAATGTTTTTAAATATATTCTAAATATATTTGGATGAAAACTGTAAATTTTAAATTTCATCATGAATCGTCTAATCAATAAATCCATTTAAATAGGATTCTATTATATATAATTGCCTGTCAAAATTTCTTCCATGACCTTCCTAGATAAGTTTTGACTTCAGGTTTCTTTGCAAGATCAGGCGTTGGAATAATAGTGTAATTGTGGATCACAATTCCAGTATCAAATTTATCTTATTCTTTCAATGATCCGTTGATTTTGCTTCTCTCTTTCACAACGTTAACCGCTGCATTCCACAGCCCTTCCTTGGCTTCCTCTCATCTATCCGGCGCAGCCACCGTCGCCAGGACTGCAGGCGGTGCATTGCGATTGACTTTGACGACATTGCGTAACAATTGAATTAGAGATTGAGAGAAATCTAGTGTTTGTTTGTTATTTTTAAAATATTTTTCAAAATATTTTTTTGAAAGGCCAATCGCAAAAATATTATTTTTGACTCTTAAAATAAATTTAGAATATATTTAAAAATATTACTAAAAAATTAAATATTGCTGAACCATATTGTGTTGTTTCGTATCGTGACATTTTGTGCTAGGTTGTACTGTACGTGCTCGTACCTGATTTCTAGCATAGATGAACGAGTTCTGTAGTATCCACAGTTGCATCACCAAATATAAAATCAACAGTTGTATATGCTGAATCCACAGTTGTTGCTCTTGTTGATGTATATTCTGTAAATGAAGTTGCTGTTGTTTGGTGCAACTTGAACCGTTTCTCCGATGGAACAGACGTCACCTGTTCCATCTAGAGCTACTGTTGTATTAGGATTTTGATCAGAAAAGGTGAGATTGAAAAAAAAGATAATAAAACCACGATCAAGACAAAACTTATAGAAGAACCCATTGAAATATTAATGAAAATGAGAGATTGAGAAATGAATTAATGGTGAATGAAAATTAAGGAAAATCTAAAAGGGTTTATCTAGGAAAACCGAATATACAAATATATATATATACATATATAAAACTTGTGAAATTCAATAATGTATATATTTGTATTTTTTTTTATTATTATTATTAAATTGATTAACTTATAAATTAGAATATGTACATTTTTGTGAGTAGCTTATAAATTTAATTGTGTATATTTTTATATGTAGCTTATAAATATAACATGCTAATTGTGGTAGCCAAAAATAACACAGTCCAAATATTGAGGTCCAATAAAAAACCGACACAATCTGATGAGATAAGTTTTGACCAAGTCTAAGATTAGACTAAGTCAGAGGTTTAACAACTGCTCCAACTTTCTAAGATCTTTCAAGATATTAAAAAATATCTCACCTCCACAATTTCAAACCGAGAATTTAGGGATTACGTAAACCTCCAACTGAATGGTTCCCTCTGTCCTATAAATAGGAGGCCCCCTCCATTTACAAAGGCTCTCTGGTTGGAACTAACAAAGAAAACGAGTCTGATTTAAACTCTCACTCACACAAAATGACAAAAAGAAGCAATGGTGGGATCAAGCGGACCCACTCACAACTTTCTATTCTAAACTCATGCAAGTGCAAACTGCACTTCACGCCAACCTTTGCCTATATATTGGTTACTCGACATGTGTCGACTCCAGTGGGCTTTAATCAACAAACAATTTATTCCATGCTCTACTTCAATAAATGTCTCGGCTTAGCTCGACGACAGCTCATTCGACCACCACCCATATTCAACTAGTCTGATAGCAACGTTTAAATCGAGTGATCTACGACCTAATTATACGTTCAGTCCAAACGAATATCAGGCTCTTCGAACAATACTAGGATTTAACAGTTTTGTTTACGGTTTGATTTATTTTTTATTAATTTTTATTATTGATTCAAAATTATTTTATTTATTAATAAATTGTCTAACTCGAACATTGGAGAGTCTCCAACGGGAAACCCCCCCCACCCCCCCACCCCCCCCTTCATTCAACCTTCTTATTTTTTACAGGATTTCACAGCACACAACCTACTATTTTTCGCTCTACCATTGTTAGTGTTCACCGACTTACAAAAAATTCAACTAGAGATTTTCGGGCTCTTCACTAATAAAATTGCATGTTATATTATACTATGCTGTACCGTGTTTGTATGAAGGAAAAAAAAAAAAATTCAAATATTTATAAAACATTTGAAACGATTACCTTTTTGTTTTCTCTCTCTCCAAACAGCATTTAGAAGACTTGTATGAAGTTATTCAGACCCTCAAAATTAACATCTTCTGTCATCATTTGTTTATGATTATAATTGTTTATTTAATTAGTCGTTTCGAAAATCATTATTCTATCACAACACTATAAATATATTGCTTTCTTTTAGACTCAATTATACAATATTAAAATCTGATACATCACAACTCCAGAATCAAAATCATGACTATTCATGAAATCTGCAGGAAATGATTGAAAATAAAAGTGTCAAAATTTAGCTATGCAGTCAAGGTTTGATAAAGTCAAACAACTTTGATGATCATAATTTATACTTCTGTACCAAACTTGAAACACCTTAATTTGTAATCTATTAAAAAAAAAAAATACCATCAAACAAAGCTTGTTTGTTTGTTTGTTTTTTTGTTTTTTCTTTTTTATGGTGAATTTTTTAGTACTTCAAGCTTTGGATCAGGTACAAGTTTTTGATAATAATCACACACACACAAAATAATAATAATAATAATAATAATAAAATAAATAAAAATAAATAAGTGATAAAGCAAGTTTTTCTTTGGTTGGTAGACCCCAAGAAGTACCTTTTCTTTCTCTACACATCCTCTTCCTCAGTCCATCAACCATTGATAGAAACATTTCATAAAGTTCAATTTTCTTAAACTCCTATTGACGTTAACAGGATATCTAACGTTCCAAATTAGATAAAGAAAACAAAACAAAAAAAGACAAAAAAAAAAACAAGTTTAAGTAGAATATCTCAATTCGGAATACAATAAAGTCTCAACTCTAATGATCTCTAATACAGACGTTTGCATTAAAAAAAATTATTAAGTGAAGTTTTAAATTTGAACACGCTAGAACTCTTCTAACCATCCAACTTGTGCATACATAACTACATAAGCCAGATAAACTAGTCGTGTGACAAAATCTTCTAAAAATGTATTTTTAATTTTTTATCTATCCATCTATTTAGATCATGTATTTTTTTTTTTTTAAGTTTTTGCTATTATTAGAATTTGAGACGACTTGAGAGTCATTTGTCTAAACCTTAAGCTCGTCCATCTACTAACTAAACTAAACATGTATTTCTAATTTTCTTTTTTCTGAAATAAAAAAGTTGATGGTGAGATACAAAATTAATATTAGTTAAAACTAGTCTTGACTCGGTCGTACATGTCTTTGGCTTTGTATATAACTTGCAATTAAGATGTCAATCATTAATCTTTTTCAGCATATTCTAAGTACTTAGCACATTAAAGCAGGATATTCTTCAAATTGATTCATTCTGCTTTTGGATATGCTATGTGCAAACTTGATTCCTGAAATTACCAAATTACCCTCCTATTCATTCCTTCCAAACTAGAAAAATATTAGGAACCTATCGAGATCAAACGCGACTATGACAGTCTTTCAGCTTGAACCTCATTATAAATACGGAAAAGTATGTACATAAACACTCAACTTGGGGTTTGACGTAAGCTGAGTTAGGCCGGTATTTAGTGAAATATACATGAGAATATAAGGGTAAAGTAGTAAATCCACCTCCAAAATATAGCATACAAACCAAAATATTTGCTGTTAAAATATTAGGTCTTCCAATTACAAATCCATGTTGTTTAGAGATTGCTCTAGTAAACAGAAGATTGAACATGAACAACAACCAATTCACAAGAATCTCTGTACAACCAATCTTGAAAAGCCCCACTTCGTAAATCAAACTAACCTAACCCTATTCTCTTTCCACGTGTCAGAATCACAACCCAGTTTGATAAAAAAGCTGAGCATCATCTTGTCCAGACAAGTGTCACCTTTCTTCACGTTCCCGGTTCTTATTACAACCTCAAAAAAAAACTACCTCTCCCTCTCTTCAAGTTTCATTTTTTATTTCTTCTTCTTCTTCTTCTTCACATAAAAAACCAGAAATCCTTTAAAAGAGGGACATGCCCGGTCAACTCTGTAGTAGGTTGATCAGAATTCACACAACAACAGCAACAAAAAGAGTACTTCTAGTTCTACTACTAGTTTTTCAATGTCGACCGAGAGACTCATTGTTGTTGACAACAAAATGCAATATTCTGATCATACAGCAAATCATCTGCTGCCACGTAGTAGTTGTTCTTCTTCCGTGTAATGCGCAGCAGAGCAACCCCGGATTTTCGAGGAGTTGCCCAAAGCAACGATTGTCTCTGTTTCAAGACCGGACACAAGTGATATCAGTCCCATGCTTTTGTCCTACAACATTGAGTTTCACTACAAACAGGCATCTACTTTTGTCTCTTTTTCTTTGTCTATTTTCATGTACTTGTATCTATGCAAAGTTTCGTTGATGGGTTTGAATTTGATTTGTTTTTTGAGGTTTGTTGACTGGTTGATGTGTTTTCTTTATATTTGTGTCTTTTTTTGGAATTCAAAATTGAAACTTTTGATCAGTCCAATTAGGTTATGTTTGAACACTTTTCAACAATGCATAATCTAAATCGAATCGAATTGATTATGTGTTTTTAATGTTAGTTATAGTGTTATCACAGTTTTTTCCTTTTCTGCTTTTCAAGATAAATGGGATTCTTAAGAGATAAATTTGGAATGTATTAGTTGTTTGTTTTGTTCAAAGTGAAGTTGGAATCAAAGTAATTGTTTGTTAGGATCCCGATTGTGCCAATTTTTGCAACTTAGCACAAACTCTTTATTATGATGATGCTGATTATATCATGTGAATAGCTTTTGTCCTCTTTATTTTGATTCCTTATTGTTTGATAATATTTCTGTGAAAATGTTTATTTCAGTACTAGGAATGTTAAGATTATCCGATAATCCGTTCAAGTATTGACTGTAGTTTTGTATTTGTATTGGACAGTTTAAGTGGCGCATAGTGAAGAAAGCTTCACAGGTTCTCTATTTACATTTTGCTGTAATGAAACGTGTGATTATTGACGAATTTCATGAAAAACAAGAGCAGGTTTGCCTTACATTTTGCAGTACTGATCTATTTTACAACGCTGTGTGAGCGGTGGTTTGCTTTTGCTCAAATTTTTTCGTTGGAATTTGCATCATAGGTTAAAGAATGGCTTCACAGCCTAGGAATAGTTGATCAAGTGGCAGTTGTGCAAGATGACGATGAACCAGATGATGGAGCCGTACCTTTGCATCACAAAGAAAGTGGTAAAAATAGGTAACTATTTATTATACATCTTCTGCTGATTGAGAAACTAAATCAAGTGTACGATTTTCTTACAAATTAGTTTTCTATGCAGTAATGTTCCCTCTAGTGCTGTTTTACCAATTCTTCGTCCAGCACTAGGACGACAGCAGACCGTTTCAGACATAGCAAAGGTGGCAATGCAATGTTATTTGAATCACTTCCTTGGAAATATCGATATTGTAAATTCTCGAGAGGTGAGCACAGAAATTTTAGTAGTCTGAATTACTCAGTTCTTTATGCTTCTTGTGCATCTTCTGTTTATATCCATCAGTCATACCAAGCATTTGTGAATTGCAGGTTTGCAAATTTTTGGAGGTCTCTAGATTATCATTTGCACAAAAGTATGGTCCAAAGTTGAAAGAAGGTTATGTTATGGTGAAGCATTTATCGAAAATCTCCAGGGACGCAACTGATGCAAAACGATGCGCAGGCTGTTGCTTTGGTTGTTGCAACAACAATTGGCAAAAGGTAGTAGAAATTTCAATCTTCAGAATGATGGTTACCTATTTGTGTCTTTGTAATATAAATTGAGATCGTCTAAAAGCAATCTCATTTTCAAGTACTAATTGACTTTATTCGTGTGACTTTCCGATGCTCTGACCAGTACTATAATTATAATTGTACTCATACTTTCTCTTTCTTCAGGTCTGGTCTGGTCTGTTCTGAAACCCGGTTTCTTAGCCTTGTTGGAAGATCCTTTCAACACCAAACTCTTAGACATAATTGTTTTCGATGTTCTACCAACCGTTAATGAAATTGGAGGATCAGGAGTTCATTTAGCAAACCAAATAAAAGAATCTAATCCTTTGCGCTACGCATTTAAGGTTAGCTGGTTTTATCTTTTCTGTTATTTCTAATAACGTCAATGATACAATACAATGTATTAAGTTTATGTCTCGACTTCTTATTTAATTTATATTGTTGTTTTTCAG
This sequence comes from Acer negundo, assembly GCA_035582765.1. NCBI lineage: Eukaryota > Viridiplantae > Streptophyta > Magnoliopsida > Sapindales > Sapindaceae > Acer > Acer negundo. The sequence continues at coordinate 50,547,436 of CM069235.1, read as the reverse complement.
TAATATCATACCGTAGTTTAACTGTTATCTGATTTGCTTAATCATAATGGTAATGTTTGCAAATGTCTAAAGGTTTCTTGTGGAAATCGGAGCACAAAGTTTAGAAGTACCAGTAAAGGTAAAGTCAAAGACTGGGTTACTGCTATCAATGATGCTGGTCTAAGACCTCTTGAGGGGTGGTGTCATCCTCATCGTTTTGGTTCTTTCACTCCTCCGAGGGGTCTCATTGAAGATGGGAGTCAAGCTCAGTGGTTTATAGATGGTCAAGCATCTTTTGAAGCAATCGCGTCTTCGATAGAGGATGCAAAATCAGAGGTTCAATTCTTCTTATGCTAATGCAGAAAGCTCTTTGAAGTACACATGCCAGTGTTTATTATTATAACACTCAATGATATGCAGATATTTATTACTGGATGGTGGCTTTGCCCGGAGCTGTATCTGAGACGTCCTTTTGAAAACCATCCTTCATCTCGGCTTGATGCATTGTTAGAATCAAAAGCCAAGCAAGGTGTTCAGGTGCACATCAACACTATTCTTCTTCATTCCGTTAATTCAGAATCGACTTTTTTACAATTAAGTCTCTCCTGTGCAGATTTACATTCTTCTCTACAAGGAGGTTGCTCTTGCTTTAAAAATCAATAGTCAGTACAGTATGAAACGGCTCCATAGAATTCATGAGAATGTCAAAGTACTGCGCTATCCTGACCATTTGGCATCTGGTGTTTATTTATGGTAAAATCTGTTTATGCAATTTAAAATGAAGGATATCCCTTTTAGTTTGGTTTCTTGATTTTGATTCACTGATTATTCTGGTTACCTGATGTAGGTCACACCACGAAAAACTTGTCATTATTGATTACCGTATATGCTACATTGGAGGATTAGACCTATGCTTTGGACGTTACGACACAGTTGACCACAGAGTTGGCGATTGCCCTCCTAGTATTTGGCCTGGAAAAGACTATTATAATCCAAGGTGACTTTTCTTTCCATATTACGGAGACAATTATAGATTCAACAACACTCATTTACTAGTATGCAAAGTTCACTTAACATCAACAAGAAGTATATGTATCGTTGTAATACAGTTTATACATGGAATCTGTCAACATTTTATTTGTTTCTTTCTTCGAAGAGTTGGAAAGATCGGTTTGATGTTGATAGTTCTCTAATTTTGTTTGGTTAGAGAATCTGAACCAAATTCTTGGGAGGACACAATGAAAGATGAACTAGATCGCGAAAAATATCCCCGTATGCCATGGCATGATGTTCATTGTGCTCTTTGGGGACCACCTTGTCGTGATGTTGCTAGGCATTTTGTTCAACGCTGGAATCATGCTAAGGTTGATCTTTTGTCACTTGTTTCTCTTTTCTTTTACTGTCAAAGCTTATCTTCTGATATTGAACGTATTTTAGAGAAGCAAAGCTCCAAATGAACAAGCAATTCCACTACTCATCCCTCACCACCACATGGTCCTCCCTCACTACATGGGGAGAAGTCAAGAAATAGACATCGTAAGTAAGAAGACAGAACAAAATCGGAAAGATTTGAGCATACAGGATTCCTTTTCGTCGCAATCACCAATGGAAGATATCCCGTTACTTCTGCCCCAAGAGTCTGATAAACTAATTGAATCTGACACAGACGACAAGTTAAATGGCCTGAATACAAATGATAATCACCGTGACAAGCCGTCTGGGGTCAGTGGAAATTGTATGCTCTCTACTCAAAAGTTCAAAGCTGAAGCTTTAGTTCCAGATATGCAGCTGACAGGTTTAGTAGATAGCATTGAGTCCATGGATCTTCAAAATGAAGAGAATTTAAATTTGGAGGAAAAAATTTCCCCGAAAATGTCAGATGAATGGTGGGAATCTTCAGAGGAAGACAATTATGGAGAAATTGGTCCACGTATGGCATGCAGTTGTCAGGTCAGTTACATTTTTGGAATTTTATTAAATTTTCCTGGTGTCATGACTAGATTTCTTTTCCTTCATTTAATTGCTCAAAGACTGAATCTTGTTTTCACCAGTTAATGATATGGTCACTCGAAAATATGGTAAGCTGTAAATGTCTTAATTGTCAAAATGAACCTGGCATTTGGTACTAAACCGAACTTTAACCCCATAAAAGGTATTATTATTGTGAAATCATGGTTGTAGAGCTCAAAACAGTCGAAGGTAATGTCACTTTGACACCGTCATTTTTCTTCTTGTTTGGTGTGATGGGAAGTACTTGGCTAATGTATCTCAATTCTCAACCCCATCTGTTGTTTCTCCTTGTTATTTCTACTTCCTGCCGTAATGAATGGATATGTCTTGTGTAGGTTATCAGAAGTGTTGGCCAGTGGTCCGCAGGAACAAGTCAGACGGAAGACAGCATTCATAGAGCCTATTGTTCTCTCATTGAGAATGCAGAACATTTTATTTACATTGAGGTAATTAAGGGAACTCTATTTAGTTGGTAATTGAATCAACTTTAGTCGTCTACATATACAACAAGCCCATGTAGTTGAATTTCGGGAAAAATATTCACTTTTCTGTCACCATTGTTTTGCAATGTAATGATACATAGAAAAGGCTTGATCAAACTATTTTCTAGTATTTGGGCCGACCATTTTGCTATTAACATTGGTTTCTTTCTTCCAGAATCAATTTTTCATATCAGGTCTTTCGGGAGATGAAATTATACAGAACCGCGTCTTGGAAGCATTATATAGACGTATTCTACGAGCACACGAAGAACAAAAATGTTTCAGGGTCATTGTTGTCATCCCACTCTTACCAGGCTTCCAGGTAGAATTTCTTGGTTTCCTTCCCTAAAATCCAATCATAGATATAAGATATCTAGAATTCATTGTGTTGTCGAATTTTCATTAACAGGGGGGTATCGATGATGGTGGTGCAGCAACTGTTAGAGCCTTAATGCATTGGCAGTATCGGACAATTTCCAGAGAGAAAACATCAATATTGCATACACTCAACATGTTGCTTGGACCGAAAACACAAGACTACATTACCTTTAGCGGCTTGAGATCTTATGGCAGACTTTGTAATGGTGGTCCTGTGGCCACAAGTCAGGTATCACTTGAATTACATGCTGCCATTTCAGTTGTAAGATGGTTTTAGTAGTTATCGTCCAGCTTTGTGCTGCTACACAATTTATTCAATAATGTATATGCTCTCGATTTTCATACAGGTGTATGTGCACAGCAAAGTGATGATAATTGATGACCGTGCTGCCTTCATCGGATCATCCAATATTAACGATAGGAGTTTGCTTGGATCGAGGGACTCTGAGGTAACCATTTTGATACTTGAAGATGATCTATGATATTGTATCAGTTTATAACAAGATACTTGTTCTTTTCTAAATATGTTGTTGCTGTTTCAGATTGGAGTACTCATCGAAGACAAAGAATTTATAGAAACGTCGATGAATGGAGAGCCTTGGAAGGCTGGAAAATTTTCGTATACTCTTCGGTGCTCTCTGTGGTCTGAGCATCTTGGTCTTCATGCAAGAGAGGTTAGTCCTAGTAGATTGAAGATCATGACTGAATGTCAATATTTTTACATCAGATCGATAATCTAATAACACTTAAGCTCTTACTTCAGATCGCCCAAATTAGCGATCCCGTAGCAGACACAACGTATAGAGACTTATGGCTAGCTACTGCACAGGTGAAAAAATAAATATTTAGTGTTTGTTTCCATGTTCATGTGGTATGTTTTTTGAGGATTCTGGCTCTTAAACAATCACTGGTTTAATTTGACAGCAAAACACCATAGTTTACCAAGACGTCTTTGATTGCATCCCCAATGAACTTATACACTCGAGGTACGAAATTCTACCATGATTGTCATCCCTTCGTTCTTCCTTGTATGATTCTCTCTTACAGATTTCCCGTAAAAATGCAGGGCTGCTCTTAGACAAAGCTCGAACCAGAGGAAGGAGAAACTGGGGCACAACACAATTGATTTAGGAATTGCCTCTGAGAAGCTAGAAACCCATGAGAATATAGAAACTAAGGTAACAGAAACAATGGAGAAATTGAAATCTATAAGAGGACATCTTGTTTCCTTCCCCTTAGAATTCATGCGTCACGAAGATTTAAGACCGGTGTTTAACGAGAGCGAGTTCTATGCATCTCCTCAAGTATTTCACTAAGTTCATCCCATGTAATACCTGTTTTAGACTTCACTTACACGTCCTTCATCCTTCACGGATTTGTTTCAGTCATAGGCTGCGACTGAAGAAAACCGAGAAAATGGTTGCGCAAGTTGATGTAGTTGCAATTGTACAGATTTTCATAAAGTAGTTCAGAGATAGAGAGAGCAACAGAAGTAGAACACTAACTAAACTATACAACAATTGACAGAACTCACAATGTCAGATGCCACATTGGTTTTTGATGTTTGCTTTGTGTACATAAATGGAAGCTGTACATTCTTTTAGGAGACATGAAGATTTCAACTTCCTCTCCAATGAAGTTTTATTTTGCATTTCCTGCATTCAACTTAGCTTAGGCTCAGTTGTTCGAGTTTATATGTTTTAACGTACCCTATCGCTGATCAATTTATAAACATGCAGTAATAACGAAAAAGAATAGAATATGCGCTTGAAACGAACGAATTTCTAATCAACTACATTGACTAAGGTACATTATATATATCAGGAAATGGTAAGCAAGAAAGGAGCAATTTCCTTGTTCGTTTTTATTACTATTTAGGGGTCGTAACAGTGTGAACATGCTCAGATTGAGATACTGAAGAGTGAAAGAAGAGGCAAATAGCTGAAATGTCATCCGTTGCAATTCCTTTCCTCTTGCGTTTCCATGCATGCACGGCACACTCAACCAATCGCTTCGCTGATTTCGCCCTGTCTGGCGCCAAAGATACAATCTCTACTGCTTCTTGATTGGAGATAACATCCCATACCTGAAGAAGAAAACCATAGCAAAAACAACAGGTTTCAATTTCAATTTGATTTCAGCATAAACCATAACAAACACTTGATGCATTTTTCATTCCCACTATTCATTTATGATTGTCAGGAAAGTGATTGCGCGTAATGAATCACATCCATAACTATCTCGACCATTTAATTGCTTACAGGATTCTAAACTGAGACTTACTATCAGACTCTGCAAATTCAACATGATGTTTTCGAGTAACTATAACCTGGAACACAAGTAGTATATAGGGATAATGCATACATACCCCATCACTCGCGAGCACGACGAATTGGTCTCTACTGGTTATATGCCTTTGTGTGACTTCAGGGACAGATATAAGTCCATAATTCTTGATACAGTAATCTCCAAAGGCTCTAGACATGGCCAGTCCTGGCGATTCCTCATCGGGAAGCCAAACTCTATGCACTCCTGGCTCGTCCTCTAGACAGAAAACCCGTCCCTTGCATTGAATTATCCGCTCAACCTCCTCTGCAAACATAATCAGCAAAATGGTTAACAACTCCTCGCATTTTGAGTCTTTTTTTTTTAGAGGAAGAGAGATACTAACGAGGTAAGTTTGGCTTGAAATCAACGGTTAGCTGAACTGGTACCACGCTTCCATCATCCGAAGTGGTGGCCAATACAGCCCGCGAATCACCAACATTGGCTACAATGAGGAATTCTCCCTGAAAGCAAAACCAACACCGAATATACAAAATAGAGTTCATAAGTCCATAGAAACTTGACAAAAGTAAAACACAAATCGCTATTGAATCCATCCGACTGGTGAGAAAAACAGATCTGAATGAATGCTAAAGTCTGAACATTTACCTGTCTGACAACGGTCAATGCAGTTGTTCCGCTGTAGAATGAATCGATTTTTCGATACTGCTGGAGCTCTTGATCAACAGCAGCACATGCCTTCACATAAGAATGCTTCCATATATTGAATCTTTGATTCTTTTTATCCGAATCCAAATCAATATCTGGGAGAAGGGAAGTCTGAGCAAGAGTCTCCTGCCAATTACACAGCAAGGAAGAAGGCAGCGATTCGCGAACCTTTTTCGCTACAAAATGACCCCATGGACCATGCCCATCAAATATCCCACAGAAGATCATGTCTTCTTGACATCCAAATTCCTGCTCCAAATCAAACACAATCCACATTTGTGAATCATGACATATAACCAAGCCTAAAGCCTAAAATACAAAAACAAATTCGAATGCAAGAGATAAAACTGGTTCCGATATCATATTAAAAGTTACAACTAAACACAAAATTTTAAACGTTTAAGGCTCTAACTGATAACTACATTAACCAAGCCTAAAGCCTAAATCAAACACAATCCACATTTGTGAATCATGACATATAACCAAACCTAAAATACAAACACAAATTCGAATGCAAGAGATAAAACTGGTTCCGATATCATATTAAAAGTTACGACCAAACCCAAAGGTTTAAACGTTTAAGGCTCTAACGATAACTACATTAACCAAGCCTAAAGCCTAAATCAAACGCAATCCACATTTGTGAATCACGACATATAACCAAGCCGAAAGGCTAAATATACAAATATGTACTTGAAACGACTCGATCCAAAAGCTTAAACATTGAAAGCTCTAATGATAACTACATTAAATGTAAATATGGTGTATCAATGCATACCTCCCACACAATAGCACAGTCTTGGTTGGATCCTTTGTTGCCTCTTTTGGAGAAAACTGAGGCAGAGTTATTGGAACCATCAACATTTACAAAACCAGAAGACCTCAAAATCAAGTCATTCTTCTTGGCATCTTTTGCCATTGCATCTACTGCTCCTCTTCCATCATCATCACCACAGCTCCCAGAACTATTACTCTTCTGGATCGAACACGACCTCACCAACCCGTTAAACATGGACGAAAAATGCCCCATTCCCTCTCTCAAACTCTCAAACTCTCAAAAAAGTTGTGAATTCCCTTCTTTCCCTTCTTGTGAAGGAATTCTTCTTCACAAATTCTGGACATTGAAAAATGGAAAACAATCAGTAATTCAGTATCATGTGATCTCCGTATTTAAACTTACAAGAAAGGAAGACTTTTTATTTTTTTCCTCTCAAATTCTTACCTGAGAACCAAACAGAAAGTTTTTAAGACATATTGAATTGAATGACAGTACTGTTAGTGGAGTAAAAGATAATGATCTGACTCAGAAAGTGAAGAATCTAACAATTTAATACAAAAACAAGGAATTAACAAAAAGTAAAAAACAAAAAGCTGTGAATCTGAACGACATCACCGAGGATATTCAATCTGACATGGAATTCCATTATAACACTATCTAGATTTCTGAACAAACTTTAAAAAAAAAAAAAATTACAGAACAAAAAAGAAGGGACTACTATTTCTTTATTGCTTTGTTTGGCTCCTGAGAAAGTATTGAATTTTTTTTTTTTTTTTTCTCATCTTGTCTTGCATCTACTCAGTAGGCAAACTGAGGGTGACCCTTTTGTTTGTTGGCCAAGAAAATGAAGGAAAACAGAAGAGCAATGAGTAAAAGTCAATAAAAGTCAAAGCTTTTCTGGAATCAAAACAATGCAAATTAACAGAAACAAAAATTCTAAAATTTTTAATTCATATAAATTACATAACAAGAGAAGAAGACATTCAAAATTTCGATTTTCTAGCTTCCTTCTCTTTATATTTTTCCAGAACTTTCCCACGAACCAAACAAACCGAAAAAGAAGGTTTTTTTTTTATCTCCCAAAAAATAAAAACACCCCAGTTGAGCTTCACATCTATATATCACATGCCAAACTAAAGACTTCGACTTTTCTCAGTTACCAAACACATAGACTTCTTAATATCAAAACTCAACAAAAACAACTCCTCAAAAAACAAAACCAACAAGTAAACAACAAAAGAACACCTTTTGATGGGAGGAAATCAGATAGCAGGAAGAAAGTGAAGTGGTTGCCGGAAGGCTGACATCAGCAGCCGAAAACTAATGGAGTCAGTCACAATAAAGGAGGTTGAGGTTGAGGTTGAGGTCGAGGTCGAGGAGGTGGTGGATAGATATTTAGTAGAAAGCAAAACATGAAATGGATTGCAATCCATATTGAGAAGACTGAGAATAGGTTGATTTTGTTGGGTTGTGTGTGTGTGTTTTTTTTTTTTTTTTTTTTTTTTTTTTTTTTTAATCTATGTGTGGAGAAGAAAACAAAGACAGAGTCTTTTGTACATATTCAACAGTGTTTCTTGCTTAAATTCAAACTCTTTCGAGTCTCTTTGCCTTCACGTACCGGCACAGCTTCTGCTCATGTGCTTCTAACTAAAAGTGCTTTTAACTAAAAGTGCTTATTTATTTATTTATTTATTTATTTATTAGCTTTTGTTGGTAGTTTCAAGAAGTTAGTTATTTGCTTACCCTACCTTTCTTTCTTAATTAAGTAGTTACAACTTACTTATAAGGGTTTTCTTTTTTTTATTATTTTTATTATTTCAAAATATTATAATAATTCAGGATTTGAAAGAGGAATATGACTTAATCCTACGATTAGCAACTGTCATGACCTATCAATGACAAGTACCCTATATAAATTTAGTACTATTTATTGAGATTTGCTGACGTGAGTACCATATCGATATTAAACACTCATAGCAACTGAAGCAATATATTGAAATCAAGAGCCTTATCGACCAAATATTATTAGTGCAACCCATATCGATACTCTTATAACACGATAAAAAGATCTCCCTACATTTGTTTTTCTTTTTTATTTTATGGACTATATATGCGGGATTCTAACCTCCATCATAGATACGCACATAACGTAACCATTCAACCAATATTGGATATGCATAACATGTTGTATACTTGTATATTAATCCCATGTGTGATGTGTGTTGTATGGTTTCTTGAAATACAAAATTGGAAATAAAAAATTTATGGATTTTAATAAATTTTCTCTCCCAATTCAACCGTTGAATCAATGATCAACTTTGTTTACATGATTTACAGGGTGGTAACTATTATAATACAAAATATTAATTCATGAATCCACCTCTACGAATAATTCAACAAAAAAAAAAAAAATACTCTCTTTTAATTACTATAATTTTAATAAAAAAAAAAAAAAAATTGTCTGTATATTATTAAAATGGATATACATTGGACTGTCAACAACTCCAATTTTTTTGGGATTATTGACATTCTCAAGGTTGATATGAATTTGATTCTCTAATCATTTTTAAAAAAATTAAATTTAATAAATAAATAATTATCCCAACGAAGAGATAAGTATAAATATACATATATAAACAATAATTATACGCTCATGATACAACCAATAACAACTAAAAAATTCACAAATATTAATACAATATCTTCGACAAAAACATTGAATCAATAAAATTAGAATGTATAACTTATTATCTTATTATCATAAGCTTTTGATGTAATGTTTGCTTGTGTATTTTTAATGTATAAATGTACTTGTTTGTTTGCCCAAATTTGGTTACCATACACATGGCAACTTATTAGCCAGGTGCTTCTTTTATAGACCAACACCGACCAAATTAAAAATTAATTGATTTGGATTTTAATAATTGAATTAATTAGTTAATTTTTTTTTTTTTTTTTTTTTTTGGGTACGGTCAAAAAAAGGTGACATTAGGACGACCAATCATGTTAGACCACCTAAGCAAGAGATAAATATAAATAATTACATAATTAAATAAATAGTTCATTGAGATTGTAACATATTTTACCTAAAATGTTGTTATTAGAACAAGTTTGTTGATCATATTCATGCAATTACATGAGTAGTATGTTTTCTAGGGGAAGTGTTTATTTATTTTTATTTTTTTATTTAAAAAAAAAAAAACATATAAAAACTTTGCAATTTTATTATGTTAATACAAAAATTTACCAGTTTTATTATGGTATTAAAAGGGAAAATATTTTATAAAAAAATATTTATAAGATTACACCAAAATTGAACAATTGTCAAATAGAAATTGTTTTTGCTAATCTTACTTAGGAGGGTTTTTTTTTTTTTTTTTCATTTCCAAAAAGAATGAGCTATTTTTTTCACTTTGATAAAATTAATTTTAGTTTGTTTACTAATTATGATTCCTAAGAAAAGAGAACTTACTTTATGATTTGTTATCAGAGTGTTTTTTAAAATTAATTAGGAATCAAATTATGTAAATAGCATTCATACCTAAAAATTCAAGTTCTTATTTTCTTTACAACAAAACTTATTTCTCTTTCATTAATAGTAGAAATAAAAAAATTTAAGTTTTTTATTTTTTATTTTTTTTTTATTTTTTATTTTTTAATTAGTTATGGGTTATTTTATGACAACAAAATACCTCTTCAATACACTTGGCCTCTTGCCAATGTGGCTGGACGCTTCAAAGTGAGTATCCGCCACCAGGGTTCAACGCCAAGAGTGTGCATATATTTGTGCAAATTTTCCTTGTCCCACCTTGGCCATGACATCCCAAGTGTGAAAAGCTTTCTCCAGGTTCTGGAAGCTTCCGTCTCCCCGTTGTGGGAGTTGTAGCCTAGGCTGCACTTTTAGAGTCCATTCTTACCGATCTCAACAGTTATTATATAATTTATTTAAAAAAAAAAAAAAAAAATTCCTCTTCAATGTCAAATTTTAATAACAAACAAAAACACAATCAAGTCTATATTATTATTCTTTACAAATACGTATAGAGAAAAAAAATTAAAAATTAAAAAAAAAAAAAGTGAAAATAATGTCTTTTTCTTCAACCATGATGTCAAAGATCAAAGACAAAATGATACTCGATAGACCAAAAGACAAAAGTAGTGAATCAAATAAAAAGAAATCAGAATAAATTCAAAGAAAGAAAGTTAGGTGTCGACTGTCGATCAATCATCGAATTTTGAAACAATACACATGAAAAACAGCGCATGAGTAATTTATTGACCACATAAACCATATAGAAAAGCAAAAGCTTGTGTGAAAGTTGCTTTTGTTAGAAGTGCTTCCTTTTACTAACTAGTAACTAATAAGCACATTTTTCAACACCCATATCTTTTTATCCAAATTTACTAAGTTTCATTGTCTTCCTTTCTGATTTGGGTAGTGGTAAAAAAGAATTTAAAGTTGCATGCAATTATATATGCAAACACTTTATAAAAATACATGTCTAAAGCCAATGAATGCATTGAGAATAATTGGATAGACTCAACATTGAAAAAGGAAATGTAAAGGTTACAAAACCTTCCCAAACCCCACAAAATAATGCCAATTTCTAAGAATATTTTAGACCAATTTGTTAATGTTTTATAAAATTATTATTTGTTTAGATAAAAAGGTCTGATCAAAAACAATAATTTAGATGATCGGTGATAAATCTATCAAATCCACATAAATGAGATTATGAATTAAATCATATCTCCATCTTCCAACTCCTAAATTTATAATATAATAGTAAAGCTCTCAAATGTTTGTTAGTTCTTTTCTTTCAATTGATTGTCGTGGTTGTGTGTAATTCTATATTACCTTTAAAATAAAAATAAAAATAAAAATAAAAATAATAAAAAATATATAAAAAATATAAAAATGAAAAAGCTCTTAAACCCACATAAATTAATGAGATTGTAGATTGAGTTCATTTGACATCGATTGGTCAAGATTTGTCATGATGGTTCTGAAATCAACTCCTACTATAATATGGGATAAAGTCTCCCCCTAACTATTTGTTTTCAATATTTCCTATGAGGCTTAAACCTCTATCATATATAGAATATACATAACCATTTGAGTTATGAGTAAAAGTGTTTCATTTTAATTTTAGTAAAAAATAATAATAATGGGATGAAAACTCCAAATCATTTGAAAAAAAACTTGTCAACAGGAACGTAGCTTAGCTGGTAGATGAATGAACTTAAGACTTGGACAAATGACTCTCGGATTAACGGTTCAAATTCTACCGATGGTGAAAACTTAATAAAAATAAATACTTAGTACCGAATTAATAAATGTCTTAAATAAAATTTATAAAAGAAAAAAAAAAAATTTAAACTTGAAGATATTTTGGGTAATGTGCGGAGGTGAAGGAGAAGTCAGGATCAGGTGGGGAGTGTGGGACCGCACCCACGTAGAATATGATGGACACAGATCAATCTAGATCGGCAATCATGCACCATGATTTTCACTTTAATGAGGCACATACATCTATACAAGAAACATGATAATATTTACTAGATCATGGAAGACCTCATGCTGCTGAGGTGGACCAACACCTTTGTCCGAGAAAGTTTCATATTCAAAAATTCAATGGATGAAATTAATTGTCGGTAACATCATATCATAAGAAAAATATGTTTTGAATGTTTGTTGATGGTTTGTATATATAGGTTGGCTTCCAAAGTATAAATGATTACGCGTTTCATATGTGTTGTGTATATTTTTCAAAGCCAACGTAAAGACCGGTTCTAGGGTTTGTCGAAATCTATGTGTCAAAGTCGAATTAAGGAACTAATTATGACTATTCTCCATGTCAAGGTTTATGGGATCAAACACCGTTAGTACAAGAGAGAAGTTTCCTCGTACTTGCTCATTTTATGAGTAATATGATACTCTTGACTCTCATTTTCGGTCTTTAGGGATCAAATACTATTAACACAACTATGATAGCTATTCACCACATAAGAGACGGTTTTCTATAGTATTTATTATTATTATAAACATAGTGATACTCGAACTCTCGTCTCTCGTCATAAATACGAAAAAAAAAGTTGTACAACCATTCAACCGGTAATAGTTGACCATCATTTTTTTTTTTTATGCAATTTACTTAGATATCTTGCTTAATTTATAAATTAGTTAAATAAAAATAAATTTTGTTAAAGAAAATATTTATTATGCTGCTTTTGGGTTTAGATAATATTTTGGCAAAAGAAATTATGACAAATTAACCATCTAATGAAATTCCAAAAATTATTATAAACATCTTCAAGACAAAAATCTAGACCTAAAGTTAATTTGATAAAGTGTAGGTAAAATTTTCTTACCTAACCTAAATTTAATTACCAGTAGACTCGTTCAATTTGAAACAAATAATAAACTTTATAAAAAACATTTAACATGTATTAAGAATTTATGACGTTTTAACAAATTCAAGAGCAAATCTTTGATTAATTTGAAAATCAAAGAGTTTGTCAAATCTTTCGTGTTCAATGACATTTATTATAAAGAAAAAACTTTGCCCATAGATTTTTGTTTATTTTCTAAACTAAACAGATTCATACGTAAACGCGTTTATTAATCGATAATGAAATAAAAGAGATAAGAAAATAAATTTATTGATTCCTTAGATGGAAGGAGACAAGTTCCCTTTTTAGTAAGAATTTAATTTATGATTTCTATGTGAGACTCATAAAATTTGATGTTCAATTAATTTTAGTAAATACAGTAATTACAAATCAGAAATTGAATTCACTTTCTCCCTTTAAGATTTCTGAATAGTAAATGTATCGAGCGATAAAATATAGAAAATATATATATCGGAATGTAATTATATGGAAAATTAGATGATTGATAGTACACATGTGATAATACACACCAATAAATAACCCACTGTATCACCGCTAGATGAAGTCGGTGCACAGTGAACGGTGGCGTATTGATTACAAAGTGGGACCATAAATAATCAAGGTGGGGGACCCTACAAACCAGCGTTTATTTTAACTAATAAAATCACGACACGTAAACCACTAACAATCACATGATGTGGGGCGGCGCACCGGATAACGACATTAAAAGTCTCCTCCCTAGAGAGTTAAAGAGACCCTCTAGTCCTCTACCTTTTCTCAATAGTAGGTGACTAGGTGTAGACTTTCAGAAGTTCACGAAAATCTAATATCTATTTCTAAAAAAAAATTAAAACCCAGTAACCAAGGTTTAAACAGGTTAAGAATCTGTCGGGATTTATTCTGATAAAGAACTTTATATTTATGTTTATTAGTTACGGAGAAGGCACCCGACACATACTTATAAAATATATATAGTAGAACTTAAATTATACATACTAACATGCTAAAAGAGATACATATCACTTGAACTATAAAAAGATATACAAATCTAACATCTTTGGTTCATATTAAGTAAATAGATAAATCTTTATTTCGAAGATCTCTATTTTGGTATTATTATTATTTTTTTTTTAATTTTTTTGTTGTAACGATATAAGAAATATGGTCGAAATATTGAAATTTTGATGATATTTTCTCTTCTTTTTTTTAATATTATCATTAGTATGATCTGTCTAACAAAAATCTGAATTAAAATCTAATCGTTATAGTTACGTACATGCATCGAAAAAGCTACTAGTTGTGTAGTTATTTTCTTTATTTTGTGTACAATAATAATAATGTACGGTAAGCTTTATCTTTTTATTAAATACATTTAACGATTGAGAATTTAAGATTCGAATTTTCATAATTAGTAAATAATTTATAATTTTCTTTGGTCTGGCATAACTCATAAGCATGGTAGCTCCACGCCTCCACTTGCAATAGATTATATTAAAATTTTATTTAATAAATGAAATTGAAATCTAATGATCTAATGATCTAATGATCTATCTAGACTTTTTTGGGTGGCCAAGATAATCTATATAGTATTAAAAATATATAAGACTTCTAAAAATATCATAATTCAACTATTTAAAGTAATCATTGTTTAATTAATTCTTCGTTCAAATGAGTATATGTATTATGTATAATAACAAAAGAGTTAGCGGTGGCGGTGGTGATAGTATTTTATTGAACAAAAAGGTTATGACAATGACATTGAAGTATTGAACAATGTTGCTGTGAGATGGGTGGTACTTATGGATGATACACATTGAAATAAATAGCAGCTAGAGGAGTAAAATGGATCGGCCAGACGGGACAAAAATGAGATACATTTATAGAAAAAGTGTGATTCAACGTCACATATTTGGTCACGATCATACCACGATGAATCGAGCCACATCGGTCCATCATATCTAACCAGATCAACATATACATATATGTTATTATTAAAGATGTATGACCCCGTTCAATATAACTTGTACAGTGGTTATAGGTTTGGAGGGAACCCAATTTTTTTCTTAGAAAAAGTAAATTTTTTTTTTTTAAAATTTTTTTTACATTTTTAGCCCATATCTTTTGTTATTTGCATTTATTTTAAAATCTTTCTTGCCATGGCCACTCAGTCCCTCAAACTTGAAAGAAGTTGGTTTCGCCTCTGGGCTTGGTAGTATAAGGTGCTCAGTTAGTCCAACAATTTCTAGGTTTGAGTCACAGCACCGTGGTATATATTTATATATATAAAAAATATATATATAAATATTATATTATATATAATATTATATATATGATTGATTCTCAGAAATCTGCAGAATATATATGTATCAAAATTGGAGATCAAAATCCATGTGCAAATTAACATCAATCTCCATACTTTCTGGCATCTCTGCATAGCTGATCAGAAGATAACAAAACACAATCTCTATAGCAATATCAAAATATATATATATATATATATATATATATATGCCAGTTGTGTTGTATTGTAACATGACCACATTTTTATTAAACAAAAGTACTGAAACTGATCAAGTGCTATATATATATATATATAACATAGGTGCGAACTGATGAAACTATATCAGTACCAATGTATGCGCACTTGTCAAAGCGTTTTTTAAATCTAATGACCCACATGTAAGGAACTGAGAATAGAAAAACTATATAGATAGAGAGAGATGACTAACAACTTGTCCAGAAACATTACTGTACTTGTACGATAGCATGACCCTCGATGATCATATATATTTTCTACGAAAATGGTACTTGGCCTTCGTTTTACGTCAGCAGGCGTGCAACCAACAATGTTACCTCATCGTCGGATGGAATGCAGAGAGAGTTCACCAATGAACTGGTAGATATAGATCCCCGAAGGCCCGAATATTCGAAAGTCCGGTGAGAAATATCTTGAAAATTATATGATTCTACAATGAAAAAATTATAAACTTGAAAGAAAAAAAAAGTACAATGTGATTTGATCATCCAGCTTCCAGCTCCCTCCCACATGAGAAATTAACATTACATTATAATCAGTGTTGATCTGTTCTCATCAGTAATTAACAATTGATATTCTCTGCTGCATAATGATCTCACGATGTATTGTTTTTTATTTTAACTTGATATTCTCTGCAGATATTGTTTTTTTCATTGGAAGGAAGCAAAAGATTATAATATTTTTTAAATCTTTCTCATTGTAATTAAGGAAATACTTAATTGATATAATGATATATAATTATGCTTGTGCTAAATCAACTAACTTTTTCAATTCTGTCACGACAGCATTGAAACTCTCATATATTCATATTACACAGATTTAGAAACCTCAACATCCAGCTGATCACAATGTGAGATGATAAGAGTTCCAATTTATAGTTTGCTAACCGACGATAGCTGGGATCTATAATTTTTCCGTTTTTACTTTCTCGTTAGTTTAGAAATGTATAAAATTATAATGTTTATGAAGGGCTCAAAAATTAAATGTCACTATTTGGACCGGATTTTGTAAGAAAATAAACATTACAATGTGAGATGATAGAGTTCCCATTTATGAAAATTAAAAAATTGTTAATAAATTTTAAATTCTTTTCACTTTGGCCCCTCTAAGTTTTTTTGTTTTCGTATACTGGCCTCCCAAATTTTAACTTCTGCCTCCACCCAGCCTGTTGATGCAAGTCTCAATTTTTAAGTTATTAAAGTGGTGATAATCTCGAAACACCAACTCAAAAAAGTGATAAAACCCACCATTTCCACGACATCTCAATGACTCTGATGTCGTCTCAATGTCTCTAAATCTCTGGGAAAGAGTAAAGATATCAGATTTGTGCCCATACTATACCGTTGGAATTGTCTTAACGAAACCTATAATTAACAGTCACCAAAGGGACCCCGTGATACACTTATTCAATATCAAAACAAGAAAAACAGTTCAAAATTTCCTCTCTTCAACACAGATGAACTAAACACCACCAACTCTCGAAACATATTAAAAATAACACAAAAACTGAAAAAATAAAAATAATAAAATAAAATAACAATACTAAATCTATATATGTCGGGTTGCATGTAAAAAAGTGTTACAAAACTATTGTAGTACATGTTCATGAAGCAGACTAGCAGATCATATATGCAGATGGAATTTTCTTCATGTGTTTAGCTTTCACTTACGTTTATTTATTCTCATTGCTCGTATTTGGAATGTGATATCTTCAACAGACAACAGTGCTTGGTTTGAGTTTCCATGCATGCACTACTCACTACTCACTACTCACGAATGTTGGACTTGGACCAAATTGAGCCCAATTTTTGTTGAAGTATATATAACTCAGCCCAATGAAGCTAATTACCTTCTATTTTTAACAAATTTGTCTTCGGCTATCTTTTTTTTTTTTTTTTTTTTTTTTTGTTTTGTTTTGTTTAAAATGATACAAAAATTGGTTCAGGTCTGTCAAGGTCTGTCAAGATACGGTATAATATCAAACAATAATTTTTTTATGAGTAAAAGGATATTCAAATCTCTATCACTAATACAGATAACGGATTCGGAAGACTTATTGTTATTCAATCTAATTGATATCAATCATCTAATAACTTCACTGGATCCGAGTTATTACCAATATTATTAGTGTATTTACTCAATCAAAACATGTCACGTGATTATATTATATGAAAATATATAAATATACTGTATTAAAAGTTATCATACAGTTGCTTCTAATTTGAGGGTTCAAATGGACCAAAACCATAAATTTTTGTTTGGAGATTCCACTGCACTAAAATAAACAATTTGTGGCTTGTGACTTGTGAGGGACCAAGGTTGAATATTGTATGGTCTAATTGTTATAATCTCTTTGAACATGACCACAATTTGTATGGTCGATTTTTTTTTTTTTTTTTTTGTCATTTCAAAATTATATTGAAATTATATGTTTTTTTTTTTTTTTTTTAACAAGTCATTTCAAAATTTTTGTCAACCTCTTGATTGAAATTTGAAAGTGTTTATTTTGAAAGTTGAGTCATTCATGAATGATGGCTTCATATTATGGACCACTTTGTTAAATTTGTTTAGGTGGTAAATTGTCCAAATTTTCTCAGGAGGACACATAATTTATAGTATAAATCTCATTTCATCCTTTTTTAAATTATCAGCCATAATAAATTGTATGTATATGATAAAAACTTATGATATGATACTTTTGCTATAAATATATTATAAATTATGTGTCTACCGATTACCGGAGAAAAACTGGAAAATTGTCATTAAGATTTTTTTTTTTTTTTCCTCCTCCTCCTCCTCCTCCTCTTTCTCATTACCCTAAAAAGACGTAGCACAAGTTATATATATATGTATATATATATTTTTTTTTTTCTCATTACCCTAAAAAGACGTAGCACAAGTTATAATCATAGTCACATAAAAAGTGCAAAATCCAAAAAATAATTTTCAACAAATTTTCTTTTGCATTACATTTAGCATTTGACTAAATCCAATATATATATATATATATATATATATATATATATTTGTTTGTTTGTCACAATTTTCATATACAACTATTGATTAAGAGTTTGTGTCAATGTCAATTGACACACCTTCCACGAATTCACCTTAAATAAATATTTTTAAAATGAAACCTAACTAGAGAAAACATTTGACCAAAAGGCAGTCCTAATACCAACTCCAACAAATACATTAGAACAATGAAGGGGGCAGTATCGAAAGAAGAACTAGAGCAATGAGCGCACTTTGAATTTCGAATATCAGCTTCTATAAATAAAGATGAGCGCAATCTGGAGCCGACGGTGATAAAAATTGAAAACGATGATTCGCAACCAACTAAACTAAGAGATGACGAACCTCTAGGGGCATAGCTTAATCGATAGATTGATGAACTTGGGTTTAGACAAATGACTCTCAAGTTGTCAGCGGTTCGAATCCTACCAATGACAAAGAACTTCTAAAAAACAAAAAATACCTAATTTAAATAGATAGAAAAATAACGTAAAAAAAAAAACCTAAGAGATGACGAATAATATCTTTTACTTGTTTGAAACTTTAATAAATTAAACCCAATGGGTGGTGCCGCTGGTCACTAGGGCAGGCCGTAAACTCGGATGTCCTGGGTTAGATCCCTAGCAACCAAGTTTCTTTTGGGGCCACTGGAGGTTTACCCGACTGTTAACTTCAGGGTGTCATTGGATTAGTCGAGGTGCGTGCAAGCTAGTCCGGACACCCACGAAAAAAAAAAAAAAAAAAAAGAATAAATTATTTGTCAACATAGCACCCTTTTTTTTTTATTGACTCTCGACCACCATAAACCATCTTACTATTTGTAGTCATTATTATTTCTTTTTTATTTCGAATATCTTTTTATATGTAATTCGTTCTCTCATGAGTGATTATTTTTCTTGACTATTTACCAACTTTTTTTCTCTCATTTTCGTTTTTGATTTTCTACACGTGCCATGCTCATAAATACACAAAATCGAAATTTACCATTTAGTTAATTTGATAATACATAAGTGACTCTCAAGATTGAATTGGATTTTGACAAAATTTAGAAAGATAAAATTTATTTTACCTTTTTGTTATTTTATATGCAAAACAAGTAAAGAGTAGGACAAAATTTAATCTATATAATGCATTCACTCATTCAATCCATTAATGTTTCATGTTTAAGTGATTTCATCGTGAATGGTATATAAATAATAATAATAATAATAATAATAATAATAATAATAATATAACATCAAAATTTTAATACAAATCTGAATACCCATGATTGTTATATCATTATATATAAATATATATATATATACATATATATATATATATATATATGGAATTTAATTCCCACTAGCACACATGAGTTTCCGATCACTATATAAATGATTTAATAAAAAAATATGAGATTCAAAACAAAATCGGACATCATCATGAATGTGAAATGATAGAGTGTATGTGTAATATCACTATCGTTTAAACCAAGATATAATAACAATTCAAATGATAGATAAACGAGTTTAAGATTTGAGGTTTGAACAAATGACTATTACTGTTATCTCCAGGAGCATACTATAGTTCTCAGGGGTGTAACTTAACTGATAGATTGATGAGTTTGGGACTTGGACAAATGATTCTCAAGTCAGCGGCTCGAATCCTACCAATGATAAAAAGTCTTAAAAAAAAATACATTGTCGAGATAGGTGGATAGATATTATATATATATATATATATAAACAATTCAATTTTAATTTTAATATTTAAAATTCTAAAGATCTTTTAAAAAAAAAAAATTCCAAATATCAATTATATATTAAGCCAATTTTAGCTTACCTCTTTAAGGGAGGTAAGCATTACCCCTCTCCAACACAAGACATATGTTCAAAGGAGGGATATTTTTATTAAAAAATTCACAAAAATACCCCTCCTTTGAACATACGTCTTGTGTTGGAGTTGATAAAAATACCCCTCCTTTGAACATATGTCTTGTGTTGGAGGGAAGGTAAAGCTCACAGAAATGTTCTTTTATATATTTATATACAACTATGAGAAAACGAGTGAAAGAAAGTAGTACAAGAAAAAAAAATAATAATAATCTGAATTCCATAATGGAGTCTACGTGGCGACAAGTTAGTGGTCAATCCAAAAAAAAATGCGGTGAAAAAGCAGACAAAAGCAAGCGCGTGGACCATAACAGTTATAAATCACGTGAAGAAAAATCACATCAAGATCATTTTTTCGCGATAAAATCACTTTCATTGTGACAACGTGCGCACCATACGATGCTTGCTTGGCCTTTTATAGTTTCTGACCATAACGCGCGCTCTGACAGGAGCGTCGGCAAGTTTGGTTTCATACAGGTGACATTTTGAACTTATTCCTCGATGGGACACGCTGACACCTTGCCTTTTTGTTTTGTATTTCTTTTATTTATTATTTTTTTTCTGAAATGGACGTCGAGATCGGTTCGTGTCTGTCGGGATCTACCGAAATCAAACAGTATAACTTACGGTATAGAAACAGGTTTCCATGGTACTTTATGTATTTTTTTATTCTTAAACCATAATTTAATATTTTATTTTTAAAATAATTTAACAAAAATCAAATCAAATATTTATAAAGACCTTTCGAATACAGTTCAAAATACAACTCCATAAGATATGAAGACCGTTCTCATTTAACAAAAAAACAAGAAAGAAGAAATTCTCTTAAAATGATAGAAGATCATATTTGAATAAAGTATGTGTTTCCACTTTCCACTAGATAAGTATGTACATATTTTATATCTAGCTTAGCTAGCTAGCTAAAAAGATTGTGACCTCATGAATTATATATATTTATAACAAAGACTATTTTTGTGTATAAAAGATAACTTATTTAAGACCGGTAAATGATTTATTGAGATCAAATACTATTAAAGTATTAATGAATTTAAATTTTTTACTAAGTCTATATTTATCTTAACCTATATAAATCTACTGATATGTGTTAATGGCTATAATTTATTTCACTTTCGTTATTTTTAAGTGTAGAATTTTATTTTTAAATGTTTTATATTAGAAAAAAAATTAGTATAGTAGATGATCTTGATCGAGCGTCCAATATGGTTTAAAAGAAGAAAAAAAAAATAATTATTCAATGATATTTAAAGTTTCACAATAAATTATATATATAATTATATAAGTATTCAGATAGTTAATCTTACAGCTTTTTATTCCACATAATAAAACTCTTCAACCTAATCGTAAAATCGAAAAAAGAGATCGTTCACGACCACTCAATTAAGGTTTACGACTTTACGTGTGTAAATTAGAGATGAGTATTGAAAACAGTGAAATTGATAGAAAAGCTATAGGGGACCACACTCCAATCTAATTAGTGCATGGCAATGGCATCCATTTTTTTCAGAAAACAAATAATGACTGAAAAGGAATAAAGAAAAAATAGAAAGTATAGTTGATCAGGGTGGGCCCACAAAAAAGCACTTTGAAAAGTTAACTTACAGAGAAAGTGCTTTTTAAATTCGCTTTTTTCTTCTCGTCATTCGTCAACAAAAACCTAACCTAAAAGAGCCGCTGCAAACGGTACTGACAATCTCAATCTTAATTCAGTGAAAATTCTATCTCCTGCTTCTCACATCAATATTGCACCTTACTTTTCATATGGTCAACCCATTGACCATCAACTATTGGACGTCCGATTCATTCGATCAGGGATCAATGTACGACTATTACCCACGTTGAATATACGAAATTAAATGTTGAATTTATGATATTTATATGTTAAATTTGTGGAGTACGTTTCCAAGTAGGTTTTGTTAGGTGGAGTTGCATGCTGCTTTGTATAT
Source organism: Acer negundo (assembly GCA_035582765.1). Classification (NCBI taxonomy): domain Eukaryota; kingdom Viridiplantae; phylum Streptophyta; class Magnoliopsida; order Sapindales; family Sapindaceae; genus Acer; species Acer negundo. Next base: position 50,525,033 of record CM069235.1, on the reverse strand, counting down.
ATATTTAATGCTAACATGTGAAGTTAAATCTAGTTTTTATTTTTTAATACGGTTTAATTAGGGAGTCGGTTTTCTATATTAGAATATTCGTAAATCGTAAGGTCGAATGTTAATTTTGTGTATTGATTTGTAAAATTTATAAACTCAAGTTTTATGCAAGTAAGTAGGGTTGCATGGAAATACGAGTTTTTATCGCTTTTTAAAATTAGTATTTTAAGACTATCATCACTTTAATAACTTATGTTTTAAAAGTACCAAAGTAAGTGACTTCAAAAAATACTCTCACTTTACTCTATTTTTTTAATTTACTTTTCAGTTTTTATTTTTTTGATTTTATTCTTTCATCTTTTTCATAGAGGTTTGTTTAATAGACCTCTAATGTAGGTCGAAATTGAACAAAATCAACTTCATAACATTATCGATGCATCTTCATTGGATTAGTTTAGTGGCGCTACGTTGACGCACTCAGGGGTCGAGCTTCCCGCTGAGCTCGCGGTAGTTGAGCTGTACGGTTAGCTCACGGGGGTCGGGGGCAGCGCCCCTAGAGATTTTCTCTCATTTTGGTTTTGGTTTTGAATCTTCCATTGTTAAACACAAGAAACAACAACATAACAGAAACAGAGGAGCATAGAACAACAACCTAGTGTTTTCGAGACTTTGTGTTTGTGTGTCTGGGACTTTGTGTTTGTTTTCTAAGACTTTGTGTACGTGTTTGTGTTCTGAGACGTTGTAATTGTTTTTTGAGACTTCTAGGTTGTTGTTATGTGCTTCTTTGTTTCTGTTTCTGTTTCTGTTCATCTTCTCCAACCTCCAATCCCCAGTTTCCAATTTGAAACCCTTCGTTTTCAGATAAAGTTACATACTTCATTTATTTCAATCAAAATTTGTTGTTGTGTTTGGTCGTGGTCGTCGACAGCAATGTACGTATGTTCATGGTCCACCGCCGATTGGTCTGGTGTACGTGTGTTCGTTGATTCTTCAGTTCCACCTTCATAGATGGAGGATTTTGAAAGGAAAAAAAAAAAAAATTCAAAATGGTGAATAAGGTTTTTTTTTTTTTGGGGGGGAGGGATTTTGAAAGGAAAAAAAAAAAAAATTCAAAATGGTTAATAAGGTTTTTTTTTTTTTTGGGGGGGGGGGGGGGGGGGGGTTTGCGGTGGGGGGTTATAAGTCAGATTTTGTTATTTTGTTATTTTTGTTATTATTATTATTATTATTTTTAAGTTGTTACTTTTTAGTTTAAGGTGAATTTCAATACCCTTAATTTTTTTTTGTCATGAGGCTGAGATTGTAACGTAATCCAGCTTCGAGGTTTTCTAGATCCACTTGTAATTAAATGAAACCTCAAAAATAAACAAATGAAATTTATCATTTTAATTTTAAATTTTTTAATATGACATGTTTTTTATAATTTCGAATAATCAAAGTTGGTTAATTGTCGACAATTTTATTTTTTTATTTTTTTATTTTTTTATTTTTTAAGGGAAACTTTTATAAACCAAAAAGAAACCAGCTTTACAAAGCAACTTGAAAATTTTCCAGAATAAAAGGAGAGACACAAGAAGAGTACTCCTCCAACCAATAGCTATCAAAACCATTGATGAGATGAAGTTTGGCCAAACTATGGGCAGCCATATTGGCTTTCCTAGGAACAATAGGCTGATTGTCGACACTTTATGATAGCTAACTGCGTATATAAAAAAAAAATGTTAATTAATTAAACTATTTTGTGCTTATAATTATTATATTATTTATATCACATACATTTATTTAATCATTTGTTGTGAGCTTTACATAAAGTTTTGTAAATTTTACCTTTATAATAACAATAACATTGAAATTATCAATTAAATATAATTCTTAGTACATGAGCTTTAATAAACTTAAATAAGAGAGACTGTTTTAATAAATTAAATAAGATAGTTATTAATAACTATTAAGTATTTTGACGAAATTAGGGCGAGATGCCGAGGTGAAGTTGGTCTGATGGTAAACTTCTCACACATACATCATGAGGTTGTGGGTTCAAGTCCTCCCCTTAAAAAAAAAATCCTAATGAAATTAAGTTGGTCAAGTGGTAAACTCAGTCAAATCTATATCACGAGATTGTGGGTTTAAGTATTGGATTTAGATCCCCTACTCATCTCATTTGTACTCAACTTTTAAACATTTATTGACATGTGGCATATAAACAAATGGATTGACATGTGGCATATAAACAAATGGATGGTTTGAATTTATTTATTTATTTATTTTTCTCTACTACATAACAACTAACGCTGTTTAGATTATTTTCTCTCATCAATTTGTTTTTTTTTTTTTTCTTAAATTCATCTAGTCAAATCCAAACACACGTTTACTTCATCTTAAAAAAAAAAAAAAAAAAAAAAATCTGAACAATGGTGGAGCAAACCCAAAAATCCAATATTAATCTGATTTTTTTTTTCTTAATTCAGTTAGCAAAAAAATTTCATCTCTTCAATCAAATTGGACAGAAGAAAAATCAAACACATATATCTTTATCAATCCAAATCCAAACACAACTATACTTCATCTTTAAAAAAAAAATTCTTGAAACAGGTGGATTAGTGAATTAAGAAAATCAAAGAAAATATATATATTCATGAAAAATAAATTTTTTTTAAGAGATTGGGAACTCAGATCTTCGTCTTCTTCTTTCTTAAAAGAAAAAATCAAAGAAAAACATGGAAATAATAAAGTTTTTTATTCATTAATAACATCTATTAAGGAAAAAAAAATTAAAATAACTTATTTTTTGAAGATTGGGAAACTCAGATAAAAGAAAAAAGATGGAGATGAGAAGGAGAAAAGGAAAGAAAAGACGATCAAAATCAGATAAAGAAAAGGAGAAAACTCAAACCGTTAGGAGGGGAGAGAGAGAGAGAGAGAGAGAGAGAGAGAGAGGAATCAGATGAAGATGAGTGAAAGTGAAGTTTGAAGTCTGATGTAAACGTTGTCGTTTGGAAGAGAGAGATGAAAATATATATAGAAATATAATCCGGTCTATCTATTTATTAGGTTGCCACATGTACATAAATCTATAAGAGATAGGTAGGGGATCCTAATCCTTAAGTATTTCCTCTTCCCTAAAATCCCGAATTAATGTAATACTTAAAAAAAAAAAAAAAAAACCTATTAAGTATTTTTTTTTTTTTTTAAATTAACTAAAGGACGCAACTACACAAGTAATATAATAAAAATCATATTCATTATCGGTTAAGCGGTTGTACTCATCCCTTTATGTATTTGTGATAGTGATTGAGTTCATCTTTTTTTACATTAAAATAAGTAAGTGCTAAAAGACATCTCTCGCGATTAGTGAAAAATAACTATCCAAACTACAATGATTTTATGTTTGATACGAGATGAGGTTAGTCCGGTGGTAAACCTTTCACACCTAAATCATAAGATTACGAGTTCGAGTTCTCTATTTTTCCAAAAACCCTGAATTTATACAATACTTAAAAAAAAAATTAAAAATATATATAAAAAAAAATATTAAAAAAAAAACCTACCGTGTTTGATCTCAAACAGAACTCTAGTCCGAATTCATCTTCAAATTACAAAAATAAAATATAAAAATGATTAGTTGAAAATTTAAAGGACATGTTCAAGCGTACGTGCCTAGCACCTCAATAATTTTTTTTTTTTTTTTAATATTTCTTTATGCATAAAATTTTTAAAGGGTAAGAAGTTAACGTGTATCTTTAAAAAGGAAATAAATCCGACCGATTTGACCATATTGATATCTTATTTTATTAAATTAAAACTATGTATTTTGTCTTAATGTGTGTAATAATCTAGAAAGCTAATAATTTTAATCATTAGGAAACATTTGTTCTCATCGATATTTTTACCACCAAAATCAAATAAATTTGAGTCTATTTTCGGTTGAACCCACCTACCAAATTGGTAATATATTCTCTCACCATTTTAATGACAGGGTTCAATCTCATCATAAATATATAAGTATTAGAATTTAGAAGATCTTTTCCAATTGCAAAATTAGCTTTCCAAAATACATATAGTTGTATACAATGGTTGATCTAGATAAGTCATGTAAATACATATAGTTGTATACGTATGATAATAGAATTTTGTAACCCACCTAACCACAAATTAGTGTTGAGTTGGTTGTGTATTTTCGCTTCTTCATGATAATGACATGCATATGTTTAATTTCATCGTAAATAGACATACATACAGATAATAGAATTTGGGAACCTACTTACCAAAAAATTAGTTGAGTTAGTTTTGCATTTCCGCTCCGTATCAATGACAGGGTTCAATCTTATCATAAATAGACAAGTATTTATATGTGTATATAGTAATTAATCTAGACATATCATATACGGTTACGAAGTATGATAATAGTATCTTGAAACCCGCCTACCAAAAGATTAGTTGATTTTGTTATTTGTTTTCCCTCCATATTAATGTCCGAGTTCAACCTCATCATAAATTGACAAGTATAAGAAAATATTTCCAATTATGAAAGTAGCTATTCAGAATCCGTATAAAGTGGTTAATTTAAACGTATAATGTTATGAAATATGATAATGGTATTTTGTAACCCACCTACTGAAAGATAAGTTGATTTTGTTTTGTATTTTCGCTCCATATTAATGACAACGTTCAATCTAATCATAAATAGTAATAGAATTTTGGATCCTACTAACCAAAAATATAAGTTGAGTTGATTGTGTATTTTGGCTCCATATATCAATGATAGAGTTTCAATATCATCATAAAATAGACGAGTACGTATTAGAAGATATTTTCTCATTCCGTAAATGGCTGTTTATAACATGCTTACATGTAATGTTTAATCTAGACCGTGTGTGTATATATATATATATTTACTACATGCGACGATAGAATTTTGGAATCCAACTATCAAAATTTTAGTTGACTTAGGTAGCGTATCAATGACAGTATTAGAAGCTTTTTTTTTTTTTAATTTTTTTTTTTTATTCATTCATTCATTACCAAAGTAGGTATTTAGAATGAGCAAATAATGGTTAATCTAGACTTGTTATGTTCTATTATAATACTAGAATTTTTAAACCCACGTACTAAAAAATCAGTTGAATTAGTTGTGCATCTTCCCTCTATATCAATTGCAAGGTTTCTTATAATTAATTGATGATTATTATATTTTACTTAAAAGAAATCGACAATCATTATAAGATTTTTTAGTTACGAAAGTATTTTTTTAAAAATATTATATTATTATAAATTCAAAATTTTTAAAAAGATGATGATTTAAATCCATAACCTTATGGTATATATACGCGAAGGGAAGCATTAGATATCTAAAATAGAGACGTAGACGTTGACACTTGACCCGATTAATCACATAAGTTTTAGACATACAAGAAAAGAATTTATCCACCCACCGAAAAAGAGACAAAAGATTGGTGTCCTGAGGAGGCCCCACCAACCATGACACACACACCATGTCACCATCCATCCAAATGAAACAGCGCGTGAAACCAACCTCGCTCGTCGGGTGATGTTCAATCTCACGCGAGACAAATGAAAAATAAAAATGCAACAACTCGCGAGAAAACTTTGAATCTCAAAAAAAAAAATTATATTATCGCAAAAAATCCGAAAACGACAGTACAAAAGAGAGAGGGACAGGAAAAAGCATGGGACCCACATGGACTTGTGTTCGAATATTCACTAGATTTGAATAAGTGGTTTCGAATCCGCGCAGTTTCCCTATCAGAACACGCAATGATACGTAGATACGACATTTGATAAGTCATTTTAATTATCGTATAAGTAATATGGCTTATCAAATTGGACAGTACAAAAAGAGAGAAGTCTCTCTCTGTACAAGCGCATCGAAGATAGCGAGACAAAAACTTCTCTCTCTCTCTCTCTCTCTCTCTCGCTCGTTTATCTTCTAAGCAGCCTTTGAAAACCCTAGAAATTCTCGAAACTGTGTTTGGTGGGTGGATGCGAATTAGGGGTTTTGTTTTCTTGTTCTGGTTGGGATTTGGATTTGTTATCTGAGGAGGCAATTGGAGCAGTGGTTTCAATTGCCAGTGTTGTGGGGAAAAAAATGTCGTCTTTGAGCAGAGAACTGGTTTTTCTCATACTGCAGTTCCTTGAAGAAGAGAAATTCAAGGAGTCTGTTCACAAGTAAGCCTCCTTTTATTTATATCTCTTTTTTGTTTTTTGATCTCTCTCTATGTATGTATGTATGTGAGGTTGTGTTGATGTATGTGTTTGTATGCATGTGCTGTGGTAAAGATGGGATTTTTCCTTTGTTGGAGTGGTGGGATTTTGGTTTTCATAGATTCAGGGGAGGGTTAGAGGTTTTTAAATATCTGAGGTGTTGAAAGTTATGATATTTATGAATTATGAGATTGGACTCTGGTTCGGTTGAAAAGTTTGGATTTTGGGTTTGTTTGAGTGGTGGTGGGGGTTCTGTTTTTGTTGGTTTAAGTGATTTACAGATTGTGATTTGTGGACTTTTAATCTCTGATTTGTGTGCGTCTATGTTGTTTTGGATACAAAGAATTAAAATTTGTAATTTAAATATTAAATATAATTGAACTGAGCCTAATGAGTAGTATAGGTGTACAAGTATATAAGAAGCATGCTAAAAAAACTAAAATGGTTGTGGTCATATGATTGGTTGACGGAGACTTCTGTTTTCTTTTTTCATTTTCATTTTTTGTCTTGTTAGAGTATGTATGTATGTGTATATCTATATCTATATCTATATCTATATCTATATATATATAGAACAGTTATCATTTCCTGGACGGGATCACTAATTTTTGGAGGAGGTTTTCGCGTGTGTGTATATATATATATCATGAATTGTGTCTTCTGACAGTTATGTAACTGTGTAACTGGATGTCTATTTAATGAAAAATGTTAATTCTGTTTTTTTCGTATAGGCTTGAGAAAGAATCAGGGTTTTACTTCAATATGAAGTACTTCGAGGAGAAAGTTCAAGCCGGAGAATGGGATGAAGTTGAGAAATATTTAGCTGGATTTACCAAAGTGGATGATAATCGATACTCCATGAAGATATTCTTTGAAATCAGGAAGCAGAAGTATCTCGAAGCCCTTGATAGGTATACGGTTATTGACCGTTATTATTATTTATTTATTTATTTTTTTCTTTTCGTGGTTTAGTCTTTTGTTTGGAGGAAAAGCTATAACTTTTGTTATTACTTGTTTTAATGATTCTACATGCAGGACAAACTATAACTTTTGTGTTTACTTGTTGAAATGATATTACAGGCAAGACAAGGCGAAGGGTGTTGAAATATTAGTGACTGACTTGAAAGTGTTCTCAACGTTTAATGAGGAGCTGTACAAAGAAATCACCCAGCTTTTAACTCTCAGCAATTTTAGGTAATTTCTTAATTGTTCTATCCTCTACCGCAGATATGGTTTAAAGTCATAAATTAAAATACTATATATGTTCATGATCAATTTCACTGTCGAAAAAAAGGTAATTTTAATTATTTGGACTTCGAGTAATATGGGAATCTTTGCTCCACTGAGAACAATTAAAACTTGGCTAAGTTGTAGAATCACTCAGCCTTTTAACTCAGCAGTTTTAGGTAGTTTCTTAATTTTTCTCCCTACTACAGCAGAAACGGCTTATCTCTTAGATGGAAAGTTATAAATTAAAATACTATATATGCTCATGATTAATTTCGCTGCCGAAAAAAAATGTAATTTTTATTAGTTTGACTTAGAGCAAAATGGTAATCTTTGCTCCACAGAGCACAATTAAAACTTGGCTAAGTTGTGTGCAGTCTTAGTTTCGTATCAGACCCAGGCCCAGCAACAGTTATGACAAGATTCTAGATTTGATCACAGTTTCGCATTTAGCCCAATGGAGCATCATGTCTTTATAATTTCACTAATGCTTTTAAGTTTTGCTAGCAGGGGTTAATCATGTATTGCTTGTTTGGTTTACTATTTGATGTACTGGCACTTCGGTCTTAAACACGTTTGATATGATCGTGTTTTCATATTCTCAATGCAGGGAAAATGAGCAGCTGTCCAAGTATGGTGACACTAAAACAGCTCGTAGCATAATGTTGATAGAGCTCAAAAAACTCATAGAAGCAAACCCGCTTTTCCGCGATAAGCTTGCATTTCCTACCCTGAAGTCATCAAGATTGCGGACTCTAATCAATCAGAGGTAAAGTGATATAGTATACTTGACAGAAAATAAAGAGCAAACTATAATTTTTCTTGTTCAATTTACTCTTGCCATGAACCATCTCTTTTTCTTCGTCATTTATTCTTAATGTTCAAGGAGCAGCCTTATTGCCACCATCTATATATGACTGCCTATGTGCCTTGTCAAATAAGCTACCTGAGTCCACTTTCTTGAACTTCTATTACCTTTATCATTTGAGAAGTTTTTGCCAAATTATACTTCAATTATTGAAGTAATGTGGCCTCATTACATTTAGCGCCTTTTGTTTGCCATTTTTGCTTTTGTATACCATGAGAAAAAAGATGAGGGAAGATAATAATTATTCTTCTTGATTCTCAAGGAAGAAAAACACAAATATATATACATAAGAGGCAGTAGCAAATCTGCCTACAAATCAGGGATGCCAGCAACTTTCCCAAAAGATAAAACTACACTAAAACAGGAAACTCCTAAAAATAAGATTGGGTAAAAGATTACCCAAATCTCCTAATTATTTGCGTTACTAAAAAAAGATTCTGCCACATAATCAAATTCCTACAGTTAACATGAATAAAATTGGAGTTTTCATCCTCTTTTAGTGTGCATTGTGTACAGTTTCTGTGATATGGACTATATGTTTATCGTAAGGATGGATGAGATTAGATGTTGTGGCGGTGATTTTTACTCTAGTCCCATTAAAATTTATTTGGTCTGATAAGTACTTCATCTATGCAGTTTGAACTGGCAGCACCAGCTATGCAAGAACCCCAGGCCAAACCCAGACATTAAGACTCTCTTCATTGACCACAGTTGTACTCCAACAAACGGTCCTCTTGCACCTACACCTGTCAATCTTCCAGTTGCAGCAGTGGCAAAGCCTACTTCTTATACATCACTCGGAGCGCACAATGTATGATACTCATTTTGAGTTTCCTTAAAGTAAACATAAACCAGATTGAGGATCTAATTTTAAACATGTTTACTAACATGTACTTTCTTTTTTTTCCATTTCATGTATAGCCTTTTCCACCCGCTGCTGCTGCAGCTGCAGCTAATGCTGGTGCTGGTGCTTTAGCAGGTTGGATGGCCAATGCTTCTGCTTCTTCATCTGTTCAGGCATCTGTTGTTACTGCATCATCCATGCCTGTTTCACAAAACCAAGGTAAGTATTATGACTGAGGTGGAGTGGGCATTTAAGTGGACTTGAAGTCAACTACTACATGCCTTCCGATAAAAATAGAGTAGAGGAGTGGGGTCAATGATTATTCATGTTGTAATTGCTTTCATCTTGGCGAATGTTGAATATATAGTAAAAGTTTAAATCTTTTTATTTATTTATTTTTAAACTCTATTTAATTCATGGTCCTGGCAGCAAGTTTTAATCCTGATGTTTATCCAGCCTTGATAGATTGTGTTAATGTTAACCAGTGGACCTAAAGGGTCTCACCTTGATATGAGAGTAAAACGTGTCGTCAAGTTGACCTTTGCTCATGCATATAAAGTATATCCATGTGCAAGGTAATGTGCTTACACGGTCTACCATTTCATTTGACTAGTTTCTGGCTTAAAACATCCAAGAACACCTCCAGCAACTCCGGGAATGGTTGATTATCAGAGTCCTGATCATGAACAATTACTTAAACGGCTGCGTCCTCCCATTCCATCAGTGGAAGAGGTAGATTATAATTCGTTTATATATATATAGAGAGAGAGAGAGAGACACACTACTTTGTGATACTTCATCATGCCTTGTCATTGTGCTATTAAACCATGCAAAGTTGTATTTGCTTTCTATTCAGTGTTAATGCTGGTCTGCTTCTCTCTTCTTTGATTTTCAGGTTTCCTATTCAGCTCCTCGACAGCAAGCTTGGTCTCTGGATGACCTGCCAAGGACTGTGGCTGTCACTTTGCATCAGGGGTCAGCTGTCATTAGCATGGATTTCCATCCTTCTCACCAAACATTGCTTCTTGGTATGAGAGTTCATCTTAATGTTAAAAAAAACTGATCTTGTGGCAGAGTCCATATAAAATAGATTGAAGTTTTTCCCCCCTCAATTTCTGATATGCATCGTCATTTGAGCAGTTGGCTCTAATAATGGTGAGATAACACTCTGGGACCTTGGGATGCGGGACAGGCTGGTTTCAAAGCCGTTCAAGATTTGGGATATGCAATTTTGTTTATTGCCATTTCAGGTTTTTATGTTGCTCATTGCTTATTTGCTTATAGATTTCTATGTAAAAGCATTGTTGTGAGAACAAAATTGAGGTTACAACATTGAGATTAATACCCTGTATTTGTTGCTTGAGAATCTGCTTTTATAGTCTTATAATTGAGAGTTTCTTACAGGCTTCCCTTGTCAAAGATGCACCAATTTCTGTAAGCCGTGTTGCATGGAGTCCAGATGGAAATTTTGTGGGTATGTGCCGTTTGACTATATTTTTCTCTTTCAATGTGCACAAGTTCGTATCTTATTATTATTTTTTTCTTGCTGTAGGGGTTGCATTTACTAAACATTTAATTCAGTTGTATTCTTATGCTGGCTCGAATGATCTACGTCAGCATTTACAGGTAAGTGGATATTCTGCTGTTTCTCTAGCTGGACAAAGTTGTAACAATTACTTGACTTGCTTCCCTTTGGCTTTGCAGATTGATGCCCACGCTGGCGGGGTGAATGATTTGGCTTTTGCTCATCCAAACAAACAATTATGTGTGGTTACCTGTGGAGATGACAAGCAGATCAAGGTTTGCAATAGAAATTCTCTTTTAGAGAAGTTGTGATTAAGTGACAACTTCTATGGTTATCTAATGAAAGAAGTGAAACAGGTTTGGGATTTAACAGGACGGAAACTATTTAACTTCGAAGGACATGATGCACCAGTTTATTCCATCTGCCCTCATCACAAAGAGAACATTCAGGTATGATCTATTGATAATATTAAATCTTTTTAACCATTATAGTGAAGACATGATTCATTGGTTTTAAGCTTTTGACTTGTGAATTTGCAGTTCATATTCTCCACTGCTATTGATGGTAAAATAAAGGCTTGGCTGTATGACAATATGGGTTCCAGAGTTGACTATGATGCTCCTGGCCACTGGTGTACTACTATGCTTTACAGCGCTGATGGAAGCAGGTATGATTTGTAAACTTTAAAATCTCATCCTTCATTATTCAATAGTGGTAAATTTCATTTTTCATGTTTCTTTATTTCATTGTGTTGATGCTATAATACTGCTTATATTTTCTCTGGGGTCGATATCTTCCTATATTCATTCTTTTATTTTTATCAGATTGTTTTCTTGTGGAACAAGTAAAGAGGGGGAGTCTTTCTTGGTTGAATGGAATGAAAGTGAAGGGACAATAAAGAGGACATATGTTGGGTTTAGAAAGAAATCTACAGGTGTAGTGCAGTTTGATACCACTCAAAATCACTTTTTGGCTGTTGGTGAAGACAACCAAATTAAGTTTTGGGATATGGATAGTAACAATGTTTTAACCAGCACAGAAGCAGAAGGTGGACTTGCGGTAAGTTACATACTTAGTTACTTACATTGTTGATTTTGTAATTTTACTGTGAAGCAAGCAACTTATGATTCAGAAGCTCACATGATGACATTAATTTCATTAGAGTCTTCCCCGATTGAGGTTCAGTAAGGAAGGCAATTTGCTGGCTGTTACTACTGCGGACAATGGATTTAAGATTCTTGCTAATGCTGCGGGTCTCAGATCTTTAAGAGTAACTGAAAACCCACCTTTTGAAGCACTGAGAATGCCCATTGAATCTTCTGCAATTAAGGTCAAAACAATTTCTTTAGCTTGTTCAGTTGTTTCTTTGACAATATTCACATCCCGACATCTATTGGGTTCTCGCTAATGTATTGAGTTCTGACTGTTTCTATTGATCAGATTTCTGCCAGTTCTGCTGTTTCAAGTGTCAGCCCTGTCAACTGTAAAGTGGAAAGGAGCTCTCCTGTCAGGCCATCCCCTATCATGGTATGTTTGCTTTATAACTGTGATTCTGATTTTTTTTTCTTCATTTTGAGAAATTTTTTCCGCTAGTTGCATGCCTGCAGCAAGAACTTTGTGTGTTATTTGCTTAATGTAAGTCAGATGAATCATAGATGTCAAGCACATTACAAGCAGATGAACTAAATTAGGTTTCACTTCTTTGTCCTTTTTTCCTTCTTTATTTATTTATCTTACACTGATTTTTGTCATTGTGCTCGCTTGTGTATAATCGTGAACAGACTTTTAATTGTGTTCACATTATAATTGAGGATTGTTTCTTTGCGTAAAGGCAATCGTGATGATTTGCTTAAACTTAGTTACATGTGTTTTATTTTTTCACTTGTGCTTATGCTTATGCTGTGTTCTTCTTGCTTTCTTGAAATCTGTTTTCTGTCAGTTTTATCTTCTGTAGCTTGGCTCAGTCCTCTGCTGTGTATAGCTTTTAATTTTGTTGATATGGCTTTCCTTTTAAGAATGGCGTTGATCCTTCAAGTCGAAACATGGAAAAGCCTAGAACTATGGATGATGTTAATGTCATAGAGAAAACCAAACCCTGGCAATTAGCTGAAATTGCGGAAAGTGGCCAGTGCCGGTTAGTTACCCTCCCTGAAAGCACAGACTCATCCAGCAAGGTATGTTTAATATTTTCCTGACAGTTATTTTAATATTGAAACATCAGTTTACCATTCAGAGATACAACTTTTTTTTTTATTTTTTTTTCAAATTTAGGTTGTTAGGTTGCTGTATACAAATTCTGGTGTTGGCATTTTGGCACTTGGCTCAAGTGGCATCCAGAAGCTGTGGAAGTGGCCACGCAATGACCAGAATCCTAGTGGAAAGGTAAAAACCCGCTTAAAACTTTTCACATGTTTAATGAGTTTTTTGTTGCGAAGAGATTTCTGACGTCAGCTTCTGTTTTAAAGGCCACCGCCAGTGTCGTCCCACAGCATTGGTTACCAAACAGTGGTCTTATTATGACTAATGACATCTCAAATGTCAATCTTGAAGAAGCTGTCCCATGCATTGCACTCTCTAAGAATGACTCGTATGTAATGTCAGCTACTGGTGGAAAGGTTTCATTGTTCAACATGATGACGTTCAAGGTATGATCTCGCACATACATATGATGCAACTATAGTTAGTGTCAGCCTTTTGGTTCCTTCATGTCTTGGTCATTTTTCAGGTAATGACAACTTTCATGCCGCCGCCTCCCGCGTCAACCTTCCTTGCATTTCACCCCCAGGATAATAATATAATAGCCATCGGGATGGAAGATTCAACTATTCACATATACAATGTTAGAGTTGATGAGGTGATTGCTTCTTGACTTGGTGTTCCTACTCTCTTTATGGTTTTTTCAGGATTTTCAACGCTTTTGTTACTCACACTGATGTGATTTCATTTTGCTTATTCTAGGTGAAATCAAAATTGAAGGGCCACCATAAGCGTATAACTGGTTTAGCGTTTTCCTCCAATCTTAATATTTTGGTTTCATCCGGTGCTGATGCTCAAGTAAGTGGAAACATGATTGCTTTTTACCATAAATACTAGCATTCGGTTTTGGACTCCTGTAATACTTGCTAATTTGGTAACTATTCGATACAGCTGAGTGTATGGAGCATTGATACGTGGGAGAAAAGAAAATCAGTTTCAATCCAAATTCCTGTTGGAAAGGCACCTAATGGTGACACACGAGTTCACTTCCATTCTGATCAGATCCGCATGCTAGTAGTTCATGAGACACAGTTAGCAATATATGATGCCTCCAAGATGGAACGCATCCGTCAGGTATAGTTGACATAAATATCTTACTATATAATAAATACTCCTATTAACAAAGACATGACATTCTTATGCTTTCTTCCGTTGCAGTGGGTGCCCCAAGATGTGTTGTCCGCACCCATATCTTGCGCTATATACTCGTGTAACAGCCAGTTAGTTTATGCTACCTTTTGTGACGGTAACATTGGAGTTTTTGACGCTGATACTCTCAGACTAAGATGTCATATCGCTCCACCAGCATATCTCTCCCAGTCAGTCTTAAATGGGTAAGTGAAGGCATCATTGCTTGTATATCATACAGAACTCACAGAACATCCATCCTTTGAATTGCTAACGGTTGCATTTTATTATATATTGCAGAAGCCAAGCTGTCTATCCGCTTGTTGTTGCTGTGCATCCACTTGAATCCAACCAGTTTGCTGTCGGGTTGACAGACGGGACTGTTAAAGTGCTGGAGCCATCGGAACCAGAGGGGAAGTGGGGAGTTTCTCCACCGGGGGATAACGGGATGCTGAATGGCAGGACAACTTCATCATCTACAAGTAACCACACACCAGACCAGTTACAAAGATGAGCGAACTTCTTGTATCTAAATTAGATTGTTAGGTTATTATTAGTATCAAAAGTAAGTTATTTAGGACATTAATTTGACAGAGGACCACATTCTTCTTCTATACTTAGTTTTTCTAGCAAATTTGTATTTATTATTGTTCTTCTTCTTCTCGAGTGTCCTCTTCTTAGAAATGGTGCAACCGTATTGGTTTTTTTTTTTTTTTTTTTACTATTAGTATTTTAATAAACACAATCATCATTAATTTATATTTTCTTGGATGAAATGAAGCTCCTTTGATTATTAAAAAGTTGAAGTAAAGTTCGGATTATTTAGATGAGTGTTCAGATCAGCAAAGAATCCGTTTCCGCTGTAGTATGATAGCAAATTTGTATTTATTATTCTTCTTCTCTTGAGTCTTGAGTGTCCTCTTCTTAGAAATGCTGCCGACGTATTGGTTTTTAATTAATTAGTTTATTTGTTTTTAACTATTAGTATTTTAATAAACAATGTCATCATTAATTTATATTTTCATGGATGAAATGAAGCTCCTTTGATTATTAAAAAGTTTAGAAAAGTTCGTGTTCAGATCGGTAGAGAATCCGTGTCTTGTGTAGGATGATAACTGTCTCTTTTTCCAAATAATATGCAAATGCAAGTTTGATAGAAATGAATCCGAGCTATACAACTTTTGTCCATTGACTTTGTCAAGCACTTTCTTTCAAGAAAAATAAAAATAATAATTAACTTTGTCTAGCACTTCTGTTTTAATTGATTTCAAATTTGTATCAAAATTAAAAATAATTTGTTCTTTGATGGATAATAATTTCACATTTACCCATTAAATTACAAAGTGTCCCCTATAGTGAGAATTGCATTCTGAATTGCCGGTAGAGTCCAACATTGCCAAGTCCAGACAGCCGGCAAATCCCCTTAAAAAAAAGTGAATTTTAAAATTTGATTTTTTTTTTTTTGTTAAAATAATAATAATAATACAAAATTTTGGAGGTTTTTGCAAATTTCCTTCTAAGACATTTATCAAAATTCAATATAATAATAAATAAAAAAAACATGTTCCATGATAGGACGCCGATTACTGTACCAACACAACTCTTCTTATATATACACTTGCACTATCATCTTTCTTGTCTCTGGTTGATATGAACCCACAGAATTTGGTAGAAGATCGTGCGTTCCGGGGCGGAATTGGGCCTGGCTAGGGTGAGCCGTAGCCCCCTCTAGTTCTTTATTTTTAATAAAAAAAAATTAAGTTTTTTCAATAGTTCTAAATACATTCTATTCAGTTCTAAATACAACCCAGCCCGATTCCAATTCTAACTCAACTTACTATATTTATCTTTATCTTTATTTTAATAACAGCTCAATAACTTAAAATTTATACATCAAACCCATTTAAGCTCATTGGATTTACTTAGCCAAGTGAAAAATCAAACTGAAAATTTTAACCGTTTAACAACTCAAAAATCAAATAGGAAATTTTTGGGTATATAATAGAATATGTATTTGAGGGTAATGCTATTTATGTCCCTTGACTAGATGTATTTTTTTAATTTTAATTAATGAAAATTCTCTCGTATCCTCAAGATTCGTAATAAAAATAATTTTTTATTTTATTTTTATATATAGTATAAATTTTTATATATATGAAATTGTCTTTTTCTGGTTTCGGCTCTGGTGCATTCAAAAATTTACCAGAACACCTACCAGAAAGAGCAATGCTTCGGCTTGATGGCAGAGACTCTCGTTGACAAGGCCATGCTTTGGCAACTGGCAGCGACCGATTTCAAAAATAATGTCTTTTTGCCACCTTCAGCCTTCAACACCACCTTCATTTGTGTCTTTCCTGCTTATGGATAAAAACTAAAACAAAAATTAATTAAAGAGCTATTTGCTATTTGCTATTGAAAGAGAACTATAATCCAAGAAAACCATAAATATAAAGAGAACATCGAACCAATAAGTCTCAAGAATCTTCACAGCCTTCTCATAAATCTCAATGTTGTTATCACGAGACTGTAAATTCTCGATTTTCTCTAACCCCTCAGCATCATCAATCATCTGGGCATAGACATTTACACCTCTGGTGTTTCCCAGGCTCTTGTCCGCTTCTCCTTCCTTCAAGATGTTCTCAAGCCCTTATAAACAATCTGTAACTATTCTTGGATCCGGATAAATGAGAAGATCACACAAGGGCTTGATGCACCCTTGACTAACAAGGTACCTATCACCGCAAGAGATGAATGAGATACGAACAATACATTACATTATCCAAAACAAAACCAGCCTAGAGAAAAGATATCAGCATACTAGATTTGCTCGTGAGTACCACCAGATGTAGCTTTTGAGATTTGCCCATGCAGCCTCTTTCTTAATATCAAACTCAGAATTTTGAAGTAGGTGAATAAGAGGCCCAATTATATTAGCCTCAATCACAGCCTACAAAATTTCATTGTTAAAACAAATGCGTGATCATATACGTAATTTGGATGTAAAAAGAAACCAAAAGTAAGAATTAAATCCATTAAGACATGAAGGTTTGTAGGTAATTACATGAATCTGCTCCTTGTTGCCAGCAGTGATATTCGAGATAGTCCAACAAGCTTCCTTCTTGATGCTCATTTTATAATTATTGGTCAACAGATTCAAAAGACAAGGCAATGCTTGATGGCTGATAATGCACTGAGAGGCAATAAGAAAACATATATCAGCTTCAATAGAGAGGCAAGAGAATTTCGACTTGATGCATTACAGCACTTGGTAAGCTTGGGTTAGAAACATATGGTTTCCACATTCTAAAGCTATTAGAAATACTTATTCATAAAAATGGGGAGCACAGATTAATTTCTACAGAACAAAATATAAATTATCAATTAAGCAATCAACATAATTACATAATCAGTTGGGTAAAATAGCGAGTGAAAAGATAATAGAAGGTATCATCTCAAAGCATTTAATACCTGAGTCTGCAAATCATCTCCAGTGACTATATTTCCAACCGTACGAAGAGCAGGAATGAGTACAGCTGGAAATGGAGAAGGATGCCTGAGAAATAAGAAAACAGTTTGAGGACTCTTACAGTCTTACATTTAACAAACATAGCTAAAACTGCACCATGTATAAGCCAAAAGTACAGTATTGTTTGACAAATACTCACGTTAAAAACTCAACTAGCCAAGGACATACACCCACATCAATAACAGCTTGAATTTTGTCATTTGTACCATCTGAAAGATACAAGAGTGCCCAGCATACATCTGTCAACACTTCTTCATCGTTTAAAAGGATAAGTTGCGCAAGGGCTGGAAATGCAGGCTTAACCTGCTCACATAAATAAAGCAAATGAGAAACCAAAAAACTACAGCCATAACCAATCTACAAATAAAAAAGTTGTATATCCGGATATGGAGAACATTGATATCAAAGGAACCACCCTTCTTACTTTTTCCTTCTCTTCGCAATTATTTGGGACCCTTTAGGTTCAGCACCACCTTCTTCATATGTGTACTTGTTTTTCCTGCTTATAGATAAAAAATAAAAATAAAAACTAATTAGCAACCTAGTAATTTATAAAAAAAAAAAAAACGCAAAAAGGATCTAAAGATAACTCAGGGGTCTGTTTTTAATAATTTATTTTACAAAAACTTTCAACTGTAAAGCTTTAGGCATTCAACAGGAGATGGAGAACATTGATATCAAAGGAACAGGTTCTATACTAAAGAGCCCAAGTACATCAACTAATCTTTGCGCTGTTAATCGAGAACATTAATCCAAGAAAACCACAGATATTATAAAAAGATGTTATAATAGTGATTTCTAAATAAGATTCAACCTCACAAGGATGAGTAATGAATACAAGAAAAGAATATACAATGGATTTCTTATTTGATAAACAAGTTCCATGCCATTCAAATAAGAATAGTACTATTCTAGCAGAAAAATACACACACACACACACAAGATAGTGTTAGCAACCACTCTTTTTTGTCACTAGCCAGTTAAAGATCACTCATTAGTTTTAGAATAACAATACCTCGGCCAAAACTTAGCAGGCCTAAACTTCACAAACTCATAATCACTTTTCGTATGCTGGTAGATCTTAGCTTCATAGAAGCAACCATCTGAACATTGAAAGGTTAAAAAAAATAGTATGCTTTCGATCATCATACAGTTGGAGCTCAGAATCTGGCTAAGCTTTAAATTAGCACCCTGCATAAGTAAAGATGCAAAGAAAATTCATGAATTGGTCCAAAGACTAATTAGACACACATGACCCTTAAAGCAATGAGGAAATTAATAAAAAAAAAAAAACCTTAAGCCTGTTAAGCCTGTTAAACTCTTCAATTGCTGCTTTAGCTGCTTCAATGATCATCGGTGAATTAACATTTTGGGGTAAAATCCAAGTGCAACAGACTGATTGTATAGGAATGAGATCAACATGAAAACCCTAAAAGAAACAGCAAAATTAGTTGTGTTTTAAAAAAGAAGAATAGGAAAAAGAAATAATACCTCAGTGTCTTTGAGTTGGTTTGCATATTCAACGAAAAATTGATGTTTAGGCGAATCAGATTTAGCTATGAAAGGGCTACAATCCCGCATTGGATCGTGAGGATCGATGTAATCATATTTTTGATGCACCTCCTCTGCCAAAAGAACAACATTAACACAATACAATCCAAAAGTTGATGGATCAAAAGAGAAACACAAAAATATGATCAATAAACCGAAAACATAATAATAAATTATAATCACAACATGAACAGATACCATAATCTGTTTCGAATGGGAAAAGATGAATTTTTTGCTATAAGAAATTTGATTGGGTAAGTTTATATACAAACAATCATATGAAAGGATAAATTAGGTAAACAAACTGATCCCAGATGTTTAATCATAATTTTATAGTAATTTCATTTTATCATCTCTCAATAATATAGCTATAATTCCAATTACAAAGATGAGACAACTTCTTGTATCTAAATTAGATTGTTAGGTTATTAATCCCACCCATTATTATTGTTTTTATTCTTCTTCTCGAGTGTTCGGTTCTTTGAAACGGTGATCTTTTTTACTGTTAGTATTTTAATAAACATAATTATCATTAACGTATATTTTCATGGATGAAATGAAGCTCCTTCGATTATTTTTTTTTATAGCAAAGTTCGGATTATTTACGGTAGCGTTCAGATCAGTAGAGAATCCATATGGTATAATATGCATTCGGCTTGTATAGAAGATTACAATTTGATTTAGTGTAGACCGTAGATTATATGGAAGCAAAATCAGATTGGCTATAAATTTAACAACTGTACATCAACTTTGTCAAGCTCTTTCTTTCAAGGAAAAAAAAAAAAAAAAAAAAAAACTTTGTCAAGCACTTTTGTTTTAATTTATTTCAATTTTTTTTTATCAAAATTAAAAAGAATTTGTTCTTCAATGAATAATAAAGCATAATCCAATTGTACTTAAAACTAACATGATTATACAGTATATAACTTTTTAATTTCGAATTTAGTTGAAAACCTCTTTTATAGATTTTATGGTATATAATAAGTGAGTTTCAAGTGAATTTATAAAATTAATAAAGGTTGTTTGTCCGTTGATCGTAGTCGAAGACTTAAAAATGAAGCTTCGTCATTCTTATTCATATTTTGGGAGTTGCATTCTGGATCCAACTTTCCCTCGTTAGCTTTCAAACAAAAAAAAAAATTAGTGAATTTTTAAATTTGTCATTAGAAGTTATTTTTTTATTTTTTTATTTTTATTTTTTATACAAATTTTTAGAGGTTTTTGCGATTTTTCTTGACATTTATCAAAAATAATAATAATAAAGAGAATAGTTTGGACAATTTAAAATATGTTTCATGATACGACGCCGTTATTGTATATTTGTATCAACATTTATATATATATACACCGTCATCTATCTTCTTCTCTTTGATCTCGGTCTCTCTGGTTAGGGTTCGCAGATATGGCGAATCGTACGGACCCAGCAGCGAAGAGCATACGTGGGACGAACCCACAGAATCTGGTGGAGAAGATCCTGCGTTCGAAGATTTACCAGAATACCTACTGGAAGGAGCAATGCTTCGGTTTGACGGCCGAGACTCTCGTCGACAAGGCCATGGAGCTCGACCACCTTGGCGGAACCTTCGGCGGCAACCGAAAGCCCACCCCTTTCATGTGCCTCGTCATGAAAATGCTCCAGATCCAACCCGAGAAGGACATCGTCGTCGAATTCATCAAAAATGACGACTACAAGTAAGTTGAATTAAAAAAAACCCCAAATTTTTAAGTAAACAAAACCCTTGAACAAAATTGAATCTTTTTTGGTTTTTGTGTGTTTGTTTGTTGAAACGTTTATATGGGTTGTTTTGTTTTGGAGCAGATATGTTCGTGTTCTGGGAGCTTTCTATTTGCGGTTGACTGGGACAGATGTTGATATTTATCGTTACCTTGAGCCACTCTATAATGATTATAGAAAGTTGAGGAAAAAATTATCTGATGGAAGTGAGTTGTTTGTTTGTTTTGTTTTAATGGTTTTCGTGTTTTGTTCGTGTATAGTTATGTCTATGATTGGATGGATACTTATATGTTATTGTTGTTGTTTGTTATTTGTGTTAGATTATGCTTTGACACATGTGGATGAGGTGATTGATGAGCTTTTAACAAATGATTATTCGTGTGACATTGCATTGCCGCGCGTTAAGAAAAGGTAACTCTTTTTAAATTGTTGATTTAATTTGATGTTGTTCGGGCTTGTTTTATTAGCTTTGGATGATGGTTGTTGGTTGAAAACACGTTGAATAGTGAGAATTAGAAATTTAGAATGTGTTAGAAAAAATTTAGTAACTAGAGTTTTGTTGCTGTATGTTACTGCATAAGAGAATATATTTTAAGGAAAATAAGAAAAGTGAGCTAAATTATTCTGATATTTATTGTGATAGATTCGAAAGTAGTTTGGTTGAGCTCTTGAATTTGTTTTTATATTAGCCGAATAATTGGAAGAAAGTTGCATGGTGAAATCATTGTGAAGTAATTGGATAGGTCTAGTGATAATGTTGCTTGATGCTCGGAGAATTAAGAAACGAGATTGAATCAGAATTTCAAAGAAGTTAAAAGCCAATATAGTTGAATGTTTCTGGCAAAGTAATGGCATGATACTAGGAGATTGATTTGGGTTTGAAGTAGTTATTTTCCTTCGATGGGGATAAAGAGAGACATGTGCTTATAATTTTTATTTGAATATATATATTTATTTATTTATTTCCACGTATTTCGTCCAAGACCTGCACCTGACCTGTTCCTTTGACCAACAGATTGAATCTTGAGACAGCTGGTACATTGGAACCTAGAAAAAGTGTTTTGGAAGATGATTTTGAGGAGGAAGAAGAGAAAGAGGAGAATGACCAGATGGATGATGGATTAGAAGACGGGGGTCATGAAAAGGTTCACATTCTTTCCTTCCTATTAAGGATAATCTTGCTTTCGTTCAGTTTTAACTTTGAGTTTTGTTGTACCATGTTCTTGTATGTGATTCTAATTCTTAAACTTAACAGGATTATCACCATGGGAGAAGCCCTAATAGGGAAAGAGATAGAGATAGAAGACGCGACAGTTACAGACACAGGTACAAGACATTCCTCCTCTTCCTTTTTTGGTTCCTGGTTTTTTCTTTAACTGTCAAATCGAATGATTTTGAATTCTATGTTCACAGAGTGTTATGTACTTATGTTTTCTAATGGATTATCGTGGAAGCTGTAGTCTAGAGATATTCGTATTTCTCTCTATATATGATGATGGTTCTTATTCATTGTGTTTTCACCTTGGCATTTAAAGCCATTGGTGGCCTCAAGCAGCTTCCTACAGAAATATCTCGTGATCCTGCCAGGTTTCTCTGCACTGACAGTGTGCAGTGAGAAGTATGATGGATCAAACAATTCTGAGTCCTGTTTATGGATTTGTTGCCGTTCTCTGCACTTTTGACATCTTATTTCAGAGTTTGAATCGAAATTTATGAACAAATCCATGCTCTTATGTGGTTTTATTTTGGTTTCGTTGCCGTGGTCTAGAATAACTTGTAATTGCAACCATATATTCTATCGTTTACTTATTGAACATTGTTTTACAAATGTAACATAGTATTTTGCTGGATAGTAGTATGGATTACAAATTTGGTATGTAGAGCTTTCAGGGGCATTCATTTTTTTTTTCTTCTCTCTTTGCTCTTTCCAGGGATCGGGACTATGACAGGGACTATGACCGGGAACGAGGTCGTGGTCGAGACAGGGATAGGGATAGGGATAGGGACAGGGATAGGGACAGGGATAGGGACAGGGATAGGGACCGTTATCGCTTGAGAGAAGAGAAGGAATATGGCCGCGATAGGGAGCGAGAACGAGAGAGAGAAGGGAGAGATCGGGATCGGGATAGAGAAAGGCGAGACAGGGATCGAAGGAGGAGAAGCCGTTCAAGGAGTCGAAGCAAGAGTAAGGATCGTAAGAGACGTGGCCGCAGCAGCATAAGTCCCAGGAGGCATGCTGATGAACAAGAGGATGCTGGCACTCGTGCGGAGCCAAAGAAGAAGAAAGAGAAGAAGGAAAAGAAGGATGACGGCACAGACCACCCAGATCCAGAAATTGCCGAAGCTAATAGGATCCGAGCATCCCTCGGGTTGAAACCATTGAAGCTATAATCATATTAAAGATGTTAGGATTTGCTTCTCAGGCAAAACTTGTTGAGATAGTAGATTAATATAACGGTTTTTGTGTACTATAACTTGGAACAGCACTTTTTGTATACATTAGAAATCTAAATTGCATATTGCATATTTGGGTATTTTTCCTCTTAAAGTAGCAATAGTTTTAACATACAAAATATTGCTGTAAACTTTTTAACAGTTGAAGGAAAATATAGTCAAATTTCTACAATGAAAACTCGAAACAAAGAACAAATAAAGAAATAAAAACTCTTGATCTTCATCACGGAAGAAAATCCGGTAACAAAATACCATCTTGATCATAATGTAGAGTACGCTTGCATCTCTTCCCCATTAGAATCCTCTTCTGCCACAGTGCTGTATCATTCTCCACCCTCTCTTCTTCCTCTTCGATCTTCTTGGTCGATGAAGATGACGACTTCTTTTTCATCGACCCAACAATCTTCAACCACTGTATCATGATTCTCAACGAAACCCTCTTCAACTTACCTAAATTTTCCTCTCTTCCTCCAATCCCATTCTTACTTGCACTAATACAATCTCTACTACCGCCTTTTTTCTTGCCTCTCAAAAAACCGAAACCGAACCCCACTCTCTTTTTATTACCAAACAAGTTCTTGAAAGAAGAAAATTGCACCTTAGTAGTACTAGCAGGCACTTTCAATGCCAAACTTGTTTGCCGTTGCTGTGATTTTGTAGTACATTGCTCGCAATCTGCACCACCATTCACATTACCCTCACCACCCTTTTTGGAATCCGAAAAGCAACATTCCTCTGCTTTCTTCTTACCAAAAACACCGGAGATCATCTTCAAACCAACCCTTTTCGGCTTTGTGGGTAACAACAATCCAACCCTTGTCTTCATGCTGTGATTTTCATGGCATCATCGTTTCTAAAGTGATCAACCAGAACAATGCGACTAGTAGTCTTCTCCTTAGGCTTGTTGATATCTTCTTTGTTCACTCTTCTATTTCTCTGCATTATTGATGTTTATCGCTCTATAGCTTTGTTTGTATGCACTTTAAAAACTGAATATATATATATATATATAGAGAGAGAGAGAGAGAGAGAGAGAGAGATTCAGAGAAGTGGAGAAAGTGGAGACGTTTACAATGTTGAGAGTTGCATCTTTATATGCAATTGAAAAATCTCCTTTGAAAAAAAGGAAATTAATTCCGTATATGGAAGGGTAATCCGTAGACCGGTAGAATTAAGTTTCTTTTTTTTTATAGTTAATTTCAAGAGCAATTTTAATTCCTGATTTGTTTATATGGGATAAACATAATTTGAATTTTATTAAACTTTTAGTCAATATTGTAATCCTGAATAAAAAATAAATAGTCTTTTCTGATTAGATTAGTGAACGTGAATATTAAACTATTACTTTGTTGAATTGATATATCTATATCTATAACTAGATAATATCTAATAACAGGGTCCATTAATTGTCTATAAATTTTTAATTTTTTAATATTATTAATAAATATTTAATTTTTTATATTCTTTTGATATTTAAATTTTTTTATTTATTTATGTTTTTTTGGCATTCCTTCTGTTCAACTTATTTAATTATGATTCCTAAAAATATTTAATACTGTCCAGACATATTATTATTATTTTTAGTTAAAAATATATAATTTTAAAAAATATATTATTATAAAATATTTAATTTCATATTCTTTTGGCATTTTTTTTCATATTCTTTTATCATTCCTTATACTAGACCTAGCTGATATATCATATATGATTAATAAATATATTTAATATTGGCATTCCTTTTGACATATAACAACGTTAGTAAGGGCATTTTAGTAAAAATTGACACTAGTTGTAACTTGCATAGCTAATAGCACCGAGCACCCTTAATTTAAACAAGAATTTAATTAATTGATTAAATTGAGTCAAGAACTCAATATATGATAGATGCAACTTGATTCAAACAAAATTTAACAACAACAACAACAAAAAAACCTCACGGTTTTTAGCAAGTGTCAATAAATTGTTGTTATCGTAAGTTAAACGATTACGAAAAGCTTAGAAGTTATATAAATGATGGAAATGCAGTTTGAAGATTAAATTACTATAAACAATTGATAAGATAAATTGAATTTTGTTTCGGCCAAAAAATAACTATTAAGCATGACATTTATATGTTTAAACCATTGTCGGTTAACGTCGATTAAAGGTGGTTAAACTATTTCGAATGTCTAAGAAATTACATAAGGTCGAAAATGAAGTTATAAAGTTTCTGTAAGAGATTTGTATTCTAACCGGAAAAGTTTTTCATCTAAAAATTAACAAAAAGTAAGAAACCTTAAAAGTTTTAGCTACTGTCGATTAATTTAGGTAATTTAGGTTATATTCAGTTAAACACGTGATTTCGAAAAACTTAGAAGTTATCTAATTGTAGTTTGAAACCTACTATAAACAATTAACAGGATTATGGGATTACTGACAAAACCCCTAAGGGAGTAGTTTAGGCGCTTAATTGGTAGATGGACGAGTTTACGGTTTGAGTAAATGATTCCTAAGTTTGCGGTTCGAATCTTATTAGTAGTAATAAGTTTTTTTTTTTTTTTTTTAAAAAATACTTGATCTAAATAGGTGGATAGATAGATACTGTAAAAAAAAAAAAAAAAAAAAATATTACGATGAAGACAATTACAATATCAGCCCTTAAAGTATTATTTAAATATATTTTCGTCATATAAATTATATATGATTTGAAAACTCAATTTGAGGCGCGAACAAAAAAAAAACAGGGCAATGACTACACCATTATGTCCGGCCGCACAGACACCGCAAAAACACGCTTTCATTTGCTTCTTGTCTGTCTCTCTGCACAGACTCATCGACGACCCACAAAGAACTCGAAGAACAAGTTCGAAAATTGCAAATCCTGCTCCAAGAGGCTGGCACATCGACCGCCGAGAACCTCATCAAAACCCTGATTCTCTCAAAGAAGTCTTCAACGAACGATCCCTTCACTCTTTTCTCTGTTTCTTCACCCTCCTTAAAACCCCTTTTCAGTGACATGCTCTTATCAGTTTTATCATCCTCCAAAATTCCCGTTGAAGCCTTGCAACTCTATTCTTCTGTTAGAAACGATGGTGGGTTTCCTTCTTTAAATTCTCTTAATGTGTTTCTGGAGTGCTTGGTGAATTGTAACCGCTTTGACAAGACTCTTGAATTGTTTGAGGACATTGTTGTTTCGGGTTTTCGGGCTGATAAGTTCACGTATGGAAAAGCTGTTCAAGCTGCGGTGAAGATGGGTGATTTAAGAGGGCAAGACAGGTTTTTGATTTGATAAAGAAGAGAGGAGTGAAGCCGACTGTGTTTATGTATAATCTTCTGATCTGTAGTTTGTGTAAAGAAAAGAAAATGAGGGATGCAGAGAAGCTGTTCGACGAAATGTGTAAGAGAAATATGTTTCCAACTCGGGTCACGTATAATACGTTGATTGATGGGTATTGTAAGGCTGCGGAGTTGGACAAAGCATTTGTTTGAAAGAAAGGATGAAGATTGATAATGTGGAGGCTAATTTCGTTACATTAAATATCTTGCTTAGTGGACTTTGTAAGGCAAAGAGGATAAAGGAGGCTAAAAGGGTTTGCAAGGAAATGGAATCTAACGGGATCATGCCCGATAGGTTTACTTATAGTATTTTTTTCCATGGACTTTCCAGGAGTGGTGATGTTGAGGGTATGATTGCTCTGTATGAAGAAGCAATTGGGATAGGAGTTGGAATTAATAATTATAGTTGTAGCGTTTTGTTGAATGCGTTGTGCAAACATGGGAAGATTGAAAAGGCTAAGGAGATTTTGGGAAAAGTGATGGAAAACGGGCTTGTTCCGAATGATGTGGTGTTTAACACTATAGTGAATGGATATTGTCGAAAGGGTGACATATATAGAGCCATTTTCACTATTAAACAGATGGAAAATCATGGAGTGAGACCAGATTGCATAACTTTCAATTCTTTGATCAACAAATTTTGTGAAATAGGAAAGATGGATACAGCAGAGAAACGGGTAAATAAGATGGCCGAGAAGGGCATTTCCCCGAATCTGGAGACATATAACACCCTAATTAATGTGCATCAAACCTTCGTTAAAGACTTTCCATACTCTTTTTAGTGGATGTAGCAAGGAGGGAATTGTAATTGTAGTGAAACTTTTCAGTCAAATGTTACAGTTAGCTTTTCATTGTCAGATGGTAAAACAAGGAATTCATCTTGACATGATGATCTATAATAGCTTTATTTTGGGGCATTTAAGAGAGGGAAAGTTGTCCAGAGTAGAAGATCTTGTCAGTGACATGAAGATCAATGGATTGAACCCTAAGGCGGATACTTACAGCATACTGTTTAAGGGTTACTGCGAACTTAATAATTTTGGTGAAGCTTACATTTGGTACAGAGAAATGTTTGAGAATGGTTTCCTCCCAAGTCACTTTGAGTTTGTTTGTGATAACTTTTACTTTTGGCTTTTGACGGCAGAAGAAGTAAAAGAAAAAATAGAGACTGTAGCAGGAGTTGAGACTGTTTGGTTGAAAGATTTTAAATTGTCTTTTAGTTCGGATATACCCATAATGCCCTTATTAGAATAATAAATTAATGATGTGTCCTAAATTTTTTGTTTTTCTAATAGCTGCCGCTGACCATCATCCAAAAACCCCTACCATCACAATTGCAACATCAGAGATTTAGAGTTCAACCACAACAACACATCCGAGTTTTTCAGAGCAGAGCTCCTATTGAACAAGCTTCACAAGCTTCCAAGTCCCTCTGTTTTTATTTTTATTTTTATTTTTATTCATTTTCTGATCTTTGTCATTGTCTTTTTCATCACTTCAAAAACTCAAATCCTCTTAAATCTAAGAGTATCTTCGATGTAAAAGTGGTTTGCATATTTATAATTGTTGACATGACAATAATGTCAAGAGATTTGTTTGGTATAAAAATACATTTAATAGACAATCAAGTCAAAATTTGGTCTCCAATATTTTTGTCTAAAAAACAATTTTTTTAGTGACCGTCTATTTTTGTTTTCCTATTTTATTTATTATTTTATTTCCTTACAAAAATAGATGAAAAATTAATGTCAATTTTAAATACTTACTGAATCAATTGAAAAAATAATTGTGCAACATACCTTTATGTTGACAATGTTTTTTTTTTTTTTTTTTTTTGCTATGTTAGTTTGAAATTGAATATGCACAAATGCATTGGAGAAAGATTTATTAATAGAATGTCTATTAATCCTATATGACATTTTTTTTTTTTTCACAAACCACTCTTACATTGGAGATGCTCTTAGTGAACTGATCGCCATCAAATCCTTTCCTGATTAGTAAACGTGATTATTATTGAGTTGAATTGATATATCTATTATCTATTTTCAGGATGAAGTATGATGGATCAAACAATTCTATGAGTCCTGTTTATGGATTTGTTGCCGTTCTCTGCACATCTTATTTCAGAGTTTGAATTGAAATTTATGAACAAATCCATGCTCTTATGTGGTTTTATTTTGGTTTCGTTGCCGTGGTCTTGAATAACTTGTAATTGCAACCATATATTCTATCGTTTTACTTATCGTTTTACAAATGTTTCATAGTATTTCGCTGGATAGAAGTATGGATTACAAATTTGGTATGTAGAGATTTCAGGGGCATTCATTTTTTTCTTTTCTCTTTGCTCTTTCCAGGGATCGGGACCGTGATATTTAGGGATGGGACTATGACAGGGACCGGGACCATGATAGGGACTATGACCGGGAATGAGGTCGTGGTCGAGACAAAGATAGGGATAGGGACAGAGATAGGGACAGGGATAGGGACCGTTATCGGTTGAGAGAAGGGAAGGAATATGACCGTGATAGGGAGCGAGAACGAGAGAGAGAAGGGAGAGAGAGAGAGAGAAAGGCGAGACAGGGATCGAAGGAGGAGAAGCCGTTCAAGGAGTCGAAGCAGGAGTAAGGATCGAAAGAGACGTGGCCGTAGCAGCATAAGTCCCAGGAGGCATGCTGATGAACAATAGGATGCTGGCACTTATGCTGATGACGGCACATACCACCCAGATCCAGAAATTTCCGAAGCTATAATCATATTAAAGATGTTAAGATTTGCTTTTCAGGCAAAACTTGTTGAGATAGTAGATTAATATGACGGTTTTTGTGTACATTAGAAATCTAAATTGCATATTGCATATTAGAAATCTAAAGTAGCCATAGTTTAACATACAAAATATTGCTGTAAACTTTTTAACAATTGAAGGAAAATATAGTCAAATTTCTACAATGAAAACTTGAAACAAAGAACAAATAAAGAAATAAAAACTCTTGGATCTTCTTCACGGAAGAAGATCCGGTAACAACATACCATCTTGATCATAATGTAGAGTACCAGAAAGGTTCAATGGCTTGCATCTCCCCCCCATTAGAATCCTCTTCTTGCACAGCTCCTTCTCCACCCTCTTTTCTCCTTCTTCGATCTTCTTGATCGATGAAGATGACGACTTCTCTCTCATCAACCCACCAATATTCGACCTCTGTATTGTGATTCTTGACGAAACCCTCTTCAACTGACCTGAATTTTCCTCTCTTCCTCCAATCCCAGTCTCACTTGCACTAGTACAATCTCTACTACCGCCTCTTTTCTTTCCTCTCAAGAAACCGAAACCAAACCCCACTCTCTTTTTATTACCAAACAAGTTCTTGAAAGAAGAAAATTGCACCTTAGTAGCACTAGCAGGCACTTTCAATGCCAAACTTGTTTGCCGTTGCTGTGATCTTGTAGTACATTGCTTGCAATCAGCATTACCCTCACCACCCTTTTCGGAATCCGAAAAGTAACATTCCTCTGCTTTTTTCTTACCAAAAGCACCGGAGATCATCTTCAAACCAACCCTTTTCAGCTTTGTGGGTAACAACAATCCAACCCTTGTCTTCATGCTGTGATTTTCAAGGCCATCAACGTTTCGAAAGTGATCAACCAGAGCGATGCGAGTAGTAGTCTTCTCCTTAGGCTTGTTGATATCATCTTTGTTCACTCTTCTATTTCTCTGCATTGTTGATGTTGATCGCTCTATAGGAGAGAGAGAGAGAGAGAGAGAGAGAGAAATTCAAAGAAGTGGAGATAGTGGAGACGTTTACACGGTTTAGAGTTGCATGTTTTGTGGGATTCTCTATATATCTTTATATTTTTCAATTTTTCTCACTCTTGAATATTTTATTTGATTAATTAGTAATTAGTGGATTAGAAATTGAATTCTATTTTCCCATTTGATAATTGAAAAAAAAATCTCCTTTTTAAAAATGGAAATTAATTCCGTATATGGAAGGGTAGACCGGTAGAATTAGGTTTCTTTTTTTATAGTTTCAAGAGCAATTTTAATTCCTAATTTGTATATATGGGATAAACATAATTTGAATTTCATTAAATTTTTAGTCAATATTGTAATCCTAATAAAAAAAAAATAAGTAGCATTTCCCGATTAGTGAATGTGAGTATTACTGAGTTGAATTGTTATATCTATATCTATATCTAAATAATATCTAATAACATGGTCCATTAATTGTCTATAAACCTTTAATTTTTTAATATTATTAATAAATATTTAATTTTTTCATAGTCTTTTGACATTTAATTTTTATTTAATTTTATGTTTTTTTTGGCATTCCTGCTGTTCAACTTATTTAACTATGATTACTAAAAATATTTAACACTGTCTATAAATATTATTATTATTTTATTTAAAAATATATAATTTTTATAAAAAAAACATATCATCTCGCAGAGCTGGTAGTGCACATCCCTTCCACATAAGTGGAGAGGGTGAGGTGTTCAAATCTCACAATGTGTAAAAAGTTTTCTTTTAGTCATCTTCCGTTATGGGAGTAGATATCCGGATCGTATATGTATTGTTTGATTTTGACAATTCTATTATAATATTCTTGTAATACTTAATATATATATTTAATAAATATTATTAGTAAATATTTAATTTCATATTCTTTTGGCATTTAATTTTTCCATATTCTTTTGGCATTCATATTAAAAAAATTCATATTCTTTTAACATTTTTTTCATATTCTTTTCTCATTCCTTATATTAGACCTAACTGATATATGATTAATAAATATATTTAATATTGGCATTCCTTTTGACATGTGACAACGTTAGTAAGGGCATTTTAGTAAAAACCGATACTATATGTAATTTGCATAGCTGATAGCACCGAGAGCCCCGCCCTTAATTTAAACAAGAAGTTAATTGATCAAATTGAGTCAAGAACTACATTTATATGATTCAACTATTGTTGGTTAACATCAAATAGTTAGACGATTTCGAATGTCTAAGAAGTTATGTAAGGTCGAAAATGAGGTTATGAAGTTTCTGTAAGAGATTTGTAATCTAACTAGAAAAGTTTTTCATCCAAAAATTAACAAAAGTAAGAAAACTTAAAAGTTTTAGTTAATATCGATTAAATTAGGTTATTTAGGTTAAAGACGGTTAAATACGTGATTTCGAAAAACTTAGAAGTTATCTAATTGTAGTTTGAAGCCTACGATACAAAATTAATAGGATTATAGGATTACCGATGAAGCCTCTAAAGACTTAGCTCAATTAGTAGATGGACGAGTTTGAGATTTAGACAAATGACTCATAAGTCTAAAGTTATCTAACCTATAAACCTAAAAAAAAATAAAAAAAGGATTGATCTATAAGCTTAAAAAAAAACACTTGATCTAGAAACTTTTTTAAAAAACACTTAATCTAGATAGATACAGTCTAAAAAAAGGATTTACGACAAAGACAATTACAATATCTGCCACATACTACACTCATATCGATATGATTAGTATTTTGGTAGGATAAGTGTTTTTAGGATGTTGACGGGTCGATATAAATATATTATTCAATTTTCTTCATAGATATGATTTGAAAAATCAATTCGAGGCGCGAAAAAAACAAAAGTCAAGGCAATGGCTACGCGGCTGCGTCTGGTGCGAAAACTGCTACACCATGTCCCGCCACACACACCGTAAAAACCCACTTTCATTTGCTTCTTGTCTGTCTATCTGCACATACTCATCGACGACCCACAAAGAACTTGAAGAACAAGTTCGAAAATTGCTAATCCTGCTCCTAGAGGCCTGCACATCGACCGTCGAGAACCTCATCAAAACCCTGATTCTCTCAAAGAAGTCTTCACGGAACGATCTCTTCATTATTTTCTCAGTTTCTTCACCCTCCTTAAAACCCATTTTCAGTGACATGCTCTTATCAGTTTTATCACCCTCCAAAATGCCCGTTGAAGCCTTGCAACTCTATTCTTCTGTTAGAAACGATGGTGGGTTTCCTTCTTTAAATTCTCTTAATGTGTTTCTGGAGTGTTTGGTGAATTGTAACCGCTTTGACAAGACTCTTGAATTGTTTGAGGACATTGTTGTGTCGGGTTTTCAGGCTGATAAGTCCACGTATGAAACAGCTGTTCAAGCTGCGGTGAAGATGGGTGATTTAAGAGGGCAAGAGAGGTGTTTGATTTAATAGAGAAGAGAGGAGTGAAGCCGACTGTGTTTATGTATAATCTTCTGATCGGTGGTTTGTGTAAAGAAAAGAAAATGAAGGATGCAGGGAAGCTGTTCGACGAAATGTGTAAGAGAAATCTGTTGCCAACTCGGGTCATGTATAATACGTTGATTGATGGGTATTGTAAGGCTGCGGAGTTGGACAAGGATTTGGTTTGAAAGAAAGGATGAAGATTGGTAATGTGGAGGCGAATTTGGTTACATTCAATTCCTTGCTTAGTGGGCTTTGTAAGGCAACGAGGATGAAGGAGGCTAAAATGGTTTGCAAGGAAATGGAAGCTAACGGATTCGTGCCCGATAGGTTTACTTATAGTATTCTTTTTGACGGATTTTCCAGTAGTGGTGATGTTGAGGGTGTGATTGCTCGGTATGAAGAAGCAATTGGGAAAGGAGTTGGAATTAACAGTTATAATTGTGGCGTTTTGTTGAATGCGTTGTGCAAACATGGGAAGATTGAAAAGGCTGAGGAGATTTTGGGAAAAGAGATGGAAAACGAGCTTGTTCCGAATGATGTGGTGTTTAACACAATAGTTAATGGATATTGTCGAGAGGGTGACATAAATAGAGCCATTTTCACTATTGAACGGATGGAAAATCATGGAGTAAGACCAGATTGCATAACATTCAATTCTTTGATCAACAAATTTTGTGAAATAAGAGAGATGGATACAGCAGAGAAATGGGTAAAGAAGGTGGCCAAGAAGGGCATTTCCCCAAATCTGGTGACATATAACACCCTAATTAATGGCTATGGACAGATGGGCCGTTTTGATAGGTGCTTCCAGATTCTTGAAGAAATAGAATATCATGGGATGAAACCGGATGTTGTAAGATTTCGTTCGCTCATAGATTGTTTTTGCAAGGTTGGTAATCTTCTTGAAGTTGAAATGGTCCTCAGAGATATGGAAGGCAGAGGGGTGTCCCCCGACACTCGAATATATAATATGCTCATTGATGGTACCTGCTCAATGGGGAGGATCAAAGATGCTTTTAGGTTTTTTGATAAAATGGTCCAAGGTAAAATCGATCCTACACTTGCAAATTACAATTTCCTCATTAATGGGCTCTGCAAAAAGGCAAGGATAATGGAAGCTGCAGTCTTGCTTAACCAAATAATAATTACTGGTCTTAGTCCTGATGTGATTACGTACAATTCTCTAATCTCAGGTTATTCCAGTGCAGGAAAAACCCAGAAGTGTCTTGATCTATATGAAAATATGAAGAAATTGGGCATCCAACCTTCATTAAAGACTTTCCATCCTTTTTTTAGTGGATGTAGCAAGGAGGGAATTGTAATAGTAGAGAAACTTTTCAGTGAAATGTTACAGTTAGATTTGTCTCCTGATTTGGTTGTACAGAGCATGGAGATCTTCAGAAGGCATTAGCTTTTCATTGTCAGTTGCAAAAACAAGGAATTCATCCTGACAAGATGACCTATAATAGCTTGATTTTGGGGCATTTAAGAGAGGGAAAGTTGTCCAAAGTAGAAGATCTTGTCAGTGACATGAAGATCAATGGATTGAACCCTAAGGCGGATACTTACAGCATACTGGTTAAAGGTTACTGCGAACTTAATAATTTTGGTGAAGCTTAGATTTGGTACAGAGAAATGTTTGAGTATGGTTTCCTTCCATGTCATTCTATATGCAATGAGCTTGCCACTGGCCTTAAACGGGAAGGCAGGTTGAAAGAGGCCCAGATTATAAGCTCTGAGATGAGTATTAAAGGAATGGATGTGATGTAGGACAAGGTATGCTTTGAATTCACGATTTTGTTTTGTTTTGTTTTCGTTCTTAATTATTCTATTTTATTTATGTAAAATTATGCTCGAATAAGATGTTAGTATAATCAGATCAATTGTGTTGTTATTTTTATCTTTTCATGTGACAAAACTATGATCAATTGTGTGATCTTTTATTTATGGTGTGTTATTAAGTTAGTGATGGGTTTTTGGGTGTTTTGGTTGGTTCAATAGTGAGCAAGACGATTATGAGGTGGTGAGGAAGGTTGGGAGAGGGAAATACAGTGAGGTGTTTGAGGGCGTGCACAGCAAACAAGATTAAGATTATCAAGCCTGTGAAGAAGGTGAGTCCCAGCAAAGGAACTTGTTCTGTTTGCGATGCATATGAATCGCTGACACAGTAAAGACTTTCTTTCTTTGTTTCTCCTACTAAATGCAGATAAAGAGGGAGATTAAGAGAGTGCAGAATCCTTGGGACGGACCAAATATAGTGAAGTTGCTTGATATCGTTTGAGATCAGCAATCAAAGACGTCAAGTCTTATATCTATACAAAATTAATACATGTTCATTCGTTTCCATAACGTTAATTGTGTTAGAACTTAGAAGAAGCAAGTGTATGGCTTGTTTAATATTAAATCTTGCAAGCCAGGAATTTGCTTTCTCTACTCTGTCAAGTGTTTCTTCTCTGTTCTCTTTTTGGGGTTGAAGAGGGTGGGATGAGAATTTGCATAAACCTTCTTGCTTTTGTATTTGCTATGAATTTGAGAATGATTTTGCATTCTTGTATTCTTTGTTGTATCCATGTTGTTATGGTTATCAACCGAAGCTTCGATCTTTTGACGATCATGATGCTTGTGATTTTATTGAATGTTTGGATGAAGTTGGATATTATTTTGATTATTGGAGGATTGAAGAATGCATAAAATATGAATTGGGAATTATATTAAGATATGTTAAAAAAAAAAAAAAAAAGACGGGAATCATCTAAAACTTTGTTAGTGATCATTTTCTTTTTCTTATATAATTGTTATGTCAAACAAGCAAATATCAAACACAATCATCTTAGATTTTTAGTCATACACTTATGGATGCGGGTGTAAACATCATCTGTGTAAACATCATCTGAGCTATATATGAGTTTGCGTATAGTAGCGAATCTTTGATCAAATTGTTAACGATTATAAGGTAGTACGATGAGTTTGTGAGAGCAGAAGGGAAGTAATGTTTGAGTCATGTCTAAACTGATATGGAA
Source organism: Acer negundo (assembly GCA_035582765.1). Lineage (NCBI taxonomy): Eukaryota > Viridiplantae > Streptophyta > Magnoliopsida > Sapindales > Sapindaceae > Acer > Acer negundo. The sequence goes on along the minus strand of CM069235.1, from coordinate 50,489,161 downwards.
GTAAAAAAAGCACTTGATGATTTTGATTAGAAGTGGCAATAAGAGTTATCATGTTGTGTTTGCATCAACTCAAACAAGATCTTTTACTTTTTTGTTCATTCCGAACACAACCTGTTAAATTTATTGTATCACAAGTTGAATCTCAAACATGACCCATTAAATTATTAAACTATTTAAAAAGACCTGTTAATTTATAAGTTATGTCGATTATAATATATAATAAATCTAAATTCTATTAGTCCATTTACCTATTTACAATTTTAAAGTAATAAAGTATTTAGGGTTTATTTATTAAAAAAAATTTAAACAATTTTTATGTCATATCAGCAATTACCACCTCTAATTTTGATTTATTTTTCATACTCGATAATCGATTTGTATTCCTTAAAAGAAATTGAAATCAGTATTTAAAAACGAATATATGATTTAAGAAAATAGAAAAAGTTACATATTACCGATTATTAATCGGAAACTTATTTTTTTAATTTTTTTTTTTAATAAAAGATTAAATTGGGAAACTCTGCAAAAATCGGCACTTTTAATATAATGGGCCTTGAATGGTATTAATGGGCCTGACCCGGAAAAAATCACAATCTGTTACCTCTGTTATACCAATTAGGAGAAAGCTCTCTACTAAAACCCTAGTTTTTATTTATATCAAACACTGCCCACACTCTCTTCCTCTTCTCTTATCTTCTTCACGGCGACTCTTCTTTCAGGTTACACTCTCTCTGGTTCTTTCTATTCAAACGTTCTTCCTTTCGTCAACAATCCAATTTCAATTTATAATATACTTTTAGATCTGTTATTATAATTATTTTTTAATTGTATATTTGTCGGGGGTTTTTGATCAATTTTATTAGAAATCGAAAGGTATTTCAACAACCCCAGAACCCAGATTTACCCAGATTTCCGTTTTGGATATGGAATTGTTGAAAGATTCAATTTTTATTTTATTTTAGGTGTTGTGTAATTTCCTCTTTTGTTATTCTGTTTGTGATTTGTTTCTGTTATTATTAATATTTTGTATTTAGTGTTGATTTTTTTTATTCGAAGCTGGTTTCAGATTCTTGTTTGGGTGGACTTCAATTTTGGATCAATCATGTCGAATTTTGCCAAACCAGAAGCGGCATTGAATCAAGCCGAAGGTCAGTCACTGATTACGTTTCTGTCTGTTTATGTGGAATTATATTTGTTTTCCGTAAAAAGTTATTTTATTTATTTACAAACAACCAAATCAAACCGAAGCTCAGTCACGTTTTCCATCTTCGTATCTGTGGAATTATATTTTTCTTTGGTAAAAAAGTTCTTTTATTTATCTAAAAGCTTTATAGTTTTGTACTCGTGATTTCTGTTGACAAGTTAATAATTTTATTCCCTGGTTGATTAATTAATTCTTTAATTTGTGTATTAATCTGTGTATTCTTTGGATGGTTAAGATTGTAATGATAACATATGTTTTTGTGAACTTTGTAACGGATCTGAACTGACTTTTGTGACCTTTTGACATATGTATGCAGCTCTGATTAATGTTGGACAGAAGCAAGATGCGCTACAAGTACTTCATGATTTAATTACTTCAAAGAGGCATCGGGCATGGCAAAAGACTCTTGAAAAGATCATGTTTAGATATGTGGATCTTTGTGTCGACATGCGTAGGGGGAAGTTTGCTAAGGACGGTCTGATTCAATACCGCATTGTATGTCAGCAAGTGAATGTGTCTTCTCTGGAGGAGGTTATCAAGCACTTTATGCATTTATCCACCGAAAAGGCTGAGCAGGCTCGTAGTCAGGCAGAAGCATTAGAAGAAGCTCTTGATGTTGATGATCTTGAAGCTGATAAGAGACCAGAAGATCTGATGCTTAGTTATGTCAGTGGTGAGAAGGGAAAGGATAGGTCTGATCGTGAACTTGTTACACCTTGGTTTAAGTTTTTGTGGGAGACCTATAGAACAGTACTTGAAATATTGCGAAACAACTCAAAGTTGGAGGCATTATATGCGGTATGTTACCTGCTTTATACATTATATTTTTTTTTTTGACGCAGAATTTGATTTTTTTTATACTATTTAAACATATAGTTGATATTGTTTTGGTAACTATTATATAAAAGTAGAACAAACTTATATAATCGTCTTTTGATTGGATTATGAATGGCAAAGAAGGTTGAACTCTAGCTAATCATCTATAAGAAATCCTTTTTCTGCATATGTGGTAAATAATGAATATTATCTTCAGCCGAGTTTTTTTGTAAACTTTATTAGAATTGTTGAATTGCCCTCTCTTAAACTTCTAAACATATAGTTGATATTGTTTTGGTAACTATTATATAAAAGTAGAACAAACTTATATAATCGTCTTTTGATTGGATTATGAATGGCAAAGAAGGTTGAACTCTAGCTAATCTTCTATAAGAAATCCTTTTTCTGCATATGTGGTAAATAATGAATATTATCTTCAGCCGAGTTTTTTTGTAAACTTTATTAGAATTGTTGAATTGCCCTCTCTTAAACTTCTAAGATGCTGCTTAGAAAGACCTATATGTGATCACAAGTCTAGCCGAAGCAGGAGTGCAGTTGTCGTTTTTTGTTAACCTTAATTTGTGGATGCATTTAGGTGATTATAAATTTGGTGTGAGATGTGCGCAACTATAATTCATACTATCATTGCCACGTATAAATGCAACAACTGTTTTTTTTTTTTTGGAGTTAAAATTAGATATGAAGCCAATTATTAGAGAGAGAAAAGATGGAATTTTAATGTACTTTCTTTATCTTTTGTAGATGACTGCTCACCGGGCCTTCCAGTTCTGCAAGCAGTACAAGAGGACAACTGAATTCCGCAGACTATGTGAAATTATCAGGAACCATTTAGTAAATCTTAACAAATATAGAGACCAGAGAGACCGTCCTGACCTCTCAGCCCCTGAGAGTTTGCAACTTTATCTGGACACTAGATTTGAGCAGCTAAAGGTTGCTACTGAGCTCGAGCTCTGGCAGGTTTGTAAATTGTTTTAATTTATCATGTCGTTGATGGCATGGATTAAAATTTGGTTTTATTTATCTACAAAAAATAACCCTTGCTTTTATCATTATAACTTTCTTGTTTGATTCATGCAGGAGGCTTTTTATTCCATTGAAGATATTCATGGGTTGATGTGCATGGTTAAGAAAACTCCGAAGCCATCCTTGCTGGTTGTTTATTATGCCAAGCTAACAGAAATTTTCTGGATTTCGTCAAGCCATCTCTATCATGCTTATGCATGGTTGAAGCTTTTTACACTTCAGAAGAGCTACAATAAGAACTTAAGTGCTAAGGATTTGCAATTGATAGCATCATCTGTTGTTTTGTCTGCACTTTTGGTTGTCCCATACGATCACACTCGGAGTGCATCTCATTTGGAACTTGAGAATGAGAAAGAGCGTAACTTGAGGATGGCTAATCTCATAGGATTTGAGCTTGAGCCTAAACTCGAAAATAGAGAAGTGGTAATCTGATTTATTCTATTGGATTCACCTTATGCTTCTTTTTTTTGTTTGTTTAAGATTTTATTATTCTGACAATTTGCACTTATTGCAGCTTTCGAGGTCAGCCCTTCTTTCAGAATTGGTAAGTTCAAAGTGTGTTTTTTATTGACATGTACATTCTGGGGTTTATATGTTAACTTAATATTACCTCCCTGATTGTGATTAATCTTGCAAAATTTTAATTGTCCAAGATGCAGTCTTACTGAATCTTTCGAGTAATTTAACCTTGTTTCCTTGTATTTAATTAAACATAATGTAGTTTATAATGTTGAGTTTTTTAAGATAGAAGTGTGTTTGATGTGTGCATTTTATGTAGGGTTTTGATATTGTTTTTATATGTTATTTTCTGAAAATAGGTGGTGCTAACCACTCTAAAACCCACACATGTTGAATAAAGATTATAGAAATACAAGTTTTGATTCTGCACTATACAACGCAATGAATTTATATGCATGTATTGGTTTTATAATGTGATTCACTTGTGCATATCGATTGCTGTAACCGTTGGTAATTTGGTTGTTAATTTTCATCAGGTCACTAAAGGCGTGATGAGTTGTGCGATTCAGGAAGTAAAAGATCTTTACCATCTGGTAGAACATGAGTTTTCCCCCCTAGATCTTGCCTCAAAGGTTCAACCTTTGTTGACTAAAATCTCAAAGTTGGGTGGTAAGCTTGCTTCAGCTTCATCTGTTCCAGAAATTCAGCTGTCCCGATATGTTCCTGCCCTTGAAAAGCTTGTTACACTGAGGTTGCTTCAGCAGGTGAACTCTTGTTCATGTCATTTTTTGTTGTTTTCTTATGTGCTCTATATCTCTTTTCTCATTTACTCTTTTCACTTGTCAATCTTTCTGTTTGCCTTTCCAGGTGTCTCGAGTTTACCAGATGATGAAAATTGAGAGTTTATCCAAGATGATCCCCTTTTTCGATTTTTCTGTTGTGGAGAAGATATCTGTTGATGCTGTTAAACATAACTTCATAGCCATGAAAGTTGACTATATGAAAGGTGTTGTATTGTTTGGAAATATGGTAAGTTTTACTCTTCTTATATATCTTTTTTGGAATTGCAGAAAAATTGAACATGTTTTCATGTAGTTTTCTATTTCCCAAGCTACTTGTCACTTTATCAGCATATGCTGATGTAAAAACTGGGAAAAATAAACTGTTTGCATATTCAAATTATGATTCAGATGATCCTTCTTTTATTATTTTTTTCTCCGGTTACTATTGATTGGTTAATGCTCGCTCCAATAGTATAATTACATTTATAATATTGAAGGTAATGCATGTTTGAACTCATAAAAAGTGAATGAAGAATGGGGGAAAATTTGAGGTGGCCAATTTTAGTTAACTCTTGAGATTCAGATGTTGACATCATTCTGTGTGGTATATAGGCTGTTTGGGGAATATTGTTTGCTTTATTTTTTACCATTGGAACGTATCATTATAATTGCTTGTCTAGGATTCTGGCAAACTGAGCTTTTATTTATTATAATAATTTTTTCCTCAGGGTCTTGAATCCGATGGTCTGCGTGAGCACCTAGCCATTCTTGCTGAATCTTTAAACAAAGTGAGGGCCATGATATATCCTCCTGCAAATAAAGCATCAAAACTTGGTGAAATGTTGCCTGGTTTGGGGGAGATTGTGGATAAGGAACACAAGAGACTACTTGCTAGAAAATCAATCATTGAGAAGAGGAAGGAGGAACATGAACGTCAACTTATTGAAATGGTATCCTATCTAAATTGTTCTTCAAAATTGATGCTTGCAGTTTGGCTTTTTGTTGGAGTCCGGAATGAATTTTTTTTTCGTCTAGGAACGTGAGGAGGAGTCAAAGAGGCTAAAGCAACAGAAGATAACTGAAGAGGCTGAGCAGAAGAGGCTCGCGGCTGAGTACGAGCAAAGGAAAAATCAAAGGATGCTCAGGGAAATAGAGGAACGTGAACTTGAGGAAGCACAGGCGATGCTTGAGGAAGCCGAGAAGCGCAGTAAAAAGAAGGGAGGCAAGAAGCCAATTTTAGAGGGGGTGAGTTAAAAAAATCTGGTTACATGTATTTTATTTGTGCAGAAAGGGTGGTTTGACCTTTGTGTTTCCATGTGTAAATACAGGAAAAAGTCACTATGCAAACTTTAATGGCGCGGGCCTTGACAGAGCAGCTCAGGGAGAGGCAGGAAATGGAGAAAAAGTTACAAAAGCTTGCTAAAACAATGGATTATTTGGAAAGAGCAAAAAGAGAAGAGGCTGCTCCCTTGATTGATGCTGCTTTTCAGCGACGATTGGTGGAAGAGAAGGTTCTTCATGAACGTGAACAACAGGTATATATTTTGTCCCTCTAGCTATGTAAACCTACTTGAGTCTAATAGATACATTCCATCTTCAGTAACTACGCCTCTTATTGTGTTTCTTTAGCAGTTTAGTCACCATTGATGTTTTTGGATTTCTCTCTATCTAATTTTCTTGCCTTCTTTAATTTGTTGCTCCTTGTTTTTCAAATGGTCGTGACATCATTCCTTGTGAGATTAGATTATGTTCTTTTGATTCAGGTTTATGTTAGTTATTGATACTTTAAGATTTCATGCCCTTGGGTGATATTTTATTTTTTATTCTCTTGTTTTACAGCAAGAGATTGAGCTGAGCAGACAATGCCATGATGGGGACCTGCGGGAAAAGAATAGGCTTTCGAGGATGATGGACAACAAGGTCAGTGACCAGTTTGGATTTGACATGCTGTTCATTAGTTATGATCTGTGTTGTTTTGCTTGTTTTATACTACCTTTTCAGGCTAAGGCATGCCACTGACAAACAAATTTGGTTTCTTTTTCTTTTTGATAGAACATTTTCCAGGAAAGAGTTATTAGCCACAGGCAAGCAGAGTTTGACAGGCGCGGAATGGAGAGGGAAGAGAGAATCAACCTAATCATTCAGGCTCGTAAACAGGAAAGGGAGGCTCAGAGAAAGATGATTTTCTACGTTAGGTCAGAAGAAGAGAGACTGAATAAGATACGTGAGGAGGAGGAAGCTCGTAAGCTGGAAGGTATATTTTCACATCATATTATATTTTTTATGTTTCCTTGAGCATTTTAAGAGATTTTATTCATTTATTTTAGTAAGATTTATGATCCATTTGTCCCTATCTCTTGTGAAAGTCTTTCTATTCTTTTCCCTTGTAAAGAAATTCAAGCAGGTTGTGGTTCTTTTGTAATCGATCTATCTTTAGCTGGTATCAAAAGATCTATTAGGTCACACTTGTCAGTATGATGATGTTTAAGTTTACATATGATTTTTGTTAATTTTAGTTAGTCATTCTGAATCGTGCAGAGGCCGAGAGACGAAGGAAAGAAGAAGCTGAGCGGAAGGCAAAATTGGATGAGATTGCTGAAAAGCAGAGGCAACGAGAAAGGGAACTGGAAGAAAAAGAAAGGCTGAGAAAAGAAGCACTCTTGGGGAGATCAGCTGATGTGCCTTCTAGGGCTTTTGAGCCTCCTGCCCGTGCATCGGAGTCGGTAAATGTTGCCCCTGCTGCAGCCGCTGCCGCTGCCCCAACTGGACCAGCCCCTTCAAAATATGTGCCTAGGCACTTGCGTAAAACTGAAGCCTCAGGGCAAACCCCACCTTCCCAATCCGAGAGGTGGGGCAGTGGTGGCAGGAGAAGTGAAGGCTTTGGGCAGCCCCCACCATCAGAACCTGAGAGGTGGGGCAGTGGTGGCAGGAGAAGTGAAGGCTTCGGTTCAACCCCAGCTGCTGACGCTGATAAATGGGGCAGCAGGGGTGACAGGCCAGATGACCGCACAGCTCCAACAAGTGATAAGTGGCGTGGTGGTAGTAGTAGCTCGAGGCCAACTACTTGGTCAGCCTCCAGGAATACATCTCGTTGATCTGAACTTTTTAATCTCGATGAGTGGCAAATGCTCAAAATTTTATCTATTTTGACGTCGTATGCACCAATGTGTTGATGGTTTTTGATCATACAAAGCTGAATCATGTCTGGCAAATCAAAAGGGAATAATCATGGCAATTGATTTGAGAATTTTGAGACTTGGTAGAGTTGTTTGCTATTTGTTTTTCATTTCTCCTTTTCTTGTAAGGCCAGCTTGAGAAATATTTATTGTAGACAGACTTGAATAGACTATGCGGAAATTTGGTAATGTTGTTATTTGCATTAAATGTAACAAGTTTGATTCAAATTTCTAGGTTTTACTTCTGCATAATTCATGTGGTTGAATTTGGTATTTTGTATGATGTATATATATTGGAGTCGCTTTCTGCTTAGTTGCCAAAAAGAAAAATTACTTAAAACCCTTGAAAGAGTTTGCTTGAAGTCTTGAAGGAAGCATTTGTGTTTAATGTATATGATTGTTGTTCATGATGTCAAAAGCAACCCAGATTCAGTGACTCTGACAACATTCTCTTCACTATATTTGAGGATTCTCTTACTCAAGCTGTCCAATTGAGTCACGAGTAGTACTAGACACTTTCACTACCAAAAAGAAGTGTGAGTTTTGGCATAATATCTTCTAGATGCACCAATCCTCCAAGTTTATATCTTCTATTCTTTCTTTTATATATTCATACGATTCATACTTGATATGTTGTCGGACCGAATGATCCAAATTATCACATTAAATAATAGGAAAACTTGCATGGGAATTATGAGCAGCCAATTAAGATTAATTCGGGGTTTTTTAAAAAAGGAGAGGACTTGAACCCGTAATCTCATGGTATAGGTTTGAGGGGTTTACCATTGAACTAACCTCATCTCGTCTTAATTGATCTATCACATTTGACATTAACTACACATTAGTAAAATATTTGGGTCATCATTTGAAGCCCAATAAACAGGTTCCCACCCGGATAGTCCATAGCCCATACGTAGATCCGGTAAGAGAAAACGGGTCATCGTCAAACCTCTCAAAAACATGTTGTCTTCTAAAACCCTTCTTCTCCCCCTTTGCCTTCTCTATTTTCATATTCAAGCACCGAGTCTGTTTGAAGTTTCTAGTGACTGAAAAATGAGTTCACTCGCTCTCAGATTCGCTAAGCGCTTAAGGGTCTCTGCTCCTTTTTCTTCACTAGGTATCTGTCTGACTGTCTCTCTCTCATTTGTGCAATTTATGTGTTTTTGTATCAGTGGGTGCTTTTGTTTGATTTTCAGTTGTTGCAGCTTGGAATTTATCTATTTTATTGTATTTTGTTTCTGGGTTTGGATGAAAAATTGTATTTTGAATAACATTTTGTAGGATATATATGTGTATGTATGTATATATGTATGCATCATGCTTGTTCTTTGAGTTTGATTTTCTTTTTTATGCTTAAAAAAATGGATGCTTTTATATTTTCTATTTGGGTTTTGTGTTTTGGTATAGTAAAAACATAATTTTGAATAATATAGAGAGAGTTGCACTTATTTGTTGTGTTAATGTACCCAAAAAGTTTGAGTAATATTGTGCTTTTTGTTAGATAAATTGTCAATAAGTGCCTTGGAACAATCAATGTTGTTGCAAGAGGGAGACAAAAGGAGGTTATTAATTTGTGGTCGTTTTGTGTTATGATTGTAGCCACGGGTGTGCAAAGGAACTCAAAGATGTGGTACTCATCAAGTGGAACTGTCGATGGTGATAATGATGATCAGGAGATTGAAGAATTGGAAAAAGACTTTGATACTTTAATTGCTGAAAAGTCTGAGTTGCAACCCCAAGGTGTGAATCCCGGAAATGGATGGAATTTTCGTGGTGTGCATAAGGTATTTTATGTCAAGTTTTATATCTTTTGAAGAGAGATGCTGTTTCATGGATGTTAAATGACTTCTTTTGTGTTTTATATAGGCATTTGATAGGCCAAATTTATTGACATCGAATGTGGCCATTTGTAAAAAGTAAACCTCTTATCACTAATGATAGTAAAGAGTGATTATTGAATTGTCCTGAAATAATGGAAATTGTATTATATTTTTGCGACAAGTTGCAAATGGAAAATAAGGAGGGAGCCTTTAGGAAGTGGTGTCATTTTAGTATACACTTAATCTCCTTTTAAGTTTTACGTGAAGAAAATTTAGCATACAATGAATTATATATTTACTCTTAAATTCTGCAATGTTTGGTTAACCTAGAATATAATGTTTCTGCTGGATTTATTTTGTCCATCTGGTTTTGATGAACTTGGTAATTTTTTGATATGGAAGCTAGAAAGATCCCAGGTTTTTTATTTAAAATTTTCATATGGGACCTATCCCCGGTTTTCTCTGCAAAGAAACTGCGGTCTGGTGACTAATTATTTGATGGTGTTTAAATGAAAGTTAACCTTAGCTGTAGAGATTTTGTGCAGGCAATTATTTGTGGAAAAGTTAAAGAGGCCCCTGTGCAGAAGATATTGAGGAATGGCCGAACTGTAACGATCTTTTCAGTTGGAACAGGAGGCATGTTTGACCAAAGAATTGTAGGGAACAAAGACTTGCCGAAACCTGCTCAGTGGCATCGAATTGCTGTGCATAATGATACATTTGGGGCATATGCAGTTCAACAACTTGCAAAAAAGTATGCATTCATGTTTTATGAAAACAAAATTTTACTTAATTGAAGATAAAAAGAGAACGAAACTTTCTGTATACTGTTTTGGTCTAACAAATGGAGCTTTGACACAGCTCTGCAGTTTATGTTGAGGGTGACATTGAAGTTAGAGTTTACAATGACAGCATAAATGGTGAAGTTAAGAACATTCCAGAGATATGTGTTCGTCGTGATGGTATGTCTTTACTGTTCTACGCTGTAATTTATTTTAATGAGGGATATTTGTTCCGGAGATTAATGGAAAAGCATAATCGGTATTTCTTTTCTGTTTTGCTTTGTAATTTATTCCCCACAGGGACAGTTCGGCTTATAAAGACTGGGGAAAGCATCAACAATATATCGTTTGATGATTTGAGTAAGTTTTCTTCTCTAATGTATGCAAATGATGTTACAGTCCATTATTATGGTGAATCTATTCTTAGTCATGACAATTTGATGTCTATGATTCTTCGAGAAGACGTGACTTTCCATTAATAGGTGTCAGCAATTAGTAAAGTTTACTGTACTAATTTTTTTTAGTCTTTTGATCAACTAATCCTGTTGCTATTGGCAGGAGAGGGATTGCTTTAGCTGAAAATCAATATGCATATTTGTGGAAATTGTATACATTGGAAAATCAGAGTAGCTGGAGGTGTTTAACTTTTGTAAGGAACATATATCGTATACGCTAGTCTGATTTTAACCAGCTAGACAAGATGATGTTTTGGTTGTTTTATTGTTTCTAATTATGAATTGGCCTTTTTGGCCTGTCTTTTCCTCATCTTTCTGCCCCGTGAATATGATTTCTGTCGCACTCTCTCTCTCTCTCTGTGCATGCTCGTGTATAAGAGGTTGCAAGTATGAAGAAATGGATTGATTGGATATCAGTGAAATGAATTATCAAATTCCTTGCATAATATACTTTTTCGACATTCCTGGGTATCAAGTTTTACACATTGAAGGACACCATTCTCTTTTTGTGAGGAAATTAGTCAGATTAATACCTTGAATGCTGTTTTTACAAAGTTGGTGCTGTGCTTTTGTGCATTGTAAATGGGTGTTTCACATAATCTGGGGAATAGTATTGGATTGTTTGTAGGCTTGAAAGAGTCTGAGGTTTGATGATTGTTAATTATCAGTTGAATCCCTAATTTATATCTCTATCCAGTGCTTTTTCAATGTTAATACAGTTTCACATAATTGAATGAACCACTTTGTTGGGTTTTTTCTGCTGTGTATAGCATAGAAATATTCATTCAAATGATGCTTATAAAAAAAGATGATTTTTTCGACTGTATAGGCATGATTCCAAATTTGCTACATAAATAAAATGGAGTATTTTTAATAGTTCTATACTTTACGAAAACGTTTTTGTGTAAAATCGCATTCCGCATCGAAATAAGTATCTCATAATTTCCACACAAAATTTCCTCACTAACTACTATAAAAATGATGATTTTTTTTTTCGACCGTCTAGAAATGTTGTGTAAGAGTGCAATCTTCTTCAAAATATGCTCGACTAATTTCTACCCCAAATTCTTTTATTAACCATTATAAAAATAATGATTTTTTCAACCAACTAGAAATGATCCCAAATTTACTTCATAAATGAAAAGGTTAATATTAAAAATCTTTCCTCACCTTCGACTATTATTGTACGTATAATTACAAATGCTTTTATTTTAGAAACCAGTAATACTTCACATCCCACCTATAATCCTATCATTTTCATCTCAACACATGTGGCAGCTGATGTGTCATTTAGTGAGTGGACAAATATTAATTGGTGAGTGAATACATATGTAAGAGAGATAAGTATCAATTAATGTTTATTCACTCACTAAGTGACACCTCAGCTGCCACATGTGTTTGGATGAAAATGGTGGGATTGTAGGTGGAATGTTTAACATTATTGTTTAGAAACCTTCTCTATGGACTAACACCGTTAGCATTCCGTTTGTGTTGACCGAGATTGATCGTTAAAAAGTCTAAAATGTCTCTATTTAAGCTTCAATTGTATGAATCGACCATTATACCCTGATTTGTTTACCAAATAAAAAATGATAAAATAATACAAAAGACATAAATGTTAATTTGCAAAAGAGAAGTTATTTGTAGACAATTTTATCCCTAAATATAATAAAATTACAAATGAACCAAAAACATTAAGTAAACTAGAATATGTATTTATTTGTCTTTTTTTTTTTTTTTTTTAAATTTATATATATATATATATATATATATATATAAATCCAAGCAAATACTCATTTTCAATGCTTTGGTTTATTTGTACTTTGTTATTTTTATGGATAAAATTGTCCACAAAATATTTTTTCATTTGCAAGCTGACATTCCTATATTTTGTATCATTTTATTAATTTATTTGGTAAAATTATGAGGGTGTAATGGTCAATTCGTATAATTGAAGCTTAAATAAAGACATTTTAAACTTTTTAATAGTCAAACTCAGTCAACACACACAGAATGTTAACGGTGTTAGTCCATAGGGGAGGTTTCTAAAATAAAAGCATTTGTAACTATACATCCAATAATAGTTCAAAGATGAGGGGAGGGTTTTAATATTAACCCTAAATAAAATAGCTTATTTAAAATAGTTCTCTACAAATGTTTTTGTATAAAATTGCATTTTGCATTGTAATATACGCATCGTAATTTTTACCAAAAATTCCCTTATTACTGCTATAAAAATGATGATTTTTTTGGGCTGTTTAGAAATGACCCAGAATTTGCTACATAAATAAAATAGAGAAATTCAAATAGTTCCATGCATGCAAAATGTTTTGTCAAAAATCGCATTTAGAATTGTAAAAAGGGGCCCGGTAATTTTCACCAAAAATTCCTTTACTAACCACTATAAAAATGATGTTTTTATTATTTATTTATTTATTTATTTTTTTCTTTAGCCGTCTAGTATTTTCTCAGATTTGCTATATAAATAGAATAGAGTATTTCAAATAGTTCCATATAAAATGTTTGGTGTAAAAACAATTTAGAATTATAAAAATGAGCCCTGTAATTTTCGCCATAAATTCCCTAAATAACCACTATAAAAAAGATGGTTTTTTCCGACAGTTTAGGATTGATCTCAAATTTACTACATAAATAAAATATAGTATTTTAAATAGTTCCAAGCAAAATTTGTGTAAAATTGCATTTTGCATTGTAAAAACGAGCACCACTATAAAAATGATGATTTTTTCAATAGTCTAAAAATGACTCCAAATTTGCTATACAAATAAAATAAAGTATTTCAAAATTTCGATGCAAAATATTATGCATAAAAGTGCATTCTGCATCGAAATACATACATCATAATTTTTAGGGTTAATATTAAAAACCTCTCTTCACCTTGGAACTATTATTAGATGTATAGTTATAAATGCATTTATTTTAAAAACCTCCTATTAGAGATGACAATATTCCCTATGGGGCCGGGACCCCACCGGGCTCCGCCTCGAATGGAGCGGGGATAGAGGATAATATTCGGGGATAGGGATAGGGATGGGGACAAAGTCTTGTCCCCGAAGTTGAAACGGGGCTGGGACAGAGGAAGCACTCCCCGCCCCATCCCCGCCCCGATATATATATATATATATATATTATATATATGTATATATAATATAATATATATTATTCATATTTTTTTAATCATTTATATATATTGACATCACATTTGACCATGTTGTGATTTGATAGAATATATAATTGAATATATATATATATATATATATGGAATATATAACTATATATATATATTATATTTATAACTGGATTTATATTTTATATATATATATATATATATATATTGACACCACGTTTGTCAATATATATATATATTATATTTATAATATATAACTGAATTTATATATATATATATATTTTTTTTAAGTTGTAATTTTTAAATATATAATTATATTAAACGGGGAATGGGGCGGGTATGTGGAAGGCCCCTCCAACGGGGAATCCCTATACCCGGCCCCACTTCTCTTAATGCGAGGACGGGGATGGGGATGGTTTTGAGAGGCAGGGATAGGGATGGTAAAGCATTCCCCGCCCCCGCCCCGTTGCCATCCCTACCTCCTATATGGATTAACACCGTTAGTATTCCATTTGTGTTGACTGAATTTGACCGTTAAAATGTCTTAAATGTCTCTATTTAAGTCTCAATTGTATGAATTAACCAGTATACCCTCATATGTTTATCAAATTAAAATTAATAAAATGATTTAAAAGGTGGGAATGTTAACTTGCAAATGATAAGTTATTTTATGGACAATTTTATCCTTAAAAATACAAAATTACAAATGAACCAAAAACATTGAAAATAAGCCAGAATATGTATTTATTTGTTATATATTTTCAATGTTTTTGGTTCATTTGTAATTTTGTTATTTTTAGAGATAAAATTGTTCACAAAATAACTTTTCCTTTACAAGTTAACATTTCTGCATTTTGTATATTTTTATTAATTTATTTGGTAAAGTATGGAGGTATAATGATCAATTCATACGATTGAAGTTTAAATATGGATATTTTAGACTTTTTAATAGTCAAACCCAATCAATACAAACAGAATGATAATTGTGTTAGTTCATATGGGAGGTTTATAAAATAAAAGCATTTGTAGCTATATATCCAATAATAATTTAAAGGTGGGGAGAGGTTTTTAATATTAACCCTAATTTTTATCCAAAATTTCTTTACTAACAACTATAAATATGATGATATTTTCGAATGTCTAAAATTGACCTAAAATTTGCTACATAAATAAAATAGATTATTTTGAATAGTTATATACAAAATGTTTTGTATAAAATTGCATTCTGCATCACAATACGTGGCTCGTAATTTTGATCGAAAATTCCTTTACTAACTACTATAAATAAGATGATTTTTTCGATTGTCAAGAAATGACCCAAAATTTGCTACATAAATAAATTTAAGTATTTCAAATAGTACCATACAAAATATTTTATATAAAATTGCATTATGCATCACAAATACGCAACATGTAAATTTTACCCAAAATTCCTTTATTAATTACTATAAAAATGATGCCAACATGGACGTAATTCAGCTGGTAGATAGATAAACTTGAGATTTTGGTACATAAATAAATTTAAGTATTTCAAATAGTACCATACAAAATATTTTATATAAAATTGCATTATGCATCACAAATATGCAACGTGTAAATTTTATCCAAAATTCCTTTACTAATTACTATACAAATGACCCCAACAGGGGTATAACTTAACTGGTAAATAGACAAACTTGAGGTTTTGGCAAATGACCCTACCAACGACGAACGAAAGCTTTTAAAAAAAAAAATATTATCCCAAATTAATAGATATTGTCAAAAAAAAAAAAAAAAAAAAACTATAAAAATGATGACTTTTTTTAGAATGTCTAGGAATAACAACATTTTTGCTACATAGATAAATTAGAGTATTTCAAATAGTTCAATGCAAATTTTTTTTATAATTATAATTATTTTTTTATTTATGAAAAAGTGCTTTATAAATTGAAATACACGCATTGTAATTTTTACCCAAAATTACAAAATTACAAAATTCCCTATTAATTACAAAATTCCTTATTAATCACTATAAAAATGATGATTTTTTCGATAGACAAGAAATGACCCCAAATTTACTAAATACATAAAATAGAGTAATTCAAATAGTACCATACAAAATTTCTTGTATACAATTGCATTCAGGATTGCAATACACAGACTCATAATTTTTACCAAAAATTCCTTTATCCACTACAAAAATAATAATTTTTTCGACTGTAGTCGAGGAATGACCCTAAATTTACTACATAAATAAAATAAAATATTTCAAATAGTTTCATGTAAAATGTTTCGTGTAAAAGTACATTATGTATTGAAATACGGGCATCATAATTTTTACCTAAAATTTCTTTACCGACAACTATAAAAATGATGATTTTTTTCGATGGTTTAGAATTGATCCAAATTTGCTATATAAATAAAATAGAGTGCAATATGTTTTGTGTTAAGTCACATTCATAATTGTAAAACGGGCCCTACAATTTGCACGAAAAATTCCTTTAATAACCGGTATAAAAAATAATGATTTTTCCCACCGTCTAGAATAAATCTTAAATTTGCTACATAAATGAAATATAGTATTTCAAACGGTTTCATGTTAAATATGGTGTAAAATTACATTATTCATTGAAATACGTGCATTGTAATTTTTATCAAAAATTCCCTTACCGCACTATAAAAATGATGATTTTTTGACCGTTTAGAAATGACCTCAAATTTACTATATAAATAAAATAAAGTAATTCAAATAATTATATATAAAATATTTGGTATAAAATTGCATTATGCATCGCAATATGTGACTTGTAAGGTTTATCCAAATTTTTTTTACTGACCACTATAAAAATGATGATTTATACGGTTCTCTAGGATTGACCCTCAATTTGCTATATAAATAAAATAGAATATTTCAAATAGTTTCATCTAAAATGTTTTACGTAAAATCACATTCAAAATTGTAAGAACATGTCCTATAATTTTCACCAAAAATTGTCTTACTAACCGGTAACAACTATAAAAATGATGAATTTTCTGATTGTTTATGATTGATCGAAATTTTGCTAAATAAATAAAATAGTATATTTCAAATAGTTCCGAATAAAATTTATTGTGTAAAATTGCATTCTGCATTGTAAAAAGGGGCCTAAAAAAATTCACCAAAAATTCCTTTTACCACTATAAAAATATGATTTTTTCGACCGTCTACAAATTACCCCCAATTTGCTATTCAAATAAAATAGAGTATTTTAAATAGTTCAATACAAAATGTTTTGTGTAAGAGTATGTTCTTCATCAAAATATGCACATCGTAATTTTTACTTAAAATTTCCTTACTGACCACTATAAAATTGATGATTTTTTTGACCGTCTAGAAATGATCCCAAATTTGTTATATAAATAAAATATATTATTTCAAATAGTTCCCTACAAAATAATTTGTATAAAATTGTATTTTGCATCGCAATACGTGACTAGTAATTTTTACCGAAAAGTCATTTACTAACTCTTATAAAAAATAGTAATGCTGCACATCTTATAATTTTCATCCGAACACATGTGGCAGCTGAAGTATCATTTGGCAGTGTACAAACATTAATTAGTGAGTGAATACATAAGTAAGAGAGATAAGCATAAATTAATATGTATCCACTCATCAAGTGACACATCAGCTGCTACATGTGTTGAGATGGAAATGGTGGGATTGTAGGTGGAATGTTTAGTATTATTGTATAAAAATAATGAGTTTTTTGATAGTCTAGCAATGACTCCAAATTTGCCACATAAATAAAATAGAGTATTTCGAACAGTTCCATTCAAATTTTTTTTGTATAAAATTGCATTCTACGACTCGAAATTTTTACCAAAAATTATATAAATTATGATTTTTTTCGACCATCTATGAATTACCCCAACTTTGCTACATAATTAAAATATAGTATTTCAAATAGTTACATGCACAATGTTTTGTGTAAACATGCATTATGCATTGAAATATGCGCATCATAGCTTTTACCTAAAATTTCCTTACCGACCACTATAAAATTGATGATTTTTTTTCCATCTAGAAATGACCCTAAATTTGCTACTTAAATAAAATAGTATTTCAAATATTTCCTCGCAAAATGTATTATGAAACTCACATTCAAGATTGTAAAAACAGGCCCCATAATTTTCACCAAAAATTTCCTTACTATCCGCTATAAAAATGATGATTTGATGATTTTTCCGACTGTCTAGGATTGATCTCAAATTTGCTACATAAATATAAATTAAATAGAGTATTTTGAACAATTTCATGCATCGTCATGCTAAATAGTACTTTCTGTAAAATTGGTTCGATATCGAAGTACCTCATCGTAATTTTAACCCAAAATTCTATTACTAACCACTATAAAAATCCTAAAAATGATGATTTTTTAGGTTGTTTAGTAATGACTCCAATAAAATAGAGTATTTTAAATAATTCCATGCAAAATGTTATACGTAAAAGTGCATTATGTATTGAAATACAAGTATTTTAATTTTCACCTAAATTCCTTGACTAACTACTATATATAAAAATGATGATAGATTATTTCTGATAGTTGAAATAATTAGTTTCATGTTTCTTCAATAATAATAATAATAATAATAATTATTATTATTAGTTTCATGCAAAGCTTCTACTGTATGTAAAATTGCATTCTGCTCATTTAAAAAAGCTCTCCGTAATTTCCACTCAAAATTTCAGGTCAATCATAAAAATTCAAAAAAATCATCATTTTTACGGTGGTTAGTTAAGGAATTACAATACGCGTATTTCAAAATATAATGCACTTTTACACAAAACAAGTTGTTTTGAACTATTAGATCTAATCTATTTTATTTATGGGGTCGTTTTTAGACAGAAAAAAAAAAAATCGTTATTTTTATAGCGGTTAAGAAGAGAATCGTGGATGAAAATTACATGAAACTTACTTTGATTTAGAATGCAATTCAGCACAAAATCTTTTGTATTGAACAATTTGAAATACTTTATTTTATTTGTGTGGTAAATTTGTTATCATTCTTAGATAGTAGGAAAAATCATCATTTTTATAGTGGTTAGTAAATCAATTTAATTACGGTGAAAATAATGAGATTCGTTTTTTAATTTTATAAAACAAATCACTTTAATCTCTTAATTTACTTGCAGATCTGTCATTACGTGTTGATTTGATCATAAGCAATTTGAGCTCTACATACCTTGTTACTAGTAATTAAAAGGAGTTTCCAACTTTCCAAGTGTTTGGTTTTATTTTTCTTGCAGAGTCCTTCAACATGTATTACTAGTAGTATCATGATGATCTTAACGAATAACAGGTATAACTTCCACTAACTGTATATTATTAATCGTTAGGTTTAACCTTACATTAATGGATATCTTTCACAAATCAAACAGAACACAACATTATAATTTATAGGCATAACTGTCTGAATTTTTTTTTTTTTTTTTTTTTTTTTTTTTTTTTTTTAAGGGAAGACGTACTATCTATGATGACGCATGTGCTTATGCATTTGTAATGTTAATTATATGCATAGGTTGACTAGTTTGTGGAGTTAGTGGGAAATAAATAATTTGATAAACCCTTTTAATCAAGGGAGAATTACATTATTTGGTACCTATATTTTAATGAAATATCACTTTTTTATTCTACTTATATTTATTAGGGTTAGGGTCTCTAATCCTCGACATTTTGAAAACACATCTTCAATTTGTTATAGTACTATGATTATTTAATTATGAGGGCTTCATTCCTTAGCAACCTAGGATTGAACGTTCTTTGCTGATCATTGTATAAATTCAAAGTTTTTGGATGTAGCTATTATAGAAGCAACCATAAATGGATACCTGATCACCGTACTAATGTGCACTATCGAAGCTTGGTTGATCTAGAACTAGAAACATGGTCACAATTTCATATTAATGTCTTAATAATGTAAACTTAATAGTCTCACACTACCTTTGGAACTTTGTCACTTTGCTCTTATCTCTTGTAATCAATCCTAAGTTTTAATTTAATTTTATTTTATTGTTTATCAGAGGCCACTTTAGAAAATGGGATCTGCTCAATGGGCAACTGGCTTCTTGAAATTCTAAACAAGGAAAGTGGAATTTGAGTGCCAATTTGTTTATACCTTAATGATGCTGACCCTCAGATTAAAGTATCATTTGATTGCTATATAAGGAATCTACAGTATATAATGAATCGGGACAGACAGACTGACCAACTTGCTTTGTCTACTGACACATAGCACTCTTTTATCTATTTAATACACATTTTGCACTCTTTCCGTACAAGGTTCTGATAATTAATAATACATTTCCGGTTTCAATTTTCTCTAGCTTTTCTTAATTGGCTTCTTTAATCTTATGTATATGATACTTGGTAAATGATTTTTTGCATATATTTGATAGTTTGACATCTCCACTAATAACAAGCAGTGCCTGAATGTTTGGTGATTAATTAATGTCACTTGTTATCAATCACTCTTCAATCTTCATTTCCATTTAGTACAATTAATTAATGACTGAATGAGTGAGAGTGATAGATAAAAGGCTGGAGTACTTATCATTCAATTCAATATCAAAACTGAATTGGCCGGTACATGTTGTAGCTAATAAGCTTCAAAGTTAATGGAGGTCACACACATGCACTTGTTAACTATTTAATACATTTTTATTGTTAGTGATAGTACTTAATTTAATTTTAATTCCGCCCAACAGATCAGAGACCTTGACATGTGTCTACTCATATTACAGGTGGTAATGCACTATAGAATCTACACTTTGATTGTCTACATGGTAATTACAACCATATATTATTGTTTTGTTTGTTTGCACAGCTCACTCACTCATGAATGTAGTATAAATACTATTAAATAGGCATCAAACTCTCAGGTTTTCTTGCTTCATCAATCACTAATATATATTATCCCTAGCTAGTTCCAAGTCTTAACAAAAACAGTGAAAATGGTGCTTGTGATATTTGTTATCCTCACTTTAGTAACCTATGTGTCAGCTCTCCATGTTTGCCCAAAATGTGGTAGTATGGAAGTTCCATATCCACTTAGCACCAATGATAACTGTGGAGACCCCAGGTATCCAGTGGCGAAGCTATTAAGTGGCCTGAAATATTTCGTTTTAGTCAGTATAATTTTTTTTTGTTTGTTTCTTATAAAATGAAAAATCTATTCTAAATTTTAAATTTTGGCTTCGTCTATGCAGGTATCGAGTCCTTTGCAACAATGACATTCTACAGTTCGAGTCAGCTGTAGGGTTTCATTACAAAATCATCAGCATTAACCCTTGTGTCAATAAGTTTGTCATAAGCCCACCATTGATACCGAAAAACACATGTTCCACTTCTGATCTTTCGTTAGGTGGCTTAAAGCTTGATGAAAACTCCCCCTTCAACATATCTACACATAACACTGTCATGTTATTTAACTGCACCGAAAGCATTCTTTTGTCGCCGCTGAATTGTTCTTCGAACAGCTTCTGCAGGCACTACGAGGAGAAGGTCGAAGAGGGAAGTGGGTGTAGAGGTACCCTTTGTTGCCATTTCTTGAAAGATTCAGCAATGACTGCACATAGGATTAGAGTTAGGGCCGGAGGCTGCACCGCTTACACTTCTGTTGTAGACATGAAGTCCGGAGATGACATTGATTCATGGAACTATGGCATTGAGCTGCAATGGATGCCTCCCAACTAAGTTTGGAAATTTGTGTTTTCTTTACATGTCATGTATGTATGTCTGTTTGTGTTTGAGTTCAGCTTATGCTTCTGTGTTGTTTTTTGCTATGTGTCTTGATGTTCTGTTCTTGTTTGATAAATGAATGATCTTCTCTTCATCTTGTTGATGTTTATTATTATTGTGAGACAACATTAATTAGCTTATAAAGTTACTTCTATTTCTGCTACTCCAAAGTTCTTGAGTCTTTGTTGCTACTAGGTAGTTGGTAGTGTAATTATTTTTATTTTTCAAAACTAATTAGGCTTTTATCAAATATACCCATAGCAATGTTTAAAATTGGAAGTGTACCCACACATTGTTTTTAAAATGCCCAAAACAAGTCAGATTTGTAAATACTATACAACCCAAAACAAAATATAGCTCAAAAATCAACTCAAATGATTATTACCACATATGGTATAAATAAATAAATCATTTGTCACATAATTTGAGTTGATTTTTTAGGATGTATATTGTTACTTTTTTTTTAAATAATAATACTCACAAAGTTAGATTTGAATATATACCCACACTCAATTTTGTTTTCTTGAAAGAAAAAAAAACCTATAAAGGCTTTTCAAAAATACCCATAACAATGTTTAAAATTGAGTAAGATTTCAGATTGATGTCAAAATCTAGTTACATTTATAAGTAGTATGTTTTGATGACTAAGCTATAGAATTGATTGCTCAAATCTTCTTGGACCAGATGAATCCACTAGTTTGGGTCTTGTGGGAGTTGCCCATTTTAACTTTAATGAATTTAAGCCCATTTATACACTCAATGACTCAAATAAGCCACTTGGAAAAAATTAACAAATCACATGGGCAATGTTATATAATAGGGGTGGGTAAAAAACCAATAAATCGAGCCGAACTGATGCAATCGATTTTTTTATGGTTTTCTTATGTTTACCGGTTCAGTTCGGTTCATTTTATAAAAAACCGATTGGATCATTTTTTGTTTTTTGGGTTCGCTATCACAAACCAGAAAACAGAACCAAGATCCAACTTATAAAAAAAATAAATAAATAAATAAAAAAACCGTAGTTTAATGTTCAACCGTCCATGAAACTATAAAACTTTGAAAGTGTGTCACATCTAGAGGTGGCCATGGTTTCGGTTAAACCGACGGTTTTGCCCGTGGTTTAACCGAAACCGTACTTCTAAAAACCGCCCCAAAACTGAAACCGGAACCGGTTGAACCGGTTACGGTTTCGGTTTGGGTACTTCCAAAAAGCGCCAAAAACCAGCGGTTAAACCGCAGGTTTTTTTAAAAAAAAAAATTATAAAAAAAAATCGACTAATCAGAAGCTGACACTTGGCATTTTTTTTGAATTTTTTTTTTGAAAAACCGAAACCGAACCCAAAACCGTCGGTTTTTAAACCGAAACCGAAACTGAAACCGTAAAACCGCCGGTTAGAAACCGTGTACCAAACCGGTTTTCCAGTTACGGTTTCGGTTTTGGGTGGCCACGGAACCGAAACCGCCGGTTTCAAACCGAAACCGAACCGAAACCGAACCGTGGCCACCACTAGTCACATCATATATATTTTTTTCTTTGTTTTTTTACTAGATATTATTTTAAGAGCGACGATATTTGCATCCCTTAAAAACCGTATATACACCTCAAATTAATATATTTTCAAAAATTCAATATTACCCTCGATGAAAATGACTAAAAAGACGAAATAGATTGTAAGTATACCTAAAAATTATTGATCAGTTTTCTATATCCTAAAAGTCTAAAACCTTTTCTATTTTCTCAAATCTTAATTTATCTTTTGAATACTGATTTCAAATACAAATTGAAATCGTATGTTGGTTGTAGAACTAATCAAAAAACAATCACGAACTTGAAAAGTTTTCTCAATTCGTATAAAAAAAAAACCCCACACTATTAGATAAAGAATAGAGAAAAAAAAAATTTATATTGATTTTTCTAACCTCTACCCATTTGTAATTTTTCTGTGCCGGTATATTACACTGGCAATAAATAAATAAATAAATAAATAAATAAATAAATAAATAAATAATAAATAATAAAAAAACATCGATTGTTTGTTGCATGTTTTCTGGGCAATTGCCCCTTTATTTTTATTTTATTTTTCTACTGGTTGGCTGTTAATAAACTTTAACATATGGATTTTTTTTTTTTTTTATTTTACCCCTTTTCCCCTTCATTATACATATACATCGTATATGATGAATTTCTATAACTTTTTTTTAAGGGAAAATTTCTGTAACTAAACATTTGTAAATAAAATTATTTCAAAACCAAACTCATTTTGTTATAATTTCTGTATTTAAGAGTTATTATTATTTAAAAAAAAAGAAGGAAATAAAACAATAAAGTTGATTAGATAATAAAATAGGTGTAGGTTGAGTGTAGTTACAAAAATACAATACAATACAAATAAAAAAGGGTATTTTTATTATTAAGTGGGGTTTATTAACAAGCTAGAGTTTTTTTTAAAAATTAATAAGATGTACTTACAAAAGGGGTGTACATACAGTATTTAAGGGGTGTAAATACTGTCACTCTTATTTTAAATTAGTATTTTCAATCTGTTCAAACCCATAATTTAATTTGGTCAAAGGCTCAAAAGGATTAAAATATAAAAATCTGTGTAATAATTCAAGCCCATAAATTTGACCCAATAGGATCAAAACCGAAAAAATCATCCAAACCAAACCGATCAAATTCGGTTGGTTTTAATCGGTTAACATTTGTAAATTTTATTTGATCGATTCATATAATATCTTACTCAGGAGCTTGTGAATCACTGATTTAATGCTTGGTAGTTGATGAACTTACTTTATTAAAATCATTACGCACTAACGAGAAAATGACCCCTCTCTCTCTATATATATATATATAATTGATAAAACAAAGAAAATTAAAGAAACCACTTATTCAATCTTGTTTGTGGAGGGATCTTTTGAGATATGCCAAACAATCCAGGCTCCAAAACAAGGCTAAAGCAAATGAACATTTATATAATAATGCTATGGAAGCAAATGAGCAAACTGATATAATATCTTCAATAAAACCATAGAAAGAAGTATATGAAAAGAATGCCAGAGTCCATCCAAATTTGCAATTAAATTTAAGAACAATTATATTTTGTTCTAATACATCATATTCAAGGGGATCAAATAAGGAGTTAAAACAGTCTTTTAACTCTCAATAGAACACAGAAATTAATGCAGCGATAAAGGCATACCACTATGCACTCTTCATCTTTACTTACAAATTCAAACTGTTAGCAATCAAACTATCACAACCATATCTATTCCCGATAGCATTTTCGTTCACAGAAGGTCAGTATACAATGGCCAAGAACAAACCAGGATTCCACAAACCAGGAAACAAAAAAAAAAAAAAAAACACCCTACTCTTCGTATCTCTACCTCATTTCTTAAACATCTGTTAAAGCCACTTCCAGGAAGGGAAAAGAAATCATGCTCACAGCCTCACACTGCCAGAAAAAAAAAACATACCAATATTTACTTTGTTATCAAATTATAGCTATGTTGCCACTGTAGGACAGCTTGGCCTCTTTCCTTCCATGGCATCTTTCTTTCTCCGACAATTTGTGCAGAGAAAGGGGCCTTCCCATGGCTTCGAAGCAGGTGAGAAAAAAGGCCCGGAGTTTACTGATAAGCCATCACCAGCTGGTTGATCCACTTGGCAGACTGCACATTTGAAAAGTCCAGAGCTAGTGTTCAAAGGAAATTCTTTACCCAGCCTGCAATTCCGATACAAAACGAAGATATTAGAAAACTACAGCTTGTAAAACGAAGTTCCATTCTATATTTTCATCAATAATGGAGCAATTACTATATTGAATGTTCTTAATTTGGTGAAAGGTTCATCAATTTGTGGAACTAGCTAGTTTGGTTACGGAAAAATTAAGTCCTGTAATGTTTAGTCCAATAGATGCTCGAAAAGTAACATTAAGTTCTAATCAGTGACCTGTGATATTAAGCAATTACAAGTTGAACAACTGGCAAATTACCGGAAATATAAGTGTTAGGTCTTCTGGTAGTGGTTTGTGGTTGTTGTCTTTTATTAGAACTATATGATGTTTTCACAATTCTAGATATGCATATATGTTGACTATGAATGCATGTGTCATATGAGGATAGATACAAAAACTTTCAAATAAGAAAGAAACTACGGTGTTACATCAATGGAATGTAAAGATGAACAAACCTTTCTGCAAGCATAGCTGAGCCCTCTTCAAACAACTCTTCCACAACACCAACAGCGGAAAGCTTATTTGATGCTTTGTTTGTTGAATTGAGAGCTTTCTTCCCAAAGAGAAGTGAACTGAGCATATTATGTTTCTTCCTTGGTGTAATAGGGGGGGCAGGATGGTCAGAAGGTATAATGTCAACAACAAGGCAAGTCGTATCATCCTTCAGTCCCCTTGACCTCAGAGCCTCCTGTTGAGCAGAAGAGAAAGGTATAAGTATTACGAAAAAAACAATAGTATCATCCCAGACCAGACCTAGAAGAAGGAACTTATGCTAGAAATCACCTTAACAACAAGTTTTGCAGCAAGCTCTGCAGGTAAACCCCGACAAGATTGGGCAGCCATATCAGAAGATAATGCATCCCAGATACCATCAGAAGCAATTACGAGTCTTCCCCCAGCATTTGAAAGCTAAGTGAAAACAAAAGAAGTTATTAAGCTTCAGAATGAAAATCACAAAATGAATAAAATCTTCACCAATCAGAACGGAAGTCCTCACCTTGACTTGCTTAACATGTGGTACTGGAACAATGAACTCTCCCACATCTGTGTCACCAATTGACCTCGAAAGGCATAACCCCCCTGGCCAGCAGCGTAGCGGACCAACCTATGAACCACATTGATTGGATCCACAGATCAGAAGGGGAATGAAAAACAATTGGGGAAAAAAAAAATTCATTTTTGGCTGATGAAAGCATTGGTGAGATGAAAATTGTATACCTCATTGCCCCCAAAAACATTGAGCCTTCCTACTTCACCCCCGCTGGCAGTGACTCGCTCCCTCTCTTCTACATTCTCTTCCAGCCTATGATCAACAGTCAGGAGGGAAACAACGCCACCCTGGGTATCTAATATGCATCTAGAGTCGCCTACAGATGCAACAGTCACAGTCCACCCATCAATGACAACAAATGTCACCGTTGTCCCAGAAGTTTCACCTGTGATTTACATTGAACAAGAACGATAAGTCGATAAGCATCCAAAGAACACAATTTAGACATTTAAAAAAAAAAGTGATAAGAGAAAAAACAGTACGTGCCTTTCTGTTGAAATTCTATGTCAGTTTTCACAAAACCTGCAACAAGCGCCCGAGGCAGGGCTTGAAGCCACTCATCCCTGCTAGCGCCTTGAGGAATTGCACTTAAAACATTAGTCAATAAGTTCTCCTTTGCAAAGATAGCAGCCGATATACCATTATGCCCATCAAAAATCTGCAAATATAAACGCTATTAAGAATCCATCTGATTATCAGAACAAAGAAAGTTTCAATATGCTCTCAACTTGGTTGCAAAGGAGCTTGAACAAGAAGACTATTTAAATTTTCAAATCATAGGTGAGGCCCAAGAACATAATTTTTTTTTTTCTTCACTCACCAGAAGCAAAATACTACCATTTAGCTTATTCAAGAGAATTTATTACTTTCCAAATGACATTTATGTTCTTTTCTTTCCATTACCATGAACTTTTTCAGCAACCAAGGAGAGTAACTACTAACTAGTGATATCTCGAGTGAGCTAGAGAAACATTATAAATAAATATATAACAAGAAATACCGCAAAGACAGAAAATGATGTTGATGCATTTCCAGGAATCCTCTGACAATCTGGTTTTATCAGGAAGTAATCCTCTCCTTTCTTAGCTAAAGCAGCCTGTCCATACTTCACGAAAGGTTTCTCGACCTTTTCACCCCTGAGCTCACGACCAATCAAAGTCGCAAGCGGAACAAGAGGAGGCTTCATCATCGATACTTCGGTTTGGCTCATGTTTGCTTACCTCTCAAGTCTCAACATTTCCAAGAACCTTCTGCAGAAAACCCTAATCAACGAAGCAAATCAATTTAGAGCGTTTTCTACACTACCACCATTGCCATATAAGCTTGCACATTTATCTCATCAAACACAAAAGAACATGAATGAATCAACTTTTTTCACAAAATTACACCTATACAATTCATAAAACAATTTCGAAAAATCTCCCTAAACTGATCTAAAGGTATCATACATCCATTCAACACAATGCAATATCACATACACAATCATAAACAAAGTCAATTGAACTAAACACATAAATGTACAAAATAATAGCACAACCCAGAACACCAATTCATCAAAATCAATCAAACCCAAGCTTATACACACATTTTTAACCACTTCAACTCACAAATCTACAAATATAATCCAATTACCACAACAAATTTCACTAAAACAGTTATACCCAGCTGAAACAACTCAATTAATCAAAGTTTTTAAAAAAAATAGAATAGAATAGAATAAAAACCCTACCCATATGAGCTACTTCACGAAAAATTCAATCTTTACATTAAAAAAATCAAAACTTCAACTTAAAAAGGTGAAAAGAAGAGCTAAAATCAGAAACCCAGAACTCACATCGACAGATCAAGAAGAAAGCGGCGCGCATTGAGCATTCAATCTACAAACCTCTCTTCATTTTCTGCAACACTTCAATTCACAGCCAAAATAGAAACAAACAAATAAACACAGAAAAGAAAAGGAAGCAACAGAAAATAACCAGAACAGAGAAGAGAAATGTGAGCTTCAGAGAGAGAGAGAGAGAATCAAAGGGCGATCGTGGTATGATATGATTGGAAGACTAATCTAGAGAGAGAAACACGCGGGGTTTAAGAGGAGAGAGAGAAGTGATTTTCGGACAAAGAGTTTGATTTCGACATTTTTTTTTCTTAAAAATTGTCATTGTAATTTGTAAATGAGGAAAGATTTGATGACGGTTCGAAATGACGAATTTGTCCCTCTTGTTTTGCTTCACTTTGACGTTTTTACCCTTTTTGAATTTTTTAATGGCAGTTGCATCCGTGATCTGTCCATATTAAATTTGTACTTTTATGAGTAAGTAGAGACTCGGACTCTTCATTAGAACGAAATTGTATATACACAGCTACACAATCAAAAGTTGAATCGATTATATATATTTTTTATTACTATTATCATAAATTTACAATTATGGTTTCATAAAGTTTGATTAAAATATGCAAAAATCTTTTTCAAAAAATTACAATTTACCATAAACTTGCCTTGTATTAGATCAATTTACCTAGAATTAATTCAAACCTTGCAAATAAATTATAAAATTTACCCCCAAAAAAGTGCAATAATGCTCGACAGTGTGAGCCTAAAATGGTAATTTCATAAATGCTTGACTAGGATGGAAACTTTGAGGTTCATAGACAGAAAATAATAATGATAAAAATGTTATTTTGTTGCAATACAAATTGATAGACAATAGATATAGTGTGCTGTTTGTTGGTTGTCAAATATTAGGTGAGTGTAAGACTTGAGACAAACCAACTTATTTTTAATCAAATTATTAATTATAGGTGATTAAGATAATCAAATCAATCTTGTTAATCAAGTAATTAAAAAATAAATAAATAAGTAAATCCAGCGATCGATGATTTCAATAATATTTGATAACGGAGAGAGAGAGATAATGAAACATTCATTCTACCATCCCAAGATCTAAAGACATGGACATAGTGAAGTTTTTATGGTGAACCAAATCTATCCAAAACATAATCAAATTTAATATTCTCTCTAATTCATAATTATTAAGTTGTTTTGTTTGTTTTTTTAAATGGTCAAACAACTTAAAAATACTAAAAAACAACTTAAAATAAAAAGTAAAAAATCCTGACTTTTCACTTAATTGTAGATCATTGAATTGTATTAAATGCAATCCAAAATCTTTTTTTCTGATACTATCCTCCATATATAACATATCTCCAATTTCATCATAATTATATATTGTATATAAATCTTTATTTTAATATATTGCTTATTTTAAATAGCTTTAAAAATAAAAAAGAACCCTAATCACTTCTCATATTGGTGTTTGATATCAATATTTTATTTTGATATTATGGTGATATATTTATATATTATTATTTTTAGAGTTTTTTGTGTGAGCCCTATTTATTTTTTGAAAAAAAAAAAACATTTTCTTTTCTTAGTAAAAATAAAGTTTGTTTGTAATCGAAAAAGAAAATCGTGATCATATGTGTTCATATAATAATAATTATTTTTGGATTGTTTTTATTCTATATTATATTTATAATTGTTTAACATGGGTATATATGTAAAATTACTTCTTTTCAGACAATTTTATTTTAAAAAAACAAACATGTTGACAGTATATTCAGATGTGAGAAAAAAAATAAATAAACATGTCATTCAGATTCAGGTTTTAGTCACTATTCAGTCTTCAATAAAATTCAGGACTATTCAGTTTTCAGACAAAAAAACAAACAACCCCTAAGTTAAAACTTTTTTCTTAAGACAATTTGAAACCATTAGATTAGGGATCTATCAAGACCTAGTGAGATCAACCGCCATAAATATAGACTCAAAAGCATCCCCTATTATAAGGAATGGATCTCTCCACATTTTATGATTTTATCGATAAACGGGGGATTTGAACCCTATTAAGGATGTGATGGGGAAATGGACAATTAAGAGGATCTTCAAATGATTTTTTGATATTAATTGGGTTCATATTAAAATTATATGCAAATTACTTTTCAAAACTCCGTAAGATATTTCAGTTTCTTAATAAGTAGTTCTATATTATTAACCAAAACCCTTTGATTTTTATTGTATATTACATTCCTACAATACTATTTTTGAATTATTTTTCAAAACTAATCATTGTACTCTTTTTTTTTCTTGAATCGAGGGACTTTCAAACTTGAAACCTTAATATTTATTGAAAGAAGTGATTAATGTCCCATTATGCCTCCGAGAACATCTTTGTACTAAATTTTAAAAACTTTTTTTTGAATCTCAAATATTACATGAGTAGAAAATGACAAAATAATGGATATAACATACATCATATATGAGAGAATAATCGAATAAAACAAAAGAGAGTCAATAGAGGTGATTGAAGACAACCAGATATAAAAAAAATCTCTACAAATTCTCAAAGTTAAGGTCCAAAGGATGTCCATGAATTTCGAGTGGGTTTTTTTTTTTTTTTTTAATATATTTTTTTATTTATTTATTTTAAGGAATAGGCTTTTCTAATATTTTTTTGGATTTTGAGGTCAACTTTTGTTGTGTTTGTGTGTTGTAGCCTGTGAGAGAGTTGTCTTTGTCTCCAATATGGAATTTGTAGATGGCTACCTATCTATCAAATTATATGTAATAAAATTCAATTAAAATAAACATACACCGAAAGAAGATTAAAATCCGAACAAACCCTTCAATTTTTAGTTGGATTGGTTATGTAACTTCTTTTCTTTTTAGGATTAGAGTTTTATATTACTTATAAAAAGACAAAGCATTAAGAGACTTCTTTACTATAGAAATCTCTTTACTGTAGAAATAGCTATCTAAACATTGAGAGACCTTTGTTATAATGTTTGATTCAAACGGGTTCCATTCGATAATGATTGTAACACTAGTCCTAATCATAATCCTAATCCGGTGTAAATTCTCTCAACAAAAAGGAAAAAAAATGGCTGATGTGGCCATGTGTTGATGGGTCGCATTAAAGGGTTTGGCCACTCATTTGAAGAGGGTTTTTGAACCCAGCTGGAAAGCTCAATATACACAAGTGGAGTGGATGTTTTGTTTGTATTATATTTATTGGGAAGAGGTTTTTGCTAAAGTCACCTTTTGGTTTCCAAAGCAAAGTGGTACAAATTATGTCCCCCAAATGACACATTTTGTCTATCAAGGTCATGATCACACACTCTTTTTCTTCCCTACCAATTTCAAAGGCCAATTGTTTTTACCCAAAATAAAAATATAAAATTTTTAAGACAAACTTTAAAATTTTAATAAGAGATTTCAATGTACAGTCAAAGAGAAACTTTGCATTGTGTGTAAGCAACAACAATGAAATGCCATCATTTTGTTGTGCCTTTTGGTCCTTTCCCATTTGAAATCATAAGAAAATAATGGTGTTTGGAAAAAAAAAGAAAAGAAAAGGAGATTTAATCAAAACTAATTAGGAGAACATTGCTTTTGTTAATATTCCTTCTTGTCTTATAATAAATTTTCACTAAAACATTGCGTATTTTAAAATTTTATAAAATTTATCAACATCAGATATCTACTTCTGTAATCGGAGATATATGGATTTCTATACACTTAGTGGTTTTATAGGTAAAATAGTAAATATTAAACAATATATACAAGGTTAGGTTAGGATTTGAAGACGGTGATGAAGCTCTATAGAAATTTGAAATTCAAAGGGAATAAATAGAAACAATATATGTTGCATGATTTTAAGATATTGATGTTTTGAAATGAGTATGCACTTGGGTTGATAACATGGATGTGGAATTGGGTTGATAGTATGGATTTGGTGTTGTGGCAACTGGGCTCAAATTTGTTCAAACTTATATCTTTCTTTTACACAAACCAAAAGCATACAATCTTGTCTCTTTTTCTCACTGGTTCATATGATCCTCTCCTCTCTCTTTCAAGTTTCAACCAAATCCTAATTAAATTGCCTCTTCAATGGACCGACATATATGATATATAGGAGATCGAGAGACAAGAAAAGAGACTAGGCAATCGAGACTCCATTGAAGAGGCTGTAATTGGTGGTTTTAATTTTGCAGATCACCAAAATTTGAATACAATAAATTTATTGGTATGCAATTATAGATCGATTTGAGTGAAATTAAAGAGATATATAAAACAGATTAAGAGGGTCGAATAAATGAAAATTAATACTAGGTTGATCAAATTATTTGTTCAAAATTATGAACTCAACTGCTGTATTATTTGAGCATACAATCTAGCATTATTCTTCAATATATCATCGAAGAATTTTCAGTTTTTTCATTACTCATCACATCAAAATTCAACAAAACACAATCTATTTTGATGGCCAAATCAACTGGATAAGTGAACAGCTTCCGGACAACAAAATTATTAACAGATTCTTAAGTCGACTAAAAAAGTAAAACAAATAGCAATGAGACTTTGGAACAAGTCTCTAACAGGATCAGCAAATTAACAGAAAAACACAAGAAGAAAACACCCCCCGAGAACCAAAAACAGAGGGGACCAGAGCAAGACGCATTACAGAAAAAACGAACAAACATGAAAGCAGAAAACACCACAACCTGCAAGATGCCTCAAGTGTCGCTCCAAACCACAAAGTCCCCACTCTGGCTTGAGCCATATCCGCAAACGAGTTTGTCGATCTAGCATCATAGATCACTTAGCATTCCCCGAATTTCATAAATGGTCTTGACATGGTTTAAGCTACTGAAATCTTCATTGTTAACCCAAGACACCGCCACCTTAGAGTCGCTAGCCACCACAACTCTCTGGTTCTCGAAGCCCAAAATATATATATATATATATATATATATATATATATTAATCCTGAAATGTCCTTTTATACGTACCTTGGTGAATAGATTGAAACTGAGGATGCCAATGAGGACCTGTAGTCTCGCTTTTTACAGGATAATCCTTCACTGCAAAAGCTTCGGTTATTGCTTCCTTGATTCTCACTTGACCCATATTACTGCTGTTTTGTACAACTCTTGCTCCTAGCCTGAACTTTTTACATTTTATCCAGCTAGAATTATCCGAGAAACTCAAGTCGTCAATGGTACCAACTCCATCTCTCAACGTAAGTTTCTGTTTCCCTTTCATCAATGGCTTATCATATCCGCTTTGATGAACAATTTTGGCATTGAATTCCATTTCAGTCCAGTTTTCGTTTTCCTCAACATTAAAATCACCATCAAGAACAACAATCTCTATCTCCAGCGATGAACTAGGACCTACTTTTACTGTCTTCCTGCTTAATGTATCAATTAATTTAATCTTAACAAATCCATGATCACTCTCATCTCTTATCTTGTCTTTGGTATATATCTTATCGCGTAATTTATTAGCAAATACCAACTGTAATTCTACTTCTTCTGATTTCTTAATCTGATAATCAAATGGGGTTCTACAACAAAATCAACAGGAAAAACGAAAATCAGATTTTTTTTTTTGTATAGAAAAAATATGAACAGAACACATGCTCTCTCTACAGGAACTAACCTTGGATTTACGTTCCAATCAGCTGGTGCAGGATCCTGTGTGCTCAATGTTCCAATCAAACGTTTCATCACTAGTTTCATCTCTAGTTTCATCTCTCGTTTCATCTCTCGTTTCATTTCTGGTTCCATCACGGATACCATAGCTCGTTCCATCATTCGTTCCATAACTCGCTCCATAACTCTTTTCATCACTCGTTCCATAACTTGTTCCATAACTCGTTCCGTCACTGGTTCTGTCACTCGTTTCATTAGACGTTTCGTCGCACCTTCCGTCGCACCTTCCATCTCCCTTTTCATCTCACCTTCCATCTCCCTTTTCACCTAACAAAGAACGATTCGTGGAGTGTCACAGATTTATAAAATTAAGAATTCATATCAATACAAATTCTGCACTGGTAGTGTATATATATATATATATATATATAAGCAACAAGAAAACTCATTTACCGCTTTTCGAATTTCGGGTATGATTCCATTCATCGAACTCGTAGTCATAATGTCCGATAGCTCTGCAACAAAAACCACTTTCAGAAAACAGCTACAAACACATGAACTCTAACGCTTCCAACACCTTGTATTGTTTACAAACTCTGCAGAGTTTCTAAGCAACGATAATACTCCCACACACACACAGCTGTGTATATATAGAGAGAGGATCGGCCACTTAAATAAATAAAAAAAAAAAGTGTGGGGTGGGCCATGTTTTTCTTTCTTTCTCAAGTGAGTGATTCTCTGTGGGGCGGCATTTCAAACTTTGTGTTCATCATCGTTCAACCCTTACCCTTTACTAAAATTTTAAATTATCTTCATGTCAAATTTAATATTTTTGCTATTTATAAAGTACATAAAAAATATTTTTAATTTATCTTAATTTTTTGAATTATTTTTTTTTGATAGTTTTAAAATATAAATTTAAAATTGTGAAAAAAGAAGTATTTATGAGTTATTAAATTATTCTCAATTTTAAATACCCATAAAAAAACACACACATATAGATGTGTGTGTGTTGTGTACTTGTGTAAAAGACACATAGAAAAAGCAAAAAATCAATGTTTTTGCCTTGTATGTGTTTCCGCTGTGTAACATAGATACATGGGGACAAAAAACAGAGGTAGAGGTCTTTATTGGGTGGGTTTCTGTATGGTGAACTAAGGAGATTTTCCAAATTTCTGATTGTCTTTCGATCAGTACTATGATCCGTGTGTGAGATTTTAATTTATATTTGAAATTATTATTTAGAAGAGAAGTTAGGGTTTGAAAAAATAGAAAGAGTTATATAATAAAGGTAAAAATAAAACAAATAATAGGAATAATTTCGGGTGTGATTACAAACTATGTAATCCTTTTACTTATTTTAATCAATGGTAATATTATAATTTTAAAAATATAGTAATTTGAGGTGTGGATACCTTTTTTTAAGTATAAATTTCGCCATTCATAAATAAATCCGAAAAAAGAAGAATCTGGCCCACTTTCTTCTAACCTAAAAGAACAGTATGGCCCACTTCTCTTTTTTCCATGCTTTTCTTTCTATCAAGGGTTCACGATTCTCTTGTTAGGGATTGATTTTTTTTTTCCTAACACTTTAGGATTAATAGGCCTGAAAACATCTTCAATGTAACCATAAATTGTGAAAAAATTGGATGCGAACTATGATGGATAGATATCGAGTTCAAATATACTTCTCCAATGCAACCATCACTATTTAATATCAAGCTGATGCGAGAAAAAAAATATATTAGAAATTGTTTGCATAACCTTTTATTTTTAGACGGTGTGTTGTATATTTATTTTTTCAGTTGACTAAGCAAGTATTTGAAATTGACATTAATTTTTCATCTATTTTTGGTAATGAAATAAAATAAAAAAGAAAACAGGAAAGTTTTTTTTTGACACGTCGTAAGTGTTTTAAACAGAAGCATTAAAGACTAAATTTTAAGTTAATTGTCTAGCAAGTATATATTTATACCACATAAGAAGCAAATCCCTTGACATTGTTGTTATATCAACAATTATTGGTATGCAAGCCGGTTTTGAATTAAAGATGCTCTAAATTATACTAAATAAGTTTTTTTTTTTTTTTTTTTTTTTTTTTTTTTGTGAAACAGTCAAACAATTTAAAAATACTCAAAAACAACTGAAAATAAAAAGTTAAAAATCCCAATTATTCACATAATACCAATAAATGAATTGTATTTAAATGAAAAATACATGATTTTTTTTTTTTGGGGTACTCTAAACACAACTTTTATTAATAAAAATAAAAAGAAAAAAGGGAAAAGAAAAATGAAAGCAAAAAGGGCACCCAGACCCTAAAACACATAAATCTAAAAAGGTACGCAGACCTTAAAAATAAAAATATGAACTTAATTAACCGGATCAACGGAATTATTCCTTTTTGCGTCAATCGGTGCGGCCCAATTAGGGACAAGGATTAATTTTGCTTGGGCCGCTGAAGCTGTAAAATCAGAGCGAACCTTAGTCTCAGCCATAGGA
Source organism: Acer negundo (assembly GCA_035582765.1). Classification (NCBI taxonomy): domain Eukaryota; kingdom Viridiplantae; phylum Streptophyta; class Magnoliopsida; order Sapindales; family Sapindaceae; genus Acer; species Acer negundo. Next base: position 50,452,928 of record CM069235.1, on the reverse strand, counting down.
AGACGCTTAGAACTTCCCTTATTTATTTGAGACTTAAAACTAGATAAAATCTTAAAAGTTAGCTTCATTTTCCTTTTTAATTTGGTCACAACAGAAATCCAATTATTGTCAAACACGGGATCTACTAAACCATGATTAAAATTTGAAGTATGAATATCTTGGTCTTCTGAAATGTTCTTCAAATTAGTATTTCCTCATTTATCTCTTGAAATCTCATCCAAAACTTGATGATCAATCCTTAGATTGCCAAGAGTCACCCTATTATTAATGCAAATATTCTCTAGAGAACATTGAGGATTCTCATTATTATCGTCTAGATTTAAATACTCTGTATTCAAATCATTTGAGATATCAATATTAATTCTAAGTGAAAATACATGACAATTAATAATAAATAGAGTATAAATGTCAAATAAATTATTTTCAAACAAATTTTATCTTAAAAAAACACAGTAATATTATTCACAATACAACAAATATCTTTTTTAAAATTCATTATAAATTTATTATTATTATTTTGAATTTGCAAGATGATTAAGAGTCAGTTTGATATTGTCTTTAAAAAGTTAAAATCAGGTTATTTTATAACTTTAATATAAAATGATATTTTGTAAAACTTTCAAAAGTGATTAATTGATAATCTGACAAATTTTGTCAGTGATTTTGATAAGTAGGTATTGGGTTACTTTTTGAAAGTGATTATGGAATAATCTATTCCAACATTTAATACATGTTTTAAAATATCATTATTATCCTTATGAAATCAAGTTAAAATCATTTATATACCTTATTTCATCTCAAAATTAAATATTCTATTTAAATATTGATTTGATTTATAAAATCTTTTAAAAATATTTTTATTTTTCTTATGGAATTTTTTTTCCAATTTAAATATTTTACTTAAATTTTGATTTAATAAATATAATTAATAAAAAAATGAAATAGGATCCTAAACTCATGTATATTTTAGTCATTGTAACTAATCTCAGCATTTTTGCAATAAAATTACCAAACATACGTATACTGCCTTTAAGCCATATGGTAGTTTTAAAAATACAATTAACCAAACATCTGCTGATTAACTTCACAACTGATTATTTCTTCAGCACAACTAACATTGATCATTATAAAAGTTACAGCAGTACCAAATTGGCCCTAGGTTGGTGCTTTCATGGAATTCCTTTCTTATAAAACAATATTTTATGTAACAAAATGTTAGATGTATACTATTAAAATATAATGAGTGTGTTAATTTAAAATTTTAAAATGAGGCGTATTTAGAATAGAAGTATTATTCTTTAGAAAATGAGCGTTAAAAGAAAAAATTTGATTGTAAGGAGAAAATATTTAAAAATGAAACAAGTTAATTCTATATATAGTGCTTAGAAAAAAAAAATGTTATTTAGATTTCAGGTTTTAATCTTTATTCGGTATTCTTATAAAAAATAATTGACCCCTTAGGCTTAAAAGAGATGCAACAAAGTGTTTATTAAATGAAGACTTGCACGAAGATATACCCTAGTGATGAGCTTAATGCATATCATTTTGGAATGTGCATGATCCAGAGGTAGACCATTTGATTACCTTGCTATCGAATATTTGGGTTTTGCTCTTATACAAATTTAGTTTAGATATATGCTAGTTATGAAAGAATTCGATATAAGAAGTTCTTAATTTTCCTAATTTATTTTTTTTAAACTATATTTGTTTTAACAATTAAATTGAAATCTAATAGCAGATAGTGACTACTCCAAACAATTTGAACTTGTAATAACATGAATTTTCCATTACCTCTCTTGTAAGATGGTGACCTTTGTTTTTGTAATAACCTAGTTTGTCCCAGCCATTTTTAAAAACAGTCAAACAAAAAAACTCTTTTCTCCATAAGTTCTTTTTGAATTTTTTTTTTTAAATAAAATGTCTCAACTATTCTATATATATATATATTTTTTAATTTATTACACACAAGTCTCCAATGCACCGGTGAACACAGGAGAGAGATAGGAGAAAAAGGGGGAAATTAAAGAGAAAAAAAGGAAAAAGAGAATCTTAGAGAGAGAGAGAGAGAGAGAGAGAGAGAGAGAGAGAGAGAGAGAGAGAGAGAAAAGTGACAAAAGAGAGAGAGAGGACTTGTGAGAGTGAACAAGTGTGCGCGAGGGAAAAAAATGAAGGAAAGAGAGAGAACACACACAAGAGTGAGGCGACTTGTATTAACATCGAGAGAAAAGACACACACCTTGCACACACACATGCATGCAAGTCCACACGCACACACTAATATTGAGAGAGAAAAGACACACCCTTTAACTTATTAACATCGATAGAAAAGACACAAACACACCAAGCATTTCACTAGCTAGTTGCACACACACATGCATGCAAGTCCACGCTCACACACTAATATGAGAGAGAAAAGACTCGCATTTTGTATTTCACTTCCTAGTTGCTAATATTGGGAGAGAAGACACACACCCACACACCACCGCACACTCTAAAATGCATTAAATTTCCTTTTGGTGTGAGAGATTGAATTGAAATATTTTATAAGATCAGATATGATTTGATGTAGTGAGAGCTTTTATGAAAAAAACTCACAAGAACAATTTGAAAACCAACCTACTATTATTATGTTCATCCGTGCACAAATACCAGTATAATAAGTTTCAAATTCGTTAATTCTCACAAAAATACTGAAATTGAAAGAAATAGAGAAAAATCAAATTTTAGTCAATAATCAACTAACTGTGCAAATCAACATATCCAAATCAGCTGTCTTTTATCAATTTTTGTGTGCATGATTTTTCCGCTGCATCATGATTGGACTAAATTAATATTTGAAAAAAATATGACTCTGAACTAAATTAATGATATATTATGTTTGGTAAAACATGAAATTATACTAAAATTAACAATATTTAAATTTGATAATATTTTGAAATTATAGAACATATAAATTAGATATATGTTCGTTTAGTTATCTCCGACTAGGGATGTCAAAAAAACCCAAACCTGCGGGGACTTGTCTCACCCTTTCCCATACGAGGCGGTATTTGACCAAGATAAATGTTATCAGGGCCGATTCCTACTCCCTGTTTCTAAAATGAGACGGGATTAATTGGGATTTGTTGTTCATACCTAGCCTCCGTTATGAACCCGCTTAATATTTATTTATTAATTATATTAATATTTAATCAATAAAAAAAATTAAGATATATTAAGTTAATTTATAATATTAAGATATAAAAAAATTAACATGAATTTTTTTGTCAAATTTAAACCTAATTTTTATTTTAAATGGAAATATAAAATACTATTTTTAAAATTTTAAATTATCTTCATGTCAAATTTAATATTTTTACTATTTATAAAGTAAATAAAAGATATTTTTAATTTATCTTAATTTTTGAATAATATTTTTTGACAGATTTAAAATATAACTTTTAAAAATTGTAAAAAAAAAAAAAGTATTACGAGTTGTTAAATTATTCTCATTTTTAAATGCCCATAAAAAAACACATATTTAGGTGTGTGTGTTTTGTGTAAAAGACACATAGAAAAGCAAAAAAATCAATGTTTTTGCTGTGTCTGTGTTGCCGCTTTGTAACATAGCTACATGGGGAAAGAAAACAGAGGGGGTAGAGGTCTTTATGGAAATAGTGTGAGTTTCTGTACTGTGAACTAAGGAGATTTTTCGAATTCCTGATTTGTCTTTCAACCATTACTACAATTCGTATGTGAGATTCCAATTTGCATTTGGAATTATTATTTAGAAGAGAAATTAGTATTTGAAAAAGTGCTATACACCTCCGTTTCCTCAAAAGGATAGAGGTAAAAATAAAACAAATAATAGGAAATAATTTCGGGTATGCTTACAAATAATGTAATCCTTTTAGTTTATTTAATCAATGGTAATATTGTAACTATAAAAATGTAGTAATTTGAGATATACGTACCATTCTTGAGGTTACAAAAATCGTCATTCATAAATAAATCCGAAAAAGAAGAATCTGACCCGCTTCTTCTAACCTGAAAGAACAATATGGCCCACTTCTTCTAACCTGAAAGAACAATATGGCCCACTTCTCTTTTTTCCATGTTTTTCTTTCTATCAATGGTTCACAGGCCTCTTTTTTGGGATTGATTGTTTTTTATTTTTTTATTTTTTTATTTATTTTTTATTTTTTTTATACTTAAAACTTAATGGGTCTGAGAGCATCTCCAATGCAACAATGGATTGTGAAAAAATTGGATACGAACTAGGATGGTTAGACATTAAGTTCAAATATACTTCTCCAATGCAGCCATCATCATTCAATAACAAGCTGATGTGGTAAAAAAAATATTAGACGTGGTCAACATAACTTTCTACTTTCAGACGGTCTGTTACATATCTATTTTTTCAGTTCACTCAACAAGTATTTAAAATTGATATTAATTTTTCATCTATTTTTGGTAAGGAAATAAAATAAAAAAGAAAACATGAAAGAAAAAAAAAATTGAACACGTCATTAAAAAATATGTGTTTTAAACAGAAGCACTGAAGATTAAATTTTGAGTTAATTTTCTATCAAGTATATATTTATACCATATAAGAAGCAAGTCTCTTGATATTGTTGTCATGTCAACAATCATTGGTATGCAAGCCACTTTTAAATCGGAGATTGATACTCGAACTTATACTAAATAAGTTTTTTTTTTTTAAGTGGTTAAACAATTTAAAAATACCCAAAAACAACTGAAAATAAAACTTAAAAATCTTAATTTTTCACATAATACCAAATAACTGAATTGTATTTAAGTGAAAATACATGACAATTAATAGTAAATAGAGTATAAATGTCAAATCAATTATTTTCAAACAAATTTTATCTTTAAAAAAAGTAATACTATTCAATCCAATAAATATCTTTTTACAATTCATTTTAAATTTATTATTATTATTTTGAATTTGCAAGATGAATAAGTTGGTGTTTTCATGGAATTCCTTTCTTATAAAACAATATTTTATGTAACAAAATGTTAGATGTATACTATTAAAATATAATGAGTGTGTTAATTTAAAATTTTAAAATGAGACTTATTTAGAATAGAAGTATTATTCTTTAGAAAATGAGCGTTAAAAGAAAAAAATTAGATTGTAAAGAGAAAATATTTAAAAATGAAACAAGTTAACTCTATATTTAGTGCTGAGAAATATAAAAAAAGAAAAAAAACAAATTTGTTATTTAGATTTCAGGTTTCAATCTTTATTCGGTATTCATATAAAAAATAATTGACCCCTTAGTCTTAAAAGAGATGCAACAAAGTGTTTATTAAACGAAGACTTGCATGAAGATATACCCTAGAGATGAGCTTAATGCATATCATTTTGGAGTGTGCATGATCCGTAGGTAGACCATTTGATTACCTTGCTATCGAATATTTGGGTTTTGCTCTTATACAAATTATAATTTAGATATATGCTAGTTATGAAAGAATTCGATATAAGATGTTCTTAATTTTCCCAAATTTTGTTTTTAAACTATATTTTTTTTAACAATTAAATTGAAATCTAATAGCAGATAGTGACTACTCCAAACAATTTGAACTTGTAATAACATGAATCTTCCATTACCTCTCTTGTACGATAGTGACTTTTGTTTTTGTAATAACCTAGTTTGTCCCACCCATTTTTAAAAACAGTTAAACAAAAAAAAAAACTCTTTTCTCGATAAGTTCTTTTTGAATTTTTTTTAAAAAATAAAATGTCTCAACTATTCTATATGATGGTTTTTTTTTTTTTTTTTTAATTTATTACACACAAGTCTCCAATGCACCAGTGAACACAGGAGAGAGATAGGAGAAAGAGGGGGAAATTAAAGAGAGAGAAAAAAGGAGAGAGAGAGAAGAACAGTGTGAGGGAAGAAAAGGGAAAAGTGACACACACAAGAGAGAGAGAGGATTTGTGAGAGTGAAGAAGGGTGTGTGAGGGAAGAAAAGGGAAACGTGACACACACACAAGAGAGAGAGAGAGAGGACTTGTGAGAGTGAAGAAGTGTGCGCGAGGGAAAAAAAATGAAGGAAAAAGAGAGAACACACAAGAGTGAGGCGACTTGTATTAACATCGAGAGAAAAGACACCTTGCACACACACATGCATGCAAGTCGCACACACACTAATATTGAGAGAGAAAAGACACTTTCACTTATTAACATCAATAGAAAATACACAAACACACCAAGCATTTCACTAGCTACTTGCACACACGTGCATGCAAGTCCACGCGCGCACACTAATATGAGAGATAAAAGACACGCATTTTGTATTTCACTTCCTAGTTGCTAATATTGGGAGAGAAGACACACACCCACACACCAACGCACACTCTACAAGGGTTCAAAATTTTTTTGTCACTATTTGGGTCTGACTTTGTAAGAAAGTCACTGGTTTAATAACTTAGATTTAAAAGGCACATATTATGGTAAACGGACAAAAATACCCCCCTATAGTAACCTTCTTCACCATTTTGTTTTGTTTTTTCTTTCAAATCCTCCATCAATGGACGACGGTGGACCACGACCAAACACAATAGCGACTTTTTTTATGTCCCAGCCTTTGTTAGTTCCATCTGAGATACAAATCGTCTTGTTAGTTGCTTTTTTCTTTTTCTTTTTTTCAATTTAAAACACTCTTTTGTAAACCTTAAACAGATTGTGCGAAGAAAAAAAAAAGATTGTTTAAAAAGCTCGAAAAAGTCTCGGAAAAAGCTTAGAAAGGTTCGGACAGTTCATTAAAAGTTTCGGAGAAGAAATGAAAAGACTCGGAGAAGAAATGAAAAGACTCGGAGAAGTAATGAAAATGCTCGGATAGTTCATTAAAAGGCTTGGATAAGAAATGAAAAGGTTTGGAGATTCAAAATTAACGAAAAAAAAAAAATTGTTGAAAAGTCTCGGAAAAGAAATGAAAAGGTTCAGAGAAGTAATGAAAAGACTCGAATGGTTCATTAAAGGCTCGAAGAAGTAATGAAATTAACAAAAAAAAAACTGTTGAAAAATCTCGGAGAAAAAATGAAAAGGCTCGGAGAAATAATGAAAAGACTCGGATAGTTCATTAAAAGGTTAGGAGAAGTAATGAAATTAACAAAAAAAAAAATGTTGAAAAGTCTCGGAGAAGAAATGAAAAGGCTCAGAGAAGTAATGAAAAGGCTCGGATAGTTCATTAAAAGGCTCGGAGAAGTAATGAAATTAACAAAAAAAAAAAATTGTTAAAAAGTCTCGGAAAAGAAATGAAAAGGCTCGGACAGTTCATTAAAAGGCTCGGAGATGAAATAAAAAGGCTCGGATATTCAAAAAAAAAAAAATGATTGTCGAAAAGTCTCAAAGAAGAAATGAAAAGGCTCGGAGAACAATTGAAAAAGCTCGAGCCTTTTCATTTAGTCTCCGATACTTTTCAATTAGTCTCCGACACTTTTCATTTTTTCTCCGAGCCTTTTCGACAATCATTTTTTTTTAAAATTTTGAATATCCGAGCCTTTTTATTTCTTCTCTGAACTTTCCGAGCCTTTTAATTTCTTTTGAGACTTTTTGAAGCCTGAACTATCCGAGTCTTTTCATTACTTTTCCAAGCCTTTTCATTTATTCTCCGAGACTTTTCAATTAGATTCAAAATTCATATAACAAATGAAAAGGAACCCAGTTAGGGTTTTGAATTGAAAAAAAAAAGCTCTAGGGGCGCTGCCCCCTGAACCCCCGCGAGACCCCCCTAATGCGTCTGCGTAGCGCTACAAAATTAATTATCCAAAGGAGATGAATTGATAATATTATGGTGTTCAACCTCCATCCTCCATTTACAGAGGAAGATGAAAAAAAAAATCTCAGAAAACTTTAAAGTAAGAAAGAGAATGTGTAAAATAACGGCATTTTTGGAAATCACTTACTTTAGTGCATTTTAAATTTAAATTATTAAACCGGTCACCTTGTCACCAAGTGAGTTGGAAAATGTGATATTTTCCACCATTTTCACCACTGTACAATGCATTAAATTTCCGTTTGGTGTGAGAGATTGAATTGAAATATTTTATGAGATTGTATATGATTTGATGTAGTGGAAGCTTTTATGAGAAAAACTCACAAGAACAATTTGAAAAGCGGCCTATTATTATTAAGTTCATCCGTGCATATATACCAGACTAATAGGTTTCAAATTCGTTGATCCTTACAAAGGTACCGAAACTGAAAGAAATAGAGAAAAATCAATGTTTAGTCAATAATCAACTAAGCACAAATCAACATATCCAAATCAGTTATCATCGGCCTTTATCAATTTTTGTGTGCATGATTTTTCCGCTGCATCATGATTGGACTATATTAAATTAATATTATGTTGTATTTGGAAAAATATGAAACTGAATTGAATTAATGATGTATTATGTTTTGTAAAACATGAAATTATACTAAAAATAACAATATTTAAATTTGATAATATTTTGAAATTATAGAACATAGAAATTAGATATATGTTTGTTTAATTATCTCCGACTAGGGATGTAAAGAAAAACCCAAACCTACAGGGACTCGTCCCACCCTTTCTCATACGAGGCGGTATTTGACCAAGATAAATGTTATCGGAGTCGATTTCTACTTCTCGTTTCTAAAATGAGACGGGATTACTTAGGATTTGTTGTACCTAGTTTCCGTTATGAACCTGTTTAATATTTATTTATTAATTATATTAATATTTAATCAATAAAAAAATTAAGATATAAAAAAATTAACATGAATTTTGTTATCAAATTTAAACCTAATTTTTATTTAAATTAAAACAAAAAGAAAAAAAATATTATTCAAACTTAAGGAGTCGCAGGGCTGGTTTGGGCCCACCTTCCCAGCTTTGGAAATTCCTCGACCCCCGCCCTGATCTTTAATAGCAGATTTAAAGGTGAATAATTAATTTTAGTTGGATCGGGTCGGGATTTGCTGTCCCCCGACCCCGTTCCATTGACATTTCTATTTACATTGAAGTGGCAGTTACATTTTTGTGGGCCTCGGTTACCTCGTGTCATGGAACTAGTTTGACGCAGCCATTTCTGAAAACAAGCAGAATAAGAGCGGTAGTATTTACACCTATAAAGAATCGTATGTACATATCTTTTATATATACATCTCATTAATTTTTTTTTAAAATGGTATAATTAGTAACCATACTCTAAATATTACAAATATACCTTTACTTCTTTTGTTACATAATATATGACATTTCTTTTAATTTTTTTTTTTTTTTAAAATACCAAATAAATATGTTATAAAGTATTTAAAAAAAAAAACAAATATATATATATATGGAAGAGCCTCCTCCTCCTCCTCCCAGAATTAGGATGGACTATTTAATATAATAATTTTTTCTTACTTTTATGAATTATTTTCTTTTGAAATTTTTATTAAAAATAGTAGTACATGTTATGTAATTAACCCGAGATCTTGTAGTTTCTTGAAGATTGAAGTCCAGCCAACCCGAGCACTGCTTAGGACTAGCAAACACTTTCAACAAAATAATAAAAAAATAAACTTTAGTTACATCTGTGATTAATAAAGATATATCTATTTTTTTTAAAAGAGATATTTATTTTAATCATTTTAATATTGTATTAATATGTTGTGTGGTATATATATTAATTTAATAATTTTACTTAAAGGTAATATTAAAAATTTTAAAATATATTAATTTATGGTATATACAATTTTTTAAGGATACAAATATCGCTACTCGTAGAGAAAAGAAAGACCGGTCGCTCAAAAAAAATAAAGAAATCCAAAAGAGCTTAGCCCAGTTGGGGTACATTGGTCCTGCAATCAATCGTGTCAGAGTCATGCTTCGCTCCATGGGTAATGGCACCTTAATTATCTCTCAAAAGGTTTTTGTTTTTTTGGAAGTTTGTTTCAAAAAAGATATTATCATTTCCCCTTTAGTTTATCATATTAGTTAAATTGCGCCCTCTAGTTTTATTAATGACCAATCTTTTCTTTGGAATACAAAATATTAGTCATTTCCCCCCTAAACGTTAGGTTTTCCTATAGACTAGCATTTTGATTGTCAAACACTAGGTGTAATATTGTAACTGAGCACCGATAATATGAATGGGAATTAATTTGGAAGGGTAAAAAAGTAACATTACTGATTTATTAAAACAAAAATTAATGAATTAACATAATAAAAAAAATTATAATTCAAAATAATTGTAATTTTTTTAGTTCTCCAACACTAGTTCATCACCAAACACATACACCCAGAACAAAGAACACAAACACAATACCAAACACAAACCATGAATGCCACCACCAAACACCATGACTACACACAATACTCTCTCTTTCTTCGCGATCTCTCTCACGATCTGTCTTTCTCTTGCAAATCCACACACACACTCTTTAAAACCTATCTCAAGAATCCCTTTCTCTCTATACACCTTGGGTTTGATTTGGTGGTGCCGATATCCTATCATCACCGTTTGTTCCTTTCACGGGCTTCGTTGGTAGATAGTCATGTAGCCTTGGGTGGTAATCAACGGATTATGCGTGGCCTTGGAGAAGTTCGAAAGACAGTCAAGCAGCCTTGGATGGCAATCAACGGACTATGTGTGGCCTTGGAGAAGTTTGATGGATAGTTGTACGGCCTTGGATGAGATGCACAAACAGTGGTGCTTTTTGGAAACTTGTGAGTTCTGGAATGATGGATTTAGGGTTTCTGATATGGGTTTGGTTTCAAGGTGGTGGTGATGGTGTGTTTCTAGGGTTTGGTTCGCTTGATTTGTTGCGGGTTGAAGGTTAGATACGGTTTGCTCTGTGTGTGTGGGTGTTGTGGATTGATAGGGTTTGATTTTGTTTTGTTTGTTTTTTACAATTCTGATTTGAATCTGGTTTAGAGTAGAAAACAATATTGAATCTAGTGTTGCTACGGTGGTGATGATGGTGTTCTGAACCTGGGTTCATGGTTTAGTGATAATGGTGGATGCTTGTAGTTTGAGATTAACGATAATGGTGGTGTTCTAGACTTGGTTTAGGTAGTGATGGTGTTCTAGGTTTCGTTCATATGGTGTTGGTAGTTTTGACACGGTTTAGGTTCAAATTGTCAAATCGGACCGGGACCGGAACTGGGGGTCGGTTCCGGTTCCAAGGTTTTCGGAACCGCCTAATTCGAACCAGCGATTCCTTTTTTATTATTTATTTTATTTTATTTTTATTTTCAAATGGGCTGACCGTTGGAGGCCCAACGGCTCCCTTTTTTTCTTTTTTTTCCTCACTCCAATTTCCTCTCAATTATCTCTAATTCTAATTTCTCTCTCAATTCTCTATCTCTCCAAGTTTGCAATTCATTTTCAATTACTAAGTTTTTAATATTTATTTCATTTGCAATTGTTTTATTTGCAATTTATTTTATTTGCAATAAATTTTATTTCCAATTAATTTGATTTGCAATTAATTTTATTTGCAATTAGTCAATTACTAAGTTTCCAATTTCATTTATTTGCAATTACTACCTACTAAATTTCCAATTCTCTCCCAAATTTATTTTCAACCATTTATTTCCATCAATTTTTTAACATTTTTTGTTCAAGGAATTTTACAATTCATTTTTTAAATAGCAAATGGTGGAAGTGGAAGGGGTCACGGTCGTGACGGTCCTAGGCATTCCATTTTGATGAAAGGTAAGGGTCTCATGATTGACAATCTCGGTCGTGACGACCCCACTTATCACGAGTATCTACAACGCTGGTCCTATGCTGAAGACCTACGCCTAAACTGTCCTACTCCCCCTTTAACAATTTCAGAACCCGATCTCAATGACCACCCTACACCCAATTTGACAAGTCAGTCAGAAAATATACCTAATATTGATACACCTCTATATTTTGAATTTGATCCACCTGAACCAAAAGAGCAGGAAGATCTGATACATAAGCAGAGCAAATATGATCTCTTCGTAAAATATATAAAGAAAGTTAGGCAAAAAGGTGGAAGCTATGTAGCAAAATCTGGAGGATATGACACTTATCAGAAGCATATTTTAACCAAATATCTAGAAGTAGAGACCGGATCGAGGTCACAATCACAAATTCCTAGGTACGCTATTCCTAACCAACAATTATTTTATTATACTGTTGAAGAAAATAGAGAAGAATTAGCTAGAATCGTAGCAATATAACACTTATCATTTAGTTTTGGTGAAAAAGTTGATGTTATTAATTATTGTCGATGAGTATTAAACTCTGCTGCATGTCGTGTTGCTGTGAGTGTGACTCTAGGAACATGACATGCAACAGAGTTTAATGCTCATCGACAATAATTAATAACATCAACCTTTTCACCAAAACTAAATGATAAGTGTTATATTGCTACGATTCTAGCTAATTCTTCTCTAGAGTCACACTCACAGTAACACTTGAAAATATTTATGAAAAAGAAAAAAGAAAGTTAGAAAAATATTTTGAAAAATATAATGGTTGTGTTTCCGTGTGTGCCGACATATGGAGTGACCATTGGTGATCGCATTCATACTTGGGTGTCACTTGCCATTATATGGATGATGCATGGAATATCCATAAAAGAATTATTGCGTTTAGAGTTTTTGATGATCACACACTACTCAGAATATTTTTAGACAATTTAGAATTATTTTTTCAGAGTTTAAAATTGAAAAAAAAAAAAATTACAATTGATTTTGATAATGCTTCTAGTTCCAGCTTTATTTGATTTATGCAAACCTTATCTTAGTGGTGTATTTTTTCATCAAAAATGTACATGTCATGTTTTAAATTTATGTGTTCAAAAAGGATTAGAGACTCTTGAACATTTTATTCTACATATTAAAAAAACCCTAATGTTTTTGTGGAAACATCATTCTACAATGAAAGCATGGTCAAGATATTGTAAACAAAATGGTAGACGTGTCATTATATTTTCTCGTGATGTTCCAACATGTTTAAATTCTACTTATAAATTGCTTATTCAAAGTTATGATTATAGGGATTTATTAGTTTCTTTTATTCAATTTCATGTTAGTCACATTGATCTTTATCAAACTCATTGGGATGCTTGTTATAACGTTTTCAATTTGTTAAAAGTCTTTTATAATGCTACTAACAATTTATTTGGTGTTTATTATCCTACAACTCATTTACTTATTATTGAGAGTCTTAATATTGCTAGTGCATTTGCTCAATGTGAATCCGACATAGAAATAGCGGAGTCCGTTAATGCTATGAAGGTAAAATGGTTAGAATATTATAAGGAGTTTCCAAATATTTATTTGATTGCCATGGTTTTTGATTCACGTTATAAATTAGAAAATTTATCTTATTATCTAACTGGTTATTATTCCTCACAAGGTTTAAAAATTGAATATGATATTGATGCGTGTTGTGGTAGAGTTAAGAAATTATGGTATGATTTATATGATGTATATGTTACGGTTTATGGATTCTCACTGAACTTAGATGTTACACGAACACAAAATGTATCTCAGCCCCCATCATCCTCCAGATTTATGAATTTAAGGTATAGTCTTTTATAAAAAATAAAATAAAAATAAAAATAAAACCAAAAAATCACAAGGTTCTTCTTCATCAAGCTCCAACGAGTATTCCGAGCTTGAATCTTATCTAAGTAACTCTTTTGAGTTTATAGAAGATACACCAAAGAAAAAATTTGATATCTTACAATATTGGAAAGAGTATGAAAAGTATTATCCAATCATGGCTATGATAGCCAAAAATATTTTTTCAACATCAGTTTCTACGGTGGCGGTGGAATAAGAGTTCAGTGCCGGGGGGAATATCCTAGATGAAAGACGTTCGTGCTTGAGTCCGAAATCACTATAGATACAACTTTGTGTAGATGATTGGACTAAGACGCAATACAGACAACAATAAATCGAGCAGGAGGAGACATACGATTTCTTCAAAAATGACGAACCTGAAAGTGGAGCAATGGAGCTGGAATAGCATATGCGGATCACGACAACAAATAGTCCACGTCATCACCAAACCTGCAATAAAAGGTAAAAGAACTACGTGACATTTGATTCCTCTAAACCCCTTAAGAAGATACGTAGACAACTTAATTGTGGTAAAAATTAAGTGCAATGTTAATAACTTTACATTTTTAGTTTTAGTTTTATTTTAATTTAATTTTATAATTTGTCATTAATCATTTTATGTTATTTTTGGGTGACCCAAATACCCAATGAAATGTAATTTGTAATTTGTAATTTGTCATTTTGTTTATATTTTAATTTACTTTTGTAGTTTGTCATTTATTTATTTTATTTTATTTTCGAGTGACCCAACCCAATGAATTTTATTTTATTTTATTTTGTAATTTGTCATTTATATATTTTATTTTATTTACAATTACAAATATATTTTTTTTATTAACAAAGGAAAAAAAAAAAGGTTTAGAGCCACCGGTTCGAAACCAAAACCGGAACTGTGTCAAGACTAAATGGTGTTGTTCTTTATCAATGGAGATAAGTTGATGGACACACAGATTGGATAACCACCGTCCATCTATAAAGATGGACGGAGGAGATCCAATATGGATCTTTACCATAATTTATTTTACTTTGAGATAATATCCCTTCTTAGCCATATATATAGTCCTGTTCTGGTTAGTACGCACTGATATAACATTATCAGTGCATTGCATGTGAGCCACTGATTATGGAGAAGTACTGACAATTGTATACACACTTGAGTCAAATCATGTAAATCTAGTGGCCCACATGCAGCGCACTGATGTTTGTTATATCAGTGCGCACTGACTTGAAAATTTATATATATATATATATATTTATAATTCATTTATCCTTAGTGTGCACTGATATAAAATACATCAGTGCATTACATCTATGCCATATATTGTGAAGAAGTACTAACAAGTCCATGCAGACCAAGTCAAAGCATGTGAATCTAATGGTCCACATGTAAGACACTGATATATATTCCTTAGTGCGTATTGAGGAGATCAGTTTAGATATATATACATAAATTCTTTTATCAGTTCAAACTGACAAAAGTTATATCAGTTCTTTGTATGTGGGTCATTGAATTTAAATACTTTGACTTGACTGTATGCATTTGTCAATCAAAGTATTTAAATCCAATAGCCCACATATAAAGAACTGATATAACTTTTGTCAGTTCGAACTGATAATAGAAAGACTGTATATATATATATATATATATATATTTATAAATATAAAAGGTTCTCTTTTTTTATCATAAATCATTGTTTTGATTGCTTTTACCAATATTTTCCCTAAACCAACAAAATTACCCTTAATATATATATATATATATATATAAAGGGTTCATAAATCATTGTTTTGATTGTTTTTACCAATATTTTCCCTAAACCAACAAAATTACCCTTAATCTTATTTTATTAATTTTTTTCCTCCTCCTCCTCCTCCTCCTCCTCCTCCTCTTCCCTTTTAACCTTCATCTTCATCTTTTCCTCTTCCTTACTTTTATTCGTCTATCCTTCTTCTTCTTCTTCTCTTTTTCCTCCACATTCACCTTCTTCTCCCTCTTCTTCTTCTTCTTCTTCTACTTCTACTTCTTTTTTTTCTTATTCTCTTCCCCTTCTTTTCCCCCTTTTCTCCTTCTCATTCTTCTTTTTCTCCTTTTTCTACTCGTTCTTCTCCTCGTCCTCCTTCTTCTTCTTCTTCTTGTTCTTGTTCTTCCTCATTTTCCTCTTCTTCTTCTTCTTCCTCTTTTTCTTCCTTTTCGTCCTTTTCGTCCTCCCCAGCAGCCTCATATAGTCCTCCGCCTTCTTCCTTCTCGTTCTTCCATCTTAATTCTTCATTCTTCCTCTTCTTCTTCTCATGTATCATTTGATATCGACGGGTCCATGTAGTTTTATTGTAATAGTTCTTATAATCCTTTAGAAAACATTTTTTTTCTTGATAAAAAAAATACAAAAAATATAAAGATAAACAAAAAAAAAAAAAGTTAAAAAAATCGATTTTTTCTTGATAAAAAAAACCGATCCCTTAAAAAAATCAATTTTAAAAACTTAAAACAATTTTTTTATTTATAAAAAAACAAAATTTTAAAAAAGAAGAATCGAAAAAAAAAAATCAACTTAGGTGGAGATCCAACATGGGTTGGGTTGGATCTCCATGTTGGATCTCCAACCATTAATGGATCTCCATCATATCGCACGAGATTGAGATCCATATATATCTCCCTTGAGTGATGGTGGTCACGGGGAAGTGGCGCGCAATGCCTCCTCCATCGATTTCGTCAGAAGGAGGTCGTGCCTCCTTCAACAATTTCATTGGGATAAGGCATCACGTCTCCTCCCTAAGATCTCCATCTCATGCGATGAAGATCCAACCCAGACCTTGTTTCAAATAAAAGTTTGACATTTTTTTCCTTATTTTTTTAAAATTTGTTTAAAGTTTATTTATTTATTTATTCGATCTCTATCGTCCATCTCTAAGGTGAAGATCAATCTATCTAATTTTTTAAATTATTTTTTGAATTATGATTTAATTTTTTTAGTGGATATCCATCGATTTTTAATTTTTTTTTTTTATCAATTATGAAAAAGCTATTTAATTCGAGGGAAAATTCGTCTTTCCACTTGTCTAACATTTAGTAAGGGTAAAAAAGGACCTTTTTCTAACATGATTTTGTGACGATTGACAATTAATTTGACTAACTTTATGATTGAAATGAACTATTTTTAATGAAAAGATGAGGTGAAGATACATATCGGATAACCATCATCAATGTATAGAGATTGATGGTGGAGATCTAATCTATCTCTACCATAATTTATTTTTCTTTGAGATAATATCACTTTTTAGTTATATAAAAAAGAAGGGTCTTCTATTTTTTTCATAAATCATTGTTTTGATTGTTTTTACCAATATTTTTCCTAAACCAACAAAATTACCATCAACCTTATTTTATTAATTTTTTTTCCTCCTCCATCTACTTCTTCTTCTTCTTTTTTTTTCGATCTTTTTTTCTCATTCTTATTCTCATTCCCCTTCTTCTTCTCCATCTTCTCCGCCTCCTCCTCTTTCTTCTTCTTTTCATCCTCCTTCGTCTTATATTTCTTATTCTCTTTCTCTTTCTTCTTCTTCTTCTTTTTCTTCTTCCTCTCCTCATTCTCTTTTCTTTTTCTTTTTTATTTCTCCTCCTCCTTCTTTTTCTCATTCTCCTTCCATTCTCATTTTCCTTCATCTCCTGCTTCTCATTCTTCTACTACTTCTCCTACTTCTCATTCTTCTTCTTCTCCTCCTTCTTCTCCCCCATCTTCTTCCCCCTTTTCTCCTTCTTCTCATTATTCTTCCTTTTCTTCTCATTCTCATTCTTTTCTTATTCTTCTTCCTCTTCCCCCTCCTCCAGTCTTCCTCATTCCTTTTTCTTCCACCTCGTTCTTCCTTCTTCTTCCAGATTCTTCTTCCAGAACTATTACACCAAGCAGTCTTAATGTAATAGTTCTTGCAGTACTTCAGAAAAGAGATTTTTACAATTTATTCCCAATATAGTTGAAAAATATCAGTTTTTTACATGTGGCTCTAGCACCAACCTGTGGCCCTGGTGCCTCTGTTTAGTTGGCTCATCGCTCTTAATTAATGTGTTCTGTTCTAAATAAATAAATAAATATAATATATATATATATATATCAGTTTTTTACTTGTTATTTGATTTTTCATCAAACTAGGCCTTATTTAATTAAAAATTGCTCATTTCAGTCCAAAAGTTAGTCAAACATTGTCAAAACTAACATTTAGAAGCGTAGAAAAGTCATTGTGTCTATTTTGACCTTAGACTTTAGTTGACTTAATAAAAAAGAGAATTTAAAAAAAAAATAAAAAAAAAAAATACAAAAGAAAATAAGTTATTTATATTGATTTTTTCTTGATAAAAAAAAAAAAAAAAAAAAACTGATCCCTTTTTCAAAAAAACTAAATCAAATTAAAAAACTTAAAACAAATTTTTCTTTTTATAAAAAAAAATAATAATAAATAAAAATAAAGCATCAAAAAAAAAAAAAAATCAACTTAGGTGGATATCCAACCCATGTTAGATCTCCAACCATCAATGGATCTCCATCGAACGAGATTGAGATCCATATAGATCTCCCTTAAGTGATGGAGATTACGGGGAGGAGGGGTGTGGCGCCTCCCCCATTGGTTTTGTCAAAAAAAGGTATTGCGTGCCTACTCCATCGATTTTTTCAGAATGAGGTTGTGCCTCCTCCAACGATTTTGTAGGGAGGTGTCGTCACACCACATCCCACAATCTCACTAGAAGGAGGCATCACGTCTCCTCCTTGAGATCTCCATCTCACGCAATAGAGGTCAAGTGATTGGTGGAGATCCAACGTACCCGAACCTTGTTTCAAATAAAATTTTGATTTTTTTTCTTCAATTTTTTTGAATCTGTTTTAAGTTTTTTTTTTCTTTTTTTTTTCGATCTCTACCGTCCATCTCTAAGATGAAAGGTGGAGATCAATATAGCTAATTTTTTTCATTATTTTTTAAATTGTGTTTTAATTTTTAAGTGGATATCCATCCATTTTTAATTTTTTTTATCAATTATGGAAAAACTATTTAATTAGAGGACAAATTTGTCTTTCCACTCGTCTAGCATTTAATAGGGTAAAAAAAGGGGACTTTTTTTTGCCTTATTTTATGACGATCGACTATTAATTTGAATAACTTCATAATTGAAATGAACTATTTTTAATGAAAAGATGAGGTTTATCTTTTATACAATTGATGTTTTCCAATTATATAGAGACTAAATTGTAAACAATTCACCCTCCAACCCCCCCCCCCCCCCCCCCATTTGTCATCGTCTTTTCATTAATAATCAAATCATTTAACTAAATTTACTTAATAAAAAAATAAAAAGAAAGAAAGAAAGAAAGAAAAACAGCATCCACAAATTCAAACTTGATATATTGATATTGGCGCCTATAGAGAGTCACTCACTTGAAAAAGCAAGATGGGTCACCATCCCCCACACCACACCTGTTTCCCCTCAGCTTTCATTTTCTAAAGGTATTGGGACAAGGGGCGAAACCAAGATTTTAGTTTCGGGGGAATCGAGAAAAAAAAAAAAAAAAATCAAGTTTTTACAAGACAAATATATTAATATTTAAAAACTAAAGTATTATAAAACCAAATGTAATACCGTTTAGTTTCATAAATTAATTAATAAAATAAACACAAGTTTTATGAATCAAAAATTAAACTTTCCGGTCTTTAAAATGTAAAAAATCATCTATAATTGAATTTATACTCATATTTAATTCTTGTAATTGAGAACCAATTGTAACATAAAATATATCTACCCACTAATAATGTTCAATTCCCTTAAATATCTTATTAATGGTGAGTTCGACTTTGTATTGTAATGTAATAAACATTCATATTTCGAACATCTATGTTGTATGTCTCATAAAATGAACTTATTTTAGTAAATAATGTATTACATCCTGTATCTCGTAATTGTTAAATGTCATGAGATTTTTGTTGTAGAACTTGACAAAGTAAATTAGTGATTATGATTTGTAATCTTTGTGATATCTATTCATTAGATACAATAATAAATAGGACCATATAAATAATTTCTTCTTATAACGGTTATGGTTACAAGTTCATAGTTACTGATGTTGCTTCACATCAAACTTTCTTAGATATATAGACTGGACCAAACTTTGAAGGGTAATAATTATGTTTATAATTAAAAAAAAAAATAATGAGATGGATCAAAGATATCATTGCCTATATAACATATTACATAGAGAGAGAGGATCCAGATCCTTTCTCTATATATATCCGCTGGTGCGTATGGGTGAGGGTTATCGTTGCTAAGAGACTCTGAAGAATTACAAGGTGATGATAAGTACGTGTTAAACCATAATTAGTTAGCTGTCTTCTTCATGTAGTTCAGTGGCATGTATGTACAGGTTACTACAACAAATTTCTGTGTATTATTCTTTGCGGTAATTGTATATATAACATGGATTCTCTAAGCATCATCAAAGTGTTCGGTTTCTGAAAAATTATTAGTTGAAAGTGTTTGTTTGTTTGTTTTAGCTGTTTTCTGAAAGTGAATTGCAGGCCTCTTTTGGACATTATGACAACGGATTCGGAGGATTCGAATTCGGAGGAAGGACTTTCGAATTCGGATGGAGGAAGTTTGAGTCGGCAAGAAATTAAAACCTTAATTCAAAAAGAGGTAATATGAGTCTTCTTGTTGCTTGTTTCAATTTATTTTTTCTTTCTTTCTACTTCCATTCAGCTTAGTTGAGGTAACATGTCAACACTCAACAGAGTAGTCTCTAAAGATGTTGAAATCATTTGAGCTGTTGTACACCTTTTTTGGCTTGTGTTTTTCTCAGTTTGATTATCAGAGCACTTGGTGATGACATTGGAGGAAATGATGATTTGCATTTTTATTCTTAATTTTAGACTTCATACTCAACAAATCATTCTTTCTTAGGTGCGAAAGAGGTCGAAAAGGGCAGGTGCGTCGGAACCAGTGACGAAACGAGTGAAGAAAGGAGAGATCCGAGAGATAAAACGAGAGATGCGAGTGATGAAACGAGAGATCCGAGAGATAAAACGTTGGATTCAAAACTTGACACCTGATGCACCAGCTGATCGGAACGTAAATCCAAGGTTAGTTCCTTGGGGAGCATGTGTAATTTGTGAGGATATTTTTTGTACTAAAAAGAATCCAATTTTTGTTTTCTTGTTGATTTTGTTGTAGAACCTCACTTGATCATCAGATTACAAGATCAGAAGAAGGAAAATACCAGTTGTTGTTTGTTAGTAAATTACACGATTCCATTTTTACAAAGGACAAGATAAAAGATGTGAATGGTGAATATGTTAAAGTTGAGATTAAATTAATTGATACTATCACGAGGGATAAGACAGTAGATGCGGGTGATCTTTCTTCGATAAAGATAGAGATCGTTGTTCTTGAAGGGGATTTTAGTTTCGAGGGTAACTGGACCGAACCAGAATTCAATGCCAAAATTGTTAATAAAAAAAAAGATAAAGGGCAATTATTGGTGAAAGGGAAGCAGGTCATTACGTTGAAGAATGGAGTTGGTACTATTGATGACTTAAGTTTCTTTAGTATTTCTAGCTGGACAAAATCTGGAAAGTTCAGGCTGGGAGCAAGAGTTTTACAAAGCAACAGTAGGGGTCAAGTGATCAGAATCAAGGAAGCAAAAAGTGAAGCTTTTGCGGTGAAGCATCTGCGTGGAAAAAGTAAGTTTTATAGCTTAACTTCATTGATCCTATCTGTTCTTTTGCAATATATCACCATTTAACATGCTCATAATATTCTCCGATTCCATCCTTAAACGATGCAGTGAAGCATTTGAAGAAGATAAAGGAAGGTGGTAAATTTCATAAAGCATTGATCGAGAACAATATTCGTACAGATAGTGACTTGAAGCAGATGTACAAAAAAGATCACTACAAACTAAAAAAAAGATGAGGTAATGATCACGGTGATGATGCTTATAATTATATATATCCTGTGTTTGATGAGTATTAATTATATATGCATGTGGATGAATAATCCATCTTAAATTTCTGTACTGCAGATCCTTAAAGGTTGCTCAAAATTGGAATGGGACGCAATTGTTCAACATGTTATTCGTGTTGTGGATGATGATATCTCGAACCCCTTAAAAAGTCAAGAGGCTGAGGCATATAACAGTGCGACTATAGGTCCTCCGCTACGTGATCAGTTCCAATCTATTCACCAAGGTAATATAAAAGGAAATTTCAGGATTCTGTGTTCTCTTTTATTTGCTACCTGAAAGCTAGCTATAATTCTTACAGGTTCCACTGGAATGGAGAACGATAGCAACCTTGCATACGAGAGTACTGCACACCCAACAGAAAATTTTCAGCATTTCAGTACTCTTCAGCCTCCGGCCAACATGTCAACCCCTTCCTCTCAGGTTGATGCTCTATTGGAACAATATATGGCTATGCCTCCGTATGGCAGCTACGATGATCAGGCTCTATTGGAACAATATACTTAGCAATCTAACAACATATAGTATGCCAAAAAGCCAACTATAATAAATTTTTATGGGATAGAATATTACAAGGGTCGATATATATCTAGGAAAGTTAAATTTATTTCTGCCCAGTGCCCAGATCAAGACACAGGTTATCTGGAAACAGTCCAATTGATTGGGATAGATTATGTTTTGTTGAATTTTTGTGTGATATTTTTTTTAATCAATGAAAAAGAATATGTCCGGAGATTGTCCCTTTGCACGGTTGCACCACTCACTGCAATATCTCTCTCAACATTTACTTTCTATCCGATGATAGTTTTCAGATCGATTGCATTCCTTCAATTGTTGTTGCTATAAGATAACATGAGGTTGGCTTAGCCACTTAATGGTTTGTCTCTCACACTTAAACCATATATAAGATTGTGAGTTCGAATCTGTCATCCCTCCAAAATCCTGATTTATTGTAATTTTCAAGATTTAGTGACTTAAAAACAAAATTGTATTGATTCAAAGTCTCACGCCCCATAAAAAAACATGTATTAATCAATTGTGAAAATTTAGTTATAAATTATAGTATGATAAATATTATTTGAATATCAGTCCAGTTAAAATGATAAGTGCAATTAAATAAAAAGAGTTTATCAACTAAATTATTAGTTTTTATTTTTTTATTTTTATTTTTATTTTTATAAACGAACGAGTGCAGTTGACCACCGTTAGTCAACGAATCAAAGGGTAGTCATTGTAATTATGAAAGTTTTAATGGTTTTAGTACAATTATAATGCACACCGTTGTCACGTTCAATGATGAAAATATCCATATTGATAAATATACCGGTAATACGATTTAGTGGAAATTTCGATAAATATATCGATATCGACATGTTTATGTAAAATTTACGGAAATTTGGCTAACAACATTAAATGTTATAATGAAACTTACAAAAATGTTAATAATCAACAATTAAACAAAAAAAAAAAAAATCACATTTGTTTTTCAAAAACTTATAATATCTAACAACTATATATGATATAAATATGAATATAATGTACCCAAGCTGTACAAATTTCAAAATCTTCTATGAAAAATTCAATATTCTCTAAAAGTTTTCATTATACATGGCAAATAAATTTTAGTACAAAAAGAATGATTTAGGTGGTTCAGACTTATCAATAGTTTAAAATTTGGTCTTCGATGAAATTGAACTAGGCATTTGGGCAAAGATTGTTTTCAACTTTCAAGCCAATTATGTAGAGTTATATGAGAAAGAACTTTAGGAATGAATCGATTGATAATGTAAATTCTTGACTATATATCTATGGATATGAATATTTTCATCCTTACTTAACAATAGTTTAGAAATTATATTTTATGTTTATTTCGTATTCAATTTTCCTGTTATAAAAATATATTATATCAAATTAAAAAGAAAGAACAAAAAAGTAATTAAAACAATAGGAAATATCATCGATTTTTCACTTTATATTGACCGAAACATTGCCGATATTTCATGAAAATATCATGGATATTTCACGGATATATCCACGATATTATATATATTAAAGTACACTATAATTAAGTTCACCGATATAGATATTTTATGAAAATATCGCGGATACTTATGGATATTTCCTAGATATATATTTCTTGAAAAATATATTATACCACATATATAATATTGGAAATTGCTATAAATAATCACACACAACATGAGAAATTCGTTTTTGGACCATATACGAAAGTTTAAAGGTTAATAAATGCATTTAAAAAATATTCAGTATATGTCCACAATTACAAAAATACCCCTGCAACTTAGCTTTTTATTTTTAAAAAAAATCCAAAAAACTTGAAAATTGGAGAAAAAAACTTGAAATCTAAAGAAAAAACGTGAAATGTTGGAAAAAACTTGAAATGTTAAAAAAAAACTTGAAATGTTGAAACAAAAACGTAATATCTTTATATTTTTTAGGTTAAAATTACTAAAACATACCCTTTAAAATTATGTTTTTAACTTTGTGTCTAAGCAAATTACCGAAACATCCCTCAACGATATGTTTTGGTAATTTTCCCTTCGTATCTAGGTTTTCTTTGTCTGCTCTTATGCAGAATACAGCGTCACCGGGAAGGGAAATCCTCGTTGGCACTATTGCAAGTCATGACGCACCTGAGCATGTGATGCCTAGGAGTGTCGTCGTTGGGGTGTGCGTTGCTCAAGCGAGGTGTCAGTTGGACGTGCGATGCCTAGGTGACTTCACCTGAGGCGGTGTTGTCTAGGCTCACGATGCTTGGCAATTTCACATGGGTTCGCGCTACCTAAGCAATGCATCGTTGAGGCCGAATGGGCCCGGCGATGCATGCCCGGTAGATGTCGTCAGACGAAGGGTTTGACGTGAGAGAGAGAAAGAGAGAGATGAGAGGAGAGCGAGAGGAGAGGAGATAAAAGAGGAGAGAGAGTTTGTGGTGGTTTTTATATGGGGGTATTAAGGTAATTTTCTAATAATGTGGTTATTATCGATTAAAATTTTCATATATAGATAAAAAAAAAAAAAAAAAGTTTAATATTTTGGGAGGTTATTTTTTATTTTCTCCATTTATATCAATACTTTTAAAATACAAAAATATCATGAAAATAGTAGATATTTTAAACTATGATCATTGTTAAGAAGCGTGGGAGAGGAGGAAAAAGGGGGCGGGGTGGGCTGGGGGAGAGAAAACACACGCATATGAGAGAGAGAGAGAGAGAGAAAAGAAAAAAAAAAAAAAGAAAGTTTCATCGAACCACACAGAGTTTGATAATTATCTCCATTAAGGTTTTTTTTTTTTTTTTTTTTTTTTTTGTGTGTTGGAAACAGGTACCATTCCTAGATGATCTGAATGGTGTAGGCAAAATGAATTGTTTGGATTAGGAACATTATTCTTTTTCCCGGAATTTTTCTTCAATTGCTCCGATCATCTGCCATGACAGGAACAAATTGAAAGAGAAAGAATGAATGAACACTTGTTGGATTCAACAAGGTGAATAACTGGCTAGAACAAAAGGTAGGGTTTCCCCGAACCCTGATACCATATAAAATTGGTATGTATAATGAATATGCCAGAATGATTTTCATTAAATTATAATTCTTCTCTCATACAAATAATTCCTACAATTATACTAGCTACTTTAGGAATCTAAGATACAAATAGAAAAGGAAAAATATTCACAAATAATTACAAATATTTGATTCCTAAATTATTTCAAGATTGTCGGGATATCGTAGATTTCTTAACAAATATGAGTTATCGTGTCATGTTTACATTATCCGAATACAACCCCTTACTTTTTTGCTCAATTCGATCGCGGCCGTCACTAAGTTTATCGTGTTATAAATCGAAACTCAGACGTGACCCCATTAAATTGTTAAGTTATTCAATAAGATTCATTTCACCTGTTAATTTATAAGTTATGTCAATTATGGTAGGTGATAAACAATTCAATTTTGGTAGGCGATAAACAATTCCATTAATCTATTCACCTATTTACAATTTTAAAGTAATACAATATTCTGAGTTTATTTGTTAAAGCAAGCAATTGCCACCTCTATTCAAACTTGAAATTGCCGACCATCTATTTCCTCTAGTTTCCAGTCGCCCATTTGTCTCTGTCATCCCCTTTGCCTCCTCTCTCTCTCTCCCTCTCTCTCTCTCTATATATAAATATTTATATATGCGCCTTTATGTGTGAGTGTTAGCGTTTTTTTTTATAAACTTTGCAGAGTTTGTAAAGAATACAAGGTGATGATAAGCTGGTTTTCATATAACAATGAATTCTCTATGCATCATCATGAAAGTGTTTGTTTTCTGAAAAATTCTTCATGATATGGTATATTATATTATTGTGAATTGAAAATATTTGATTTTATGTGTTTTTAGCTGGTTTATGAAAGTGGGTTTTGTTGCAAGGCCATTTTGGACATTTGAGGAATTCGGTGAAAGAAATGGTATCCTTATTTCGAAAAGTTTTAGTATGACTATGTGAGTCTTCTTGTTGCTTGTTTCGATTTTTTTTTTTCAAAACATTTTGTATTTCTTTCTAATGTCAACACTCAACACTCAACAGTGCTCTCTCTAAATATGTTGAAATCATTTGAGCTGTTGTACACCTTTTTTGGCTTGTGTTTTTCTCAGTTTGATTATCAGAGTTAGGACTCAATGATTTGGTAATATTGAACATTGAATATCATCTCTGATTGTTCACGAAGCTGATTTTGGTAACATTAGAGAAGGAATTGATTGTTTATATGGCCAGTGCAGAATTTGTATTGCCATGAATTCTTAATTTTATAAATCTATGATTTCATACTCTACAAATAATTTTTTTCTTTAGGTGAAAAAGGAGATGAAATGAGCAACGGACGTCTGAGGAAACGAGTGACGGAACCAGTGATGAAACCAGTGAATTCTTGGAATCAACCACCTACACCGGACTCCACATTGATAGAATATATAGATCAAATATGAGAGAAAATTAAAAATATGTATTCCCCTGTGGTAAAAAAACTCAAACAATAGTTAAAAGTGAGCTTTCCCTTTCACGTTTGTGATAAAAGTTTGAGAAGTAGCATTTTAAACCCGTGTTTACGGGGGTAGTTTAGTTAGTACATTTTTTTAACTTTGTAATATTAAAAAATAAAACACTGGCTAACTCTAACTAACAATTTGGATAACCAACATTATAAGTAAGCATCTCCTACTATGATTTCATCATGTGGGCATATATTAAGGGAAATGCACCATGGCATCCGAGTGACTGAAGATATTAAGAATCTACAATCTTGTTTAGGTGTTAAACATGTTACTTCCATTCCTAATTATTAGAATTAAGAGAATCATCACTGTGGCTCATTCTTTGAACAGAAATGCTTTAGTTTATTTGCTATGTATGTGGAATAGATAAAGTTCCACACTTTATTCCGTCGGCATTAATAAATTAATTTTCTGACTTTTTTTGCTTATTTTTCAAAAAAGAAAAAAAAAAAAGGGAAATGTAGCATGCAAAATGCAATCATGATGCACTTAAAGTATTTTCCCATTTGTTTGTAGCATCTTGCTTGCTTAGTCTTTTTTCTTTTTGCTGGGTTGTGCTTGTTGGTGTTAGGGTTGTTTTTTTTTTTTTTTTTTTTTTTTTTTTTTTTTCCCTTTTTGGCTTTCTTTTGGCTCTTGGGTTTAATAAAATCTTTGCAGTTAAAAAAAAAAAAGTATTTTCCCAAAGTTTACATGAAATTTACTGGAAGGGTCCTGCAATTGTGATAAAAAAAAAAATGGTGTGATGAACTCATGATGATAGCTACTAGTCTACTAAAAGCAATTTCCTGGAAGTTGTATACTCATCTTTTTCAAAGTGGTTTTGCAATTTGGAATAATATTAATAGAAGGAAAATAAATTAATAAAAGTAGTAAAGATGACTTGATCCTTGACCTAGAATTTAACAACCTTCTGATATTCAAATAAATGTTACAAATCATGAAAGATATACAAAGTAAAAGTATCAAAAGTAGTTAACACAATAAAGTGTATAAAGTATCGGCATAGAAATTATAAAAGTATCGGCATTTTCGTTTTTATGCCCTTTCCCTTTGATCCAATGACAGATTTTAATACAATAAGGAGGTGCTGAATAGAAAACTTATTCATAAACTGGACTCACCGGTCAACAGCAATCCCCACTCTCTTTCTCTCTTCATACATCCTTTCTCTCTCTCTCTCTCCTTTTGTTCTCAGCCATAGTTGTACACTTGTACCGACAAGGAGAGAAAAAGAAAGGTCAATTTTTTATATTTTATTTCTTAATTTTGGATTTCAAATATTCAAAGAGCGATGCTATATGTGATCTACGAGATACCTTTTTACAAACAATATTAATCTTGATTAAAATTATTAAAGAGAAGAAAAATATTCTCAAGATACTACAAACTAAAGTTTTTATAATCTAATAATGTTCTGTCTCTTCGTTTATTGTGTTTCACAAACCCTAAATTTTTTTCCAAATTTTTTTATAGTTTTGTTTGATTCAAGGTTAGCAGTAAATGATCTCAATCCCAAATTAATATTGAAGAGCAAGAACTTGCAAATTTCAACTCAAATAGATAGATAAATAAGTACGTGATCATGAAAAGAAAAATCATTTACAAACAAAATAAACAGCAAATTGTCTCCAACTTTTTAAAAGTTCAGTAATTCTTCTCTCTCTCGGGAAGCAAAATCAGCAACCTCACAAAATGGTTTTGCAGTTCAATATTTGTACTGATAGCTTCTCTTTATTTTATTTTTTTATTATTATTTTTTACTTACCGATAGCTGTTTTGTTAAAGGGGCTCGAAAATTAAATGTTACTGTTTTGAGGTGGGCTTGCAAAACTATCACCACTCTAATAACTTGAACTTAAATAGCGAACGGATAAAAATACCTCAAAAGTTTTGATTTTTTGATTTTTTGATTTTTTTTTACTTTTTAGTTTTCCTAATTAAAATTTTTTTTTTTCTTCTTCACCTCCATTGGAATTTGGAACAGACCTCCAATGGAGGTTGACTGGACCTCCAACGAAGGTCGACAGTGAACAAAGAGGAAAAAAAATAAAAAATTTCATTTTAGTCCAAAAAATCTAAGAAATTGTAAAAATATTCAGTAAATCTCGAAAACTGTAAAAAGAGTCCCGGAAACAACAAAATAAATCTTAGAAACACAAATTAAGTTTTGGAAATTAACATAAAATAAATCTCGAAAACACCAAAACAAGTCTCAGAAACACAAAATATGTTTCAGAAACACCAAAATAAGTCTCAAAAACACAAAATAAGTCTTGGAAAGACTATATTAAGTCTTAGAAAGATCAAATTGTTTTTCCCTCTAGTTTTTTTTTTTTTTTTTTTTTTTTCAGTAAGTCTCGGAAATACAAAATAAGTTTCGAAAATACTCAAATAAGCCTTGGAAAAACCAAATCTTTTTTCCCTTTATTTTTTTTATTATTTGTTTTTTGCACTTCTTCAATAAATCTCAAAAATACAAAATAAATCTTAGAAATACTCAAATAAGTTCTCAGAAATATCCAAAAAATGAAATTTTCCAAAAAAAAAATTCATCTTAAATCAACCACCAACAGAGGTCGAAATTGTTTTCGAGTCTTATTTTGTAGTTTTCAAGACTTATTTTGGTGTTTCAAGACTTAGAGTATTTTTACAATTTTCGAGACTTATTTTGTAGTTTTTAAGACTTATGTAGTATTTTTGTAATTTCTGAAAATCATTGGATAAAATTGAAAGTTTTCATTTTTTTTCTTCAATCTCTTACTTCATCGCCCTCCATGGAGTTCTGTTAGCTGTTTTTATGTTTTTATTTATTTATTTATTTATTTTTTTATTTATATATATTTTTTTACTTATAGCTGTTTTGTTAAAGGGTCTTTGTGATATTTAAGATCCGGGTTTGTCAATTTGAGTTGAAATTTAATTTGTAGTTTTTAGTGTTTGCTTTTTTTATTTTTTTATTTTTAAATATAGTTACTGCCGGAATCTGGTGAGATTAATTAAACTCTACAAGTATGGTCCGGAATACTACTCTCAATATCAAGAAGAGGTTATATATAGACTATAACTCTCACAATCAGAGACCGGGCAGCTCTGACAAACTGTAAGAAAACACCCCACACATATTTGTAAAATGCGCATGGTGAGACTCGAACCCCTCATCACAAAGTGTGGAAGGGAGGTGCACAACCATTTCTACTAAAAAGGTGACGTGCTTTAGTGTTTGCTTTCTATATGTCTAGCACATTAATTTATAATTGTAAACCCCTGTTTCCCTTTTCTCGGTGATTATGGCGGCTTTGTTGTTGATTTTTTATTTATTTATTTATTTATTTTGTTGAGATTTTCTAGTATGTAAATGACTTTTATAACCTTAATATGGGCGGCTGTGTTTCTTAATTGGTTGTAAGTTGTTCATTATATGTATATATGGCTAGACAACAAAGTCAAGCAATATAGAGTGGTAGTGCTGATCGATGAGGCTGTTTATTATTGTGATTGTAGAATTGTTTTTTTTTTTTTTTTTGTTTCACACTTTTTGCACAATCAATCATATTCAAAACAAAATGAAGCGTTTTTGATAAATTTAATTAAATTAAATTTTTTTAAATAAGGTATTTTTAGAATAGGAACATTAACAGATAAAAGTGGATTATAAAGAGAAAATCTCATATTTACTATGTTGATGTACAAAGACAAAAAATAGCCATTGAATGACAACTCTTAGATTAATCTAACGGTTGACCTTAAAATGTATTGATTTTTTTTTAAAGAGTAAAATTGGTTGATTTTAATACAATAAAGGGTGAAGTAGATTTCAAAATACAGGATCCACCGGTCAACCACACTCTTCGTTACACCAAAATTTGTCTTTAACAATGAGGGCACATCTTTTGCATACTCTCCGTTACACCAAAATATGTCTTTAACAACGAGGATACATCTTTTGCATACTCTATTGATGCAATTGCCGACTGTGATTGAAGCAGACTACGTTTGGCGGATTATATTGATGTTGGACGCCATCCCTGCTGCTCTAACTTACTATTGATGTATGAAATGCCCGAAACTGGTTGGTACGCCGTTCTTCCAAGAACGCAAAGCAAGCTGCCGCAGGCATGTCTAAGGTCTTGCAAGTTGAGATTGAAGCAGAGGAGGAAAAAGTAGCCAAGATAGCCGAAGTGAATAGCAATTCATGATTTTGCTTGTTCTAGATCTCTAGTGAATTCGTTAAGCGACACGGCCTTCATTTGTTCGGAACTGCTTCTACTTGCAGGGACAGAACTTGAAGTATGAAGTTGGGGATCAAATAGCAAAAATTTAAAATTAAATGATTAAATTGTAAATTTACATTTAAAAAAAAAATTAATTATTAAATTGTTTTCTGTTAGCCCCCTAGCCTATGCAAGGTTTCACCCCTGTCTACTTTGTTCTTGTCGGACATCGCATTTTACTGTCAAAATCTTTTCCAAAAGGATATCTTCACTGGATCGGAATTGGTTGGATTCCTCCAGCAGCCACCATGAATGCTATTCATGAGGTTTTCAGAATTGCAAGGGCTCAAACACTTATAGCACTTTGCAGTACTGTCCCAGCTGGGTACTGGTTCACAGTGTTTGTCAGATTTGTCAGATTTAAGAGAATTGATACCTTTCCAAATGGCGTCCTTGACTGATCCTAAACATGGGGATGTGTTAATCATGTGAATTTTGATATATGGTTCTAGAATATGCCTTTGCTTTCCTGTTTGGGGTTTTTAATTTATTATTTTCAGTGCAGGCATACCCACAAGCCCTTGGATTCAAGTGACCACTATATTCAACACACGGAGTCCAATCAAGTTTTGTCTTCTCAATCATCAGTTGGTTCTTCATCATGATTGTCATCATCTTGTTCAACCAGTTCAATATCCTATGAAGCTCACACTGGTGGGGTTGTAGGAAATACAATTGCATGTATGGCCTAAATATTAGGTTATTGTATTTAGAATGGGTTTGGACATGATATGCTAGTAGAGTTGAAATGTTAGAATATTGTAAATTCATAAGTTTGATCTATGGGTGATTTTTGTCAAAAGTTAAAAATATTGTAATGTAATTTGGTTATTTCAGAAAATATCAATTTTAAGATTCTTTTGTCTTTTGACCGTATACAATCATCCACATTATAAATGGTGACATGAAGATCAAGTCTTTCGATGCAAGTTGGGCCATACTTGAAATTTTTAACAACAAACATCTAAATGGTAGAACTTTAAGTTCTTAATAATAAGCACCCTAAGATGTAAGTTGTAGAGTCTTATACAACTTTAATCCTTAATAGACAATTTGCATATATGTACGTTGTTTGATAGCTTTCACACCATATAATACATGGTGTCAAAAGACTCTTTTTGTTGTAATGCCTCCCTCTCCCTCTCTTCTTGTGTGTCTCATTGCCATGCATCATCACGCCTCCTCTCTCTCTCTTTCTCTCTTTTTGTATGCATGTCTCATCACCACATATCATCATGCTTCCTCTCTCTCCTTTTATTCTCAGCCATTGTACCGACTAGGAGAGAAAAAGAGAGATCAATTTTTTATTTTATAATTTTGGGATTGCTAAAATTTCTACTATTTAAAAGCTACTCATTATTCAAATTAAATGAATTCAAATAACAAATAATATGATAAAATAGGGTTAACTCAATAGTAAGCCTTAATTAAAACGTTATGGGTTTGAGTCATACATCTCCTCCGAATTCCAAATTATTATAATGGTTACTACGGCTTGTTACATGACACCGACTAAATATATGGAGACACTTCAGAAAGCCATGAAGAAGGAGATCCGGTGAAGTACTTAAGTTAATTCTTTATTATTAAGTTGGACTTCGCAAGTCATATGTATGTATATGTGGGTTTGTGTGTGTTTTGAGAGTGATAGTATATATTGCATAGAGCGATCTACTTGCGGAGTTTGAAGAATATAAGGAATAATAGGCTGCTTTTCATATAGCATGAATTCTCTCTATATTTGTCTCATGCGTGTGTTTGCTCACATCAAGGTGTTTGTTTGTTTTCTGAAAAATTCTTCTTGTAAGATGAGTCTTCTTGTTGCTTGTTTCAATTTTTTCAAAACATTTTGCATTTTATTCAATGGCTCATTTCAGCTAACCGCACTGCATGCATAGTCTTTACTTGCGAAGTGACAATCGCAAACTTTAAATGAAGCTGCGCGCATTGCATAGTTGTCACTGACAAATGACAAAATTAAATTGAAACTACACCACAGCATGCACAAATCACTTAATTTATTTACGTTTTAACATTTCGAATGTGATGATTGTACAATCGCTATCTGTTTTTCACTCAAAAGGTTGGATCATAACATTCTCACCAGGTTGATCTTTGCAAGTGTAAGTAATTAAGCACAAGCACCATCACTCTTTTTTTTTTATTATTTTTTTATTTTTAAAATTTCTATATATAGCCAAGCATCCCCATTGCCTTTGTAATTATATCATACTCATTTTAAAGTTGCTCTGCATTGCCTAACGATTGTATACAATACAATGGCTATGTGGAACTTTCAAATCTCTAAAATTCTCACCGTGTCTGACATTATTTCAAAACCAGTGCTTCCAACCGAAATTGTGGAGCATATGAACCCGATTATGAAGGGTAGGCATTTCTTGGATTTGAAGGTTGTGGATGCGAGGAGCCAAGAGTGGATACTGCGTTACTATACTCGACCCAATGGAAACCGAGAATGTCCTGTCTTCACAACTGGGTGGCGTCAATTTGTTCGAGACAAATGTCTTCAAATTGGCGATGAGTTAACCTTTTATGGACATCAAGTTAGAGCTGATGATGGAGAATTGACGATGAAGTTCATGATTGAGGTCAAAGGGCCAGGTTTGGTCACATTTAACGGCGAGACTCTGACTCTGGATGTGGAGTACCTTATCCGAGGTTAATTTGAATGCTAATTAAGATTTACTATTATGAGTAATGTTAGACCGTACAAAAAATTTATTCAAAATTATATTCAAATGATTTGGCATGCTCACATGACACATCAATTGTGAATATTTTTGGATAAGTATTTTGTGCAGACTGTATTATTCTACTATTATATATGTGAGTTTGAGTTAATTAAGATCTGCTGTACTTGTTTGCATCTTGTACTACTTTTGTTTTTTCTGTTGTAAGTTTAGTACCTTTCTTAATTAATAAACTGTAGTGTTGTGTGTTTGATCATGCATACTTCCAAATTTTTATTTATCTTCAAAGTTGTCAACTTTCCAATGTTTGTGGCTATTTAATTTTTTTTTTTTTTAAGGTATATTGGAATATTTTCTAATATATTACTGCTTGGTTTTTTCCAAGAGAATATAAAATGTTGTCAAGTGAGTCAAAATCATTTAATTCTTCATTTAGTTAATCGAATGTTATCTTTTTAATAATGTTATTTCTTCTGATATGGTTGACATCGAACATTAAGACAAAAACAATAGTATCATCCCAGACCTAGAAGAAGGAACCTACACTAGACATCAGCTTAACAACAAGCTTCGCAACAAGCTCTGCAGGTAAACCCCGACAAGATTGGGAAGCCATATCAGAAGATAATGTATCACAGATACCATCAGAAGCAATTACGAGTCTTCCCACAGCATTTGAAAGCTAAGTGGAAACAAAACAAGTTATTAAGCTTCAGAATGAAAATCACAGAATGAATAAAATCTTCACCAATCAGAATGGAAGTCCTCACCTTCACTTGCTTAACATATGGTACTAGAACAATGAACTCTCCCACATCTGTGTAACCAACTGACCTCGAAAGGCAAAATCCCCCTGGCTAGCTGCGTAGCGGACCAACCTATGAACCAGGTTGGATCCACAGATCAAAAAGAGGAAGAAAAACAATTGGGGAAAAAAAAAATCACTTTTGGCCAAGGAAAGCATTGGTGAGATGAAAATTGTATACCTCATTGCCCCCAAACCCCCGCTTGCAGTATGTGCCTTTCTGTTGAAATTCTATGACAGTTTTCACAAAACCTGCAACAAGCGCCCGAGGCAGGGCTTGAAGCCATTCATCCCTGCTAGGCCTTGAGGAATTGCACTTAAAACATTAGTCAATATCAGTTTTGATGGGCAGCTGATATACCATTATGCCCATCAAAAATCTGCTAATAAAAAAGCTATGAAGAATCCATATGATTATCAGAACAAACAAAGTTTCAATATGCTCCCAACTTGGATGCAAAGGAGCTTGAACAAGAAGACTATTTAAATTTTCAAATCATAGGTCAGAGTATGTGAGGCACAAGAACATAAATTTTTTTTTTTATTCACTCACCAGAAGCAAAATACTACCATTTAGCTTAGTCAAGGAGAATTTATTACTTTCCAAATGACATTTGTTTACTTTTCTTTCCATTTCCATGAACTTTTTCATCAACCAAGGAGAATAACTACTAACTAGTGATTTCTCGAGTGAGCTAGAGAAACGTTATAAATAAATATATCACAAGAAATACCGCAAAGACAGAAAATGATGTTGATGCATTTCCAGGAATCCTCTGACAATCTGGTTTTAACAGAAAGTCAATTGAACTAAACACAAAAATGTACAAAATAATAGCACAACCCAGAACACCAATTCATCAAAATCAATCAAACCCAAGCTTATATAAATATTTTTAACCACTTCAACTCACAAAAATCAACACAGATCTACAAATACAATCCAATTATCACAACAAATTACACTAAAACAGTTCAACCCAGCTGAAACAACTCAATTAATCAAAGTCTAAAAAAAATAGAATAGAGTAAAAAGTAAAAAGTAAAAAGTAAAAACCCTACCCGTATGAGCTACTTCACGAAAAATTCAATCTTTACATTAAAAAAATCAAAACTTTAACTTAAAAAAGTGAAAAGAAGAGCTAAAATCAGAAACCCAGAACTCACATCGATAGATCGAGAAGAAAGCGGCAGCATTGAGCACTCAATCTACAAACCTCTCTTCGTTTTCTGCAACACTTCAATTCACAGCCAAAATAGAAAAAAACAAACACACACAAAAAAGAAAAGTAAGCAACAGAAAATAACCCGAACAGAGTAGGGAAATGTGAGCTTCAGAGAGAGAGAATCAAAGAGCGATCGTGGTATGATATGATTGGAAGACTAGTCTAGAGAGAGAAACAAGTGGGGTTTATTTAATTTAAGAGGGGGAGAGAGATGTGATTTTCGGACAAATCGTTGGATTTTGACTTTTATTTTTAATTAATTAATTAATTAATTTATTTATTTATTTTAAATTTTGTGGTGCTATTGACCGAACTATTTATGTTTCACCTTTTTAGATTTTAATTTAATTATATGAAATTTAATTATTTTATTTATTTTTTATTTATTTTTAGAATTATCATTTTAGGTATTTTTTAAATTTAATACACTCTAATTTTTTTTTTTTTAAATAGATAAAAATAAACTTCATGACTTGTTTTTTCCTTCTTATTTCATGGTGAACATATAATTATTATATGTGATTTTTTTTTTCTATTGTCAGTTGGATTGTTGACAGTAGATTGTGAGTATGATATTGATCGTTTGATGATTTTTTTTAGCGATTGAGTTAAGGTTTTTGTGTTATTTCATTTTGTTAGAAATTAGGTTTTATTGTGCAATTCTTGGTGCGATTTTGTTTATGTTTTTTTATTATTATTATTATTATTTATTTTTTTTTGGTAAATAACATTAAGCTAACTTGAAAGATCTAGAATAAAATCCACAAAAAAAATTGATACAAATCATAGAATGCATAAAAGATCTGAAAGAAAATAAACCGAGAGAAAAAAAAAAATAGCAAACGTGGTTCTGAAATTTAAAAAGAAAAACAAAACAAACATATGAATCAATAAAATCAATAAATACTAAACATGAGAAATATGATATCGAAATCTGAAAGAAAATATAAACAAAAATAGTAAACATTAAGTGATTTGAAATAATCTATGTTATTAAGGTTTTGAAATAAGAAAAGTAGGGTTTTATTAGTTTTACTTTGTACATAAATTTTTTAATAAAAATTATAAGTCTCTTTAAGTAATTTGATAAAAGAAAAAAAAAATACTAAATAATTTAAAAAGTGGGGTATAAATAGTTCAACAGTGGGTGTGCCAAAATCACATTTTTTTTCCTTAAAAATTTTCATTGTAAAGATGAGGAAAGATTTGACGATGGTTCAAAACGACAAATTTGTCCCTCTTGTTTTGCTTCACTTTGACAGTTTTACCCTTTTTGAATTTTTTTAATGACAGTCGTTTCTGTAGATTCTACTGGATCTGTCTAGATTAAGCACTTAGACATTGAGCGCATTATGTATTCAAATCTACCTACACCAAGCATTAAAATGATGAGCTCAATTCGGAGATCAACTTCTATAAACGCATGACGTATTCAGATCTACCTATATCAAGCATTAAACGATGGGCTTAGTACGGATATCAACATTTGTACAAAAAGAGATAATTAACCTTATAAACAACGATAATCTCTCTATACTTGCACTTTTATGAATATAGAGAGACTCAGACTCTTCACTTGGACAAAATGGTATGTACACAACTATGTAACCACAAGTTGAATAGATAACATGTTTTCCTAACTATTATCATAATTTTCCAATTATGATTTCAGAAAGTTTGATTAAAACATGCAAAAATCTTTTTCAAAAAAATTACAATATACCATAAACCTGCTTGTATTGGATCAGTTTATCTATAATTAAGTCAAACCTTGCAAAAAGTAATAAAATTTACCCAAATAAAATTGCAATAATTTGTAAGCCTAAAATGGTAATTTCATAAATGTTTGACTTGGATGGAAACCTTGGGGTTCATAGACAGAGAATAATAAAATAAAAATATAATTTTGTTGTAATACAAAATGATAGACGATAGATATAGTGTGCTGTTTGTGTGGTTGTTAAAAATTAAGACAAACCAAATTTTTTTTAATCAAATTACTAATTATAGGTGATTAAGATAATCAAATCAATCTTGTTAATCAAGTAATTAAAAATTAAATAATTAGAAAAGGTGAATTCCATCTGTTGATGATTTTAATAGTATTTGATGATGGAGAGAGAGATGGTGAAGCATTCTATCATCCCAAGATCTAAAGAAATGGACATAGTGAAGTTTGTATGGTGATCGAACCAAATCCATCCAAAGCATAATCAAATTTAATATTTCTCTCTAATTATATGATTTAGAATTAGTCAAAACTTTTTTTCTTAAAACAATCTAACACCAATCGGGCAAATGATCTGCTAAGACTTGACGAGATTAACCGTCACAAGCACCGACTCGAAAGCAACTTCCACTATGGGAAAAGGGTCTCTCCACATTTTGTGACTTTATAAACAAAAGCGGTATTCGAAATCCTCTCATGGATGTGAAAGAGAAATATATAATTGAGAATATTTTTTGGTGAATTTTTTGAGATTAATTTGATTGTAATAATTGAGAATATCTTTTGATGAGTTTTTTTTTAGATTAATTGGATTGTATTCATATTAATATTGCATGCAAACCATTTTTCAAAACTCTATATGATATTTCACATTCTCAAATATTAGTTCTATATTATAAATCAAAACCCTTTAATTTTTATTGTATCCTACAATACTGTTTTTAAATTATTTTCAAAACACATCTTTATATTGTATATATACACAATAATGCTACTTTAACTAAATTTGGTGTACAAATCTGGTGCTTAAATGATGTGGTATCATTGTAATCCATTCATTTAAATTGTACTAGATTTGTATTAATTAAATGAATGGATTACGGTGTTGTCTCGTCATTTGGACACCAAATTTGGGTAAAATAGCATTACTCATATATATATATATATATATATATATATATGGAATTGGGATGTAAAATTTGGACCTCTGTTGAGAGGTGTGTTACCAACACAATTATCTTTATACTAAATTTTAAAAACCGTTTATTTTTTCAATCTCAAATATTACATGATTACAAAATGTCAAAAGAATGGATATACTATATATATATATATATATATATATATCAATTATCATATATGTGAGAATAATCAAATAAACAGAAGGGAGGCAATTAAGGTGATTGAAGAATGAAGACAACAATGTATAAAAAAAATCTCAACAAATTCTCAAAGGATGTCCATGAAATTCAAGGGTGTATTTTGTTTTTTATTTTTATTTTTAAGGAATAGACTTTTCTAATAATTTTTGGGTATCAGGGTCAACCTTTGTGTGGGGTGGGAGAGTTGTCTTTGTCTCCATGAAATTTGTAGATAAGAATATCAATCTATTAAATTATATCTAATATAATTTATTTAAAAATAAATAAACACAAAAATATGATTAAAAGTTCAGACAAATCCGTGAACTCTTAGTTGAATTAATTATGTATCTTTATAATTTTTTAATTTGATTGACTAGGATTAGAGTTTCATATTACTCATAATAAGGTAAAGTATCAAAAGATTTGTTCAAATAGCAATCCAAACGTTGAGAGACTGCTTTTATAATATTTGATTTAAACAGATTTAATTCAATAAACCTCGCAATGAATAATGACCCTATCGGCCTATCCTAATTCCGTGTCAATCCTCACCAAAACAATGGCTTGAGTGGCCATGTGTTGGTGGGTCCCATTTAAGTGTTAATTTAATATTATATATTTTTTCGGATAAGACATGAACTGAATTCGGGTTTTACCCGTGTTCGAACATATTTGGATTTTGTCCGTACCCGATTGGATTCAAGTTCGAATCTGAATCCGAATCCGAAATATATAACCTTTAAAGTTGATTTGAGCTTAGATATTATATTTGCCGAATTGAATTTATCCGAATCTGTATAGTATGGGATCGGACCGGATCTGGAA
Organism: Acer negundo; assembly: GCA_035582765.1. Lineage (NCBI taxonomy): Eukaryota > Viridiplantae > Streptophyta > Magnoliopsida > Sapindales > Sapindaceae > Acer > Acer negundo. The sequence goes on along the minus strand of CM069235.1, from coordinate 50,413,375 downwards.
AGCATAAACACTGATCGAACTCAGATCGGATGAAGTTTGACACCCTTAAAATGAATAATTATTCATTGAAAATTAAAATGATCATCTCTTATAAAATAAATTAATAAATGTACAATTATCTCTCAATCCGGGTCTGTGCAATCTTTTAGAGCATCCCCAAAAGACTCTTCAAATAAGATATTTGTTAAAGTCAAACGAGCCATATTAGTATATTCGGCTTTAACAGACTTTTTAAATGAGATTCTTCAAATATGATTTTGTTTCTCCTTTTCAATATTGAAAAGCAACTTCTCCCTTTTCAATTATTATTATATTATTTTTTATATCACATCATCATTAATATTTGATGTCTATATCATTTTTATCTTTTTAATTAAATTGAATTAATATATAATAAGTTTTAATTTATAAATTTTATCACCATAAAAATTATATCATTAGAAGGATCTCATTTAAATCTTTAAAATGAGACTAATATTAAATATTTAATAATAACATATTAATAATTTGAAAAGTTATTCAAATGATTTTCATATTCATCTAAAAATAATACTAGTTTATTTAAAAATTATTATTTCTAATATAAAAAAAATGGAAGGTAATTAGATTTGTTGGTGGGAAGGGAAAATTTGAATATTTTCATTAAAATAATATAAACATACTTTTAATTGAAGAATCTTTTAAAACAAATTTTCTTTTTTCACTTCTCAAATTATTATATAAATAAGTTAATAAACATTTGAAGAGTAAAATTACGATAGTCTTTTAGGAATGCTTAATATCTGCGGTCCAAAATTTAAGATTGTGTATTCATCTGACATATATGTAATTAATACTCATCAAACAAGATAACATCACAAACGACTAAAAGAGAGAGAAAAACAGGGAGAGAGAGAGAAAGAGAGAAAAACACACACTTATGAGAGAAAAAAACACACACACAAGAGACGCAGAGAGAACACAAAAAAAAAAAAAACGCATAAAGAGAAAACACACAAATGGATCCGGAACTTGAATAAGAATTAGGAATGGGTGTGGGGTCCATCGGGGTAAAGAAGGGTCTTCTCACTGCCACCCTTGGGTGGACCTACTTTAAGGTTAGATGGGACCTGTGCTCTATCTTAATTTAAAATAAAAAAATGATTTAGTTTATATATATATATATATATTAATTAACACTTAAAATAGATAATGATTAATAGCATAGCTAATATTGTGTACATTTTCTACGTTGTTAGTGAGATGTTCTATTCTTGCCATTTACATTTCTCAAACAAATTAAATATCGTTTTTCTTTAATTCAATTTTATCATCTTGATAAAATTAAAATTAAGGTAATTTTAATACTTTTTTTAATTTACCATCTTTTCTAATTCTTTTTTTAAATTTTCATCTCCTTTTAAAATAAAATAATTTATTTTCTTTTTTTTACATTTACAACTTCTTAACTACCTTTAATTTGTGTCTACTTAATTCAATTTTATTTTATATTAAATTATATATTATTATTTTAAACTTTTATTATTTCTAATAATTTTAGTTTGACATACCTATCACATCCAATTAATACACCCTAAAATCTCAAATGTTAATTTATTGTATTAAAATAGTCCATCTATTATTATGATATATTTTATTTTATTCTTAGTATTTTTCTTTATTTTATAATTTTAATGTTTTCAGAATCAATAAATCAATAATTTACCAATAATTAAAAAAATATATATAATTATAAAAATTAGAATGTAATTTATTATTTTAGGAATAAATATTGTAAATTTTAATTATTTATATTGTTTTTCTTGTTATTATTTTTTTTGAATATCTCGTTTCTTGTTTTAATTTATTTATTTTAATGTAAGATTATTTAGTTATCTTAAGATCTTAAGTATGTGTTCTATTTGTTTTATTTTATCTAAACTTCGTTATACCATCAATTTTTCTTTATATATATATAAAAAAAAAAGAAAAATAATAAAAACTCATTTTAGTTTAAAAAAAAAAAAAAAAAACACTCATTTTACAATTACCTTAATTTTTCAGTATTTTTTTATATAATTATTGTTTTGTTCAAGTACCCCACCTGATTGAAATTCCTGGATCCGCCATTGATTTTCAATCTTAATATTTTTTTAATCTGAAATTCAAAATTTAGAATTTAAAATTCGAAATTCGATTGTTTTTTTTTTTTTTTAAATTAAAAAATAAAAAAATAAAAATATATATAAGGAAATAGGGGAAATGGGACCCATCCATATCTAGAGAAAAGGGGGACCCCACCCCCGTTTAGGTATTAGGGAAAAAAAAAAAACCCAACAAACATTCAATCCAATCAACCCAACTAACATTCAGTCTATTGATGTAGAGAAGATGAAATTACTAGCAGCCTTAGCTGTCTAGCAGCTGATACCCCTTTGGTTATATATATGTATATATATATATATATATATGTGGTCAGACACACTGATCAACTAATGGTTGGTTGCTACGTAATCCAAAATAAAGAGAAAAATGTAAAAAGTAAAAGAGTTTTAGGTCATGTGACAATATCTCATTAGATGGTCAATATGTCTGGGTACTTACCGGTCAGTACCCAAACATTTTCATATATATATATATATATATATATATATATATGCACCGGTGTTTGTTGGGGGGAGTGTATCGTGTATTTGTGTTGCTTAGAGACTCTGCAGATATTGTAAAGAATACAAGGTGCTTTCCCTATAACATGAATTCTCTATATACAATTATACACTATCAAAGTGTTTGTTTTTAGCTGTTTTCTGAAAGTGGGTTTTGTTGCAGGTCTCTTTTGACATTATGAGGATTGATTTGGATGATGTTTTTTCTGCACTTCGACAATTGGTAATATGAGCCATCTTGTTGCTTGTTTCAATTTATTTATTTTATTTCAAAACATTTTGCATTTCTTTCTAATTCCATTCAGCTTAGTTGATCTAGCATGTCAACACTCAACAGAGTTGTCTCTGTTGAGTGTTGAATTCATTTGAGCTGCTGTGTACCTTTTTTTGGCTTGTGTTTTTCTTGGTTTGATTATCAGAGCATTTGGTGACATTGGAGGAACTGATGATTAGCATTTGAATTCTTAATTTTATAAATTTGTTACTTTATGCTCCACAAATCGTTCTTTCTTAGGGGAAAACGGTGGGCGATCTAGAGATGCAAGAGAAGTGTCAAGAGACGAATCAAACGATGCAAGAGAACGTAAATCCAAGGTTAGTTCAAGAGAAACGATTGAAGAAACGTGCAATGGAACCACTGAAGGAACCACTAGAGATGCGAGAGTTGAATGTACAGATGCGAGAGATGAAACTAGAGATGCGAGAGATATTGGAAATAGAGAGAAAAGAGATGGCAAAAAAGATGCAAGAGATGCAAGAGATGTATCAAGAGAAGTATCAAGAGATGTATCAAGAGATGCAAGAGTTGAAACTAAAGGTGCAGGCGATGACAAAAAACATGCAAGAGAACGTAAATCCAAGGTTAGTTCCTTAGAGAGAATATTTTTATTCTGTATATATAATTAATTGATTCTTTTGTTTCCTGAAAATTTCATCTGTATTATCAATTAGGGCAGTAGCTGTCAATTTGTTTTTACTAAAAAGAGTCCGATTTTGGTTTTCTTGTCAATTTTGTTGCAGAACCGCGCTTGATCATCATATTACAAGATCAGAAGGAGAATTGCAGTTGCTGTTCGTTAATGAATTACACGATGCCATTTTTACGATGGACAAGATAAGAGATAGACATGGTGGATATGTTAAAATAAAATTAATTAATACTGCAAACGACGGGTTAACAGTAAAAAAAGGTCATCTTTCTTCGACAGAGATAGAGATTGTTGTTCTTGAAGGTGATTTTGGTTTTGGTGGTAATGAAAACTGGACCAACGAGGAATTCAATGCCAAAATTATTTATACAAAAACAGGTAGTAAACTGCCACTGGTGAAAGGGAAGGTTAAAATTAAGTTGACAGATGGAGTTGGTACCATAGAGGACTTAAGTTTCTCTGATAACTCTAACTGTACAAGCAGTAAAAAGTCCTTGTACGGTAAAAAGTTCAGGCTAGGAGCAAGAGCTATAGGTTTGGGAATGGGAGTGAGAATCAAGGAAGCAAGAAGTGAAGCTTTTGCGGTGAGACATCACCGTGCAAAAGGTAAGTTTACAAGTTTTAACTTCATGATCTATCTGTTCTTATGGATTAAAAGAAAAAATGTTAATTAAATATATGTTCGTTTATTCGATTCATAAATATATTTGCATTCTATATCATTATATCGTCATTATTAGACATGTTCATAATATCCTTCATCCTTGAACGATACAGAGACGCATTTGAAGAAGATAGAAAATGATGGTAAATTTCATGCAACGTTGATTGCCCACGGTATTCTTACAAAGAGTGACGTGAAGTTGAAGCATATGTACGAAAAAAATCCCGACGAGCTAAGACGTGAGGTAAGGACCACGATGATGTTTATATATCTTGTTTGATGAGTATTAATTATATATGTTAATGAATAATCCACCTTAAATTTCTGGACTGCAGATTTTTAAAGGTTGCTCAAATAATGAATGGGACGCATTTGTACAACATATTATTCGTATTGTGGATGATGCTAACTCAAACCACTTAAGAATTCAGGAAGCTGAGGCAATATATAACACTGGAACTACAGGTCCTCCGCTTCACCAAGGTATACATGTTGTACCATATAAAAGAACATTTCAGGATTCTGTATTATCTCTTTTATTTGATACCTGAAAACTATAATATAATTCTTACTGGTTACACAGGAATGCAGAACAATAGCAACTATGCATCTTCATCCCAACAACCAGAAAATTTACAGGAGCCTCAGGCCATGTCAACCTCCCCCACTCAAGTTAGAGCTCAATTGGTACACAGCATTGATATCCACCAAGGTATACAAGTTGTACCATATAAAAGAACATTTCAGGATTCTGTATTATCTCTTTTATTTGATACCTGAAAACTATAATATAATTCTTACTGGTTACACAGGAATGCAGAACAATAGCAACTGTGCATCTTCATCCCAACAACCAGAAAATTTACAGGAGCCTCAGGCCATGTCAACCTCCCCCACTCAAGTTAGAGCTCAATTGGTACACAGCATTGATATCCACCAAGGTATACAAGTTGTACCATATAAAAGAACATTTCAGGATTCTGTATTATCTCTTTTATTTGATACCTGAAAACTATAATATAATTCTTACTGGTTACACAGGAATGCAGAACAATAGCAACTGTGCATCTTCATCCCAACAACCAGAAAATTTACAGGAGCCTCAGGCCATGTCAACCTCCCCCACTCAAGTTAGAGCTCAATTGGTACGCAGCATTGATATCCACCAACCTCCGAACAACGGTGACTCATTCTGTCCATTGAGTACTTATCACATGGCACAGTCTGCAGCACCTCATCTACAGAATGACCTTAGGTGTTTTCTTTATGGCTCATATGATCCTATGAATGAGTCGAACGACCATGGCTACTTCGAGAAAGAACCGGCCAATTATATTATTTAATTAGGTATATTAGAGTGAATAAGTTAGTTGGCTTTGAATTTGTTTGCTCAATTGGGTGTATTTATAGCCTAATACTACTACTTCCTTAAAGTGTTCTCCCCGTCTATGATCGAAGAAAGTAATAATCGGTAAAACATTCTAAATTCAGTCGTTATATTCTCTCCGTCTATGATCTATGAGTTTATATTATTTCTTTGTTTTACATATCACTACAATACCATCACCGCTATATATCTTTATACTAAATTTTATAAACTGTTTTTTTTTTTTTTTTTTTAATCTCAAATATTACATGATTAGAAAATGACAAAAGAATGGATATACCATTTATCATATATGTGAGAATAATCAAATAGAACAAAAAGGAGGCAATTGAAGACAACAATGTATTAAAAAAATCTCTACAAATTCTCAAAGGATGTCCATGAATTTCGAGTGGGTATTTTGTTTTTTTATTTATTTTTAAGGAATAGATCTACTTTTCTAATATATATATATATATATATTTTGTGTTTTGGGGTCAACCTTTGTTGCATTTGTGTGTTGTGGGAGAGTTGTCTTTGTCTCCATGGAATTTGTAGATGGAATGATGGATATCTATCTATCAAATTATATCTGATATATATAATTTAATTAAAAGAAATAAACATAAAAATGAGATTAAAGTTCGGAAAGAAATCATCAGCTCATAGGTTTTTTTTTTTTTTTGGTTTGTTTGTTTGTTTTTTTTGTTTTTTTTAAGTAACTCTTAATTGAATTGCTTATGAATTTTTTTATTTTTTTATTTTTTTAAAGTTGATTGACGAGAATTAGACTATTAGAGGTTCATATTACTCATTAAAAGGTAAAGAATGGGTACTCTTCTTATTTGTTGTATAAGTAGCTATTCATGAGAGAACTCTTTTATAATATTTGATTTAAACAAGCTCCATTTGACAAAAATCGTAACTATTTATCCTAATCCTAATTCGGTGTCAATCCTCACCCAAAAGAAAAAGGGGTGGCCGATGTGGCCATGTGTTGGTGAGTCCCATATAAGGGTTTTGCCACTCATTTGAAGGGGTTTTTTGGAACCCAGCTGGAAAGCTCAATACACACAAGTGGAGTAGATGTTTTGTTTGTATTATTGGGAAGATGTTTTTGAAACTCTTGAATTGATCTAATAGCTATATATATATATATATATATATATATAAATATTGACGGTATCTATCTATTTAAGATTAGGTATTCTTTTTGAAGTTTTTGGCTTTGATAATATTCGAATCGCTAACTTATGAGTTATTTGTTAAATCCCAAGCTCATCAATATTAAAAATTAAAATATGCTAATATTTATGCAAAAATAGTATATATATTAATAGGTTTGGGGTTGAACGTTAACCGGCTCAAAAATGAATGTCTAATACGGGACCCAAAAAAAAAAAAAACAGATAATGAAATAGATCGGTATAATAAAAAGGGGAATATTCAACTAAAAGATGCCAAACCAAGACAATGGCCGATTGGGCCTGATTGTGGTCAAATGAAGGCCAAATAAACTAGTCCAACAAAATATATCAGGCCAAGTGCTGAATTGGGTGCATTTATAACCTAATATTACAACTTCCTTGATGTGTTCTCTCGAGGTGAGTCAATAAAAAGCATAGCAGAAGTCTCTACCTTTTAACCATCAATATGTTTGTACCACACAATACCACATTGATGAATAATGAATTGATGTTAAACATATGGTTGTAGATGGTAGTTCTGAAGTTAGCATAATCCCACATTGATGAATAATGAACTGATGTTGAACATATAGCTGTGGTTGGTCGTCCTGATGGGAGAACCTCCTTATCTATATATATATATATATAGATATATTCAAACTTTCTAATATTATATTTTTTATATATTATAGTTGTTTTAAAATTTTCTTATTAACTTATCAATTTTTAACGTGGCTTAGTGGTAAGAGTGCTCATTAATTCAGTCTCACAATGTCCTGGGTATGTGTCAACGCCATTGCAAGCTTGTCTCTCTTTCTATAAATTGAAGAGTAAATTGCCTCTTCAATGGACCGGCATGAGAGGAGAGAGACAAAAAAAGAATCCATTGAAAATTCATGGGACACTCTTTTTCTACTCTACCAATTTCAAAGGCCAATTTTTTACCAAAAAAAAATTCTAAAAAAAATCCACTGTAGGACAGCTTGGCCTCTTTCCTTCCATGGCATCTTTCTTTCTCCGACAATTTGTGCAGAGAAAGGGGCCTTCCCATGGCTTTGACGCAGTTGAGAAAAAAAGCCAGGAGTTTACTGATAAACCATCACCAGCAGGTTGATCCACTTGGCAGACTGCAAATTTGAAAAGTCCAGAGCCAGTGTTCAAAGAAAATTATTTACCTAGCCTGCAATTCCAATACAAAATGAAGATATTAGAAAACTATAGCTTGTAAAACGGAGTTCCATTCTATATTTACCATTAATAATGGAGCAATTACTTTATTCATTTATTGAATGACCATGATTTGGTGAAACATTCATGGTTGACATCAAGCATTAAGACAAAAACAATAGTATCATCCCAGACCTAGAAGAAGGAACCTATGCTAGACATCACCTTAACAACAAGCTTCGCAGCAAGCTCTGCAGGTAAACCCCGACAAGATTGGGCAGCCATATCAGAAGATAATGAATCCCAGATACCATCAGAAGCAATTACGAGTCTTCCCCCAGCATTTGAAAGCTAAGTGGAAACAAAACAAGTTATTAAGCTTCAGAATGAAAATCACAGAATGAATAAAATCTTCACCAATCAGAACGGAAGTCCTCACCTTCACTTGCTTAACATATGGCACTAGAACAATGAACTCTCCCACATCTGTGTCACCAACTGACCTCGAAAGGCAAAATCCCCCTGGCTAGCTGCGTAGCGGACCAACCTATGAACCAGGTTGGATCCACAGATCAAAAAGAGGAAGAAAAACAATTGGGGAAAAAAAATCACTTTTGGCCAAGGAAAGCATTGGTGAGATGAAAATTGTATACCTCATTGCCCCCAAACCCCCGCTTGCAGTATGTGCCTTTCTGTTGAAATTCTATGACAGTTTTCACAAAACCTGCAACAAGCGCCCGAGGCAGGGCTTGAAGCCACTCATCCCTGCTAGTCCTTGAGGAATTGCACTTAAAACATTAGTCAATATCAGTTTTGATGGGCAGCTGATATACCATTATGCCCATCAAAAATCTGCTAATAAAAACGCTATTAAGAATCCATATGATTATCAGAACAAACAAAGTTTCAATATGCTCTCAACTTGGTTGCAAATGAGCTTGGCCAAGAAGACTATTTAAATTTTCAAATCATAGGTCAGAGTATACGAGGCCCAAGAACATAAATTTTTTTTTTTTATTCACTCACCAGAAGCAAAATGACGAATTTGTCCCTTTTGTTTTTTTTTTTTTCACTTTGACAGTTTTACCCTTTTTGATTTTTTTAATCACCGTCGCATCCATAGAATCTACTGGATCTATCTAGACTAAGCACTAAAACAATGAGCGCATTATGTATTGAAAGCTACCTACACCAAACATTAAAACTGAGCTCTATCTGGAGATTAACTTCTATAAACGCATGGCATATTAGGATCTACCTATATCAAGTATTAAAACGATCGGCTTAGTACATGTACCAATATTTCTACACGAAGAGATAATTTACCTTATAAACAATTATAATCTCCCTATACTTGCACTTTTATGAATACGTAGGGACTTAGACTCTTCACTTAGACAAAATGGTATGTACACAACTACATAACCAAAAGTTGAATCGACAACATGTTTTTGTAATTATTATCATAATTTTCCAATTATGATTTCATAAAGTTTGATTAAAACATGCAAAAATCTTTTTCAAAAAAATTACAATTTACCATAAACTTGCCTTTTATTGGATAAATTTATCTATCATTAAGTCAAACCTTGCAAAAAGTAATAAAATTTACCCAAATAAAATTGCAATAATGTGTAAGCCTAAAATGGTAATTTCATAAATGTTTGACTTGGATGGAAACTTTTTTTTTTTTTTTACTGCAGCAACAACAACCGTCGGGACCGGTAAGATGAGGCTCTACAAGCACGGTCGGGACTGGACACTCCCATAAATGGGGAGAGAGCACCCATATGGAAGTGGGGTAACACCCACACAATGATGGGAAACTAAGCACAAAACCTTGCATACATTGGGCCTCGATCTCGGGTGGTGGTGGGCCTTCAAACCAAAGGAAAGGCCCACCACCATACTAGAGACCATTTGTGTGCTTGGATGGAAACTTTGAGTTTCATACTTTCATAGACATAGAATAATAATAATAATAATATAATTTTGTTGTAATACAAAATGATAGACAATAGATGCAGTATGCAGTTTGTTAAAAATTAAGACAAACCAAATTTTTTTAATCAAATTATTAATTATAGGTGATTAAGATAATCAAATAATTAAAAATTAAATAATTAGAAAAGGTGAATTCCATCTGTTGATGATTTTAATAGTATTTGATAACGGAGAGAGAGATGGTGAAACATTCTATCATCCCAAGATCTAAATACATGGACATAGTGATGTTTGTATGGTGAACCAAATCTATCCAAAACATAATCAAATTTAATATTTATCTCTAATTATATGATTTAGAATTAGTAAATTTTTTTTTTCTTAAAACAATCTGACACCGATCGAGCAAAGGATCCGTTGAGACCTAACAAGATTAACTGTCACATGCACCGACTCCAAAATAACTTCCACTATAGGAGAAGGGTCTATCCATAGTTTGTGATTTTATAAATAAAAATAGGATTCGAAATCCTTTTACATCCATGAAAGAGAAATACATAATTAAGAATATCTTTTGATGTGTTTTCAAGATTAATTGGATTGTGTTCGTATTAATATTGCATGCAAATCATTTTTCAAAACTCTATATGATATTTCAGTCTCAAACATTAGTTCTATATTATAAATCAAAACCCTTTAATTTTTATTGTATCCTACAATACTGTTTTTAAATTATTTTCAAAACACATCTTTATATATACTATATATATTGAATTGGGGAAGTGGGATTCGAAATTTGGACCTCTGTTGAGAGGAGTGTTACCACCACCACTATCTTTATACCAAATTTTAAAAACTGTTTTTTTTTTTTTAATCTCAAATATTACATTATTAGAAAATAACAAAAGAATATGGATATACTATATATCATATATGTGAGAATAATCAAATAAAAAAAGGGAGGCAATTAAGGTGATTGAAGACAACAATGTGCAAAAAAAAATCTCTACAAATTCTCAAAGGATGTCCATGCATGAAATTCAAGGGGGTATTTTGTTTTTCATTTTATTTTTAAGGAATAGACTTTTCTAATAATTTTTGGGTATCGGGGCCATCCTTTGTTGTGCTTGTGTAGTGGGGCCGTGGGGGAGAGTTCTTTGTCTCCATGAAATTTGTAGACGAGAATATCAATCTATTAAATTATATCTAATATAATTTATTTAAAAATAAATAAACACAAAAATGTGATTAAAAGTTTAGATGAATATGTGAACTCTTAGTTGAATTAATTATGTACCGTTTTACTTTTTTAATTTGATTGACTAGGATTAGAGTTTCATGTTACTCATGATAAGATACTTGTAAACAAAGTATCAAAAGACAGTTGTGACCTCTTTTATAATGTTTGATTTAAATAAATTCAATTCAATAAAGATCGTAATGACCCTAGTCCTAGTCTTAATTCCGTGTTAATCCTCACCAAAACAATGGTGGTTCCCATTAAAGTGTTTGGCCACTCATTTGAAGGGTATTTTGAACCCAGCTGGAAAGCTCAATACACACAAGTGGAGTGGATGTTTTGTTTGTATTATATTTATCGGGAAGAGGTTTTTGCTAAAGTCACTTTTTGGTTTTCCATAGCAAAATGATACAAATTATCTATGTTCCCCAAATGACACATTATGTATATCAAAGTCATGAGAACACACTCTTTTTCTTCTGTACCAATTTCAAAAGCCAATTTTTTATTAAAAAAAAATCTAAAAATTCTGTATCTCTATGACAAATTTGTAAGATTTTAATAAGAGATTTCAATGTACAATCAAAGAAAGTTTGCATTATGTGTAAGTAACAAACATGGAATGACATCATTGTTACGTGCCTTTCGGTTTTTTTCCATTTGAAATCATAAGAAAATAATAGTGTCCAAGGAAAAACGAGATATAATCAAAACTAATTAGGAAAACCTTGCTTAGTTGATATTCCTTCTTGTCTCATTATATTTGCTAATATGAACAATTTATTCACTGAAACTTAAAATGATCATCTCTTTTAAAATAAATTTTCACGAAAGCATGGCACATTTTAAAACTTTAATTAAAAACCTCCATCACAAGAAGGTCCAACGGTTGTAAAGTCCGGTCCTGGTCTTCTCTTTCACAGCAAAAAGCAACATATTTTTGAGTGTTTGTGTGCTGTTAAAAGCAACCCACCAGAGAACAACAAAAATAAAAAAGTAACATGAGAAAACTTAGAGACCAAGTCTCTAACAGTGCGGTCCATTTGTTGATTTAAGAAGACCCTAATGGAAACAATTTGAGTTCATTCAATGGAGATGAATTCCTTCCTGGGTACTGGTTAACATGAGATGCTGATGATGCACGGTTGCTATCGTTGTTCTGCAATATTCCTACGGAACCTGTAAGAATTATATATAGTTTCAGTATGAGATACGTACACATACATAATCCTGAAATGTATATATATGTACACATACGACTTGTATATATATACCTTGGTGAGGAGATTGGGACTGACGAAGAAGAGGACCTGTAGTTGGACTTATTGAGGGGTTTGAGTAAGCACTAAGCTTCTCATGATCATCTACAACACAAAAAGCATTATGTACAATGGCCTCCCAATCCGGGTCCGGGCAATCTTTTAGTATCTGCAGTCCAAAATTTAAGATTATGGATTCATCGACATGTTTAATTAATACTCATCAAACAAGGTAAACATAATTATGGTACTAACCTTTCTTAGTTTGTTGGGATTTGTTTTATACATATCCTTGAAGTTCCCGACTGTTTTAATTTTGCTATCCATCAACCGTGTATGATATTTACCACCTTTTTTTACCTTCTTCAAATGCCATACTTCATCGTCCAAGGATGGAAGATCGTGTTTCTTGTTCGCTAAATGAACATGTCAAAGAGGATATTATGATACAGAACACAAACATATATAAAGCGATTAAACGAAGATATGTCTAACTAACATCCTTTTAATCCAGAAGAACATATAGGTCAATGGAGTAGTTAAGCTTTAAAACTTACTTTTAGAACGATAGTCCTTCACTGCAAAAGCTCCGGTTATTGCTTCCTTGATTCTCACTCGACCCATATTACTGCTGCTTTGTAAAACTCTTGCTCCTAGCCTGAACATCTTACATTTTATCCAGCTAGAATTATCAGAGAAACTTAAGTCCTCGATAATACCAACTCCACCTCTCAACTTAATTTTCTGCTTCCCTTTCACCAATGGACCTTTACCTTCTCTTGGATGAACAATTTTGTCATTGAATTCCATTTCGGTCCAGTTTTCATTTTCCTCAAAACCAAAATCACCGTCAAGAACAAGAATCTCTATCTCTATTGATGAACTAGGACCTACATTTATTTTCTCCCTGCTGATAGTATCAACTAATTTAATTTGAATAGATCCATCACCCTCATCTCTTATCTTGTCCTTGGTATAAATCGTATCGGGTAATTTATTAGCAAACTGCAATTGGAATTCTACTTGTTCTGATTTCTTAATCTGATGATCAAGTGAGGTTCTACAACAAAATCAACAAGAAAATCAAAATTACACTCTATTTAGTACAAAAAATCACGCCTACTAACATTAAAATTGTACACAGCAAGTATATAGGTTGTGCTAATATAATATTCACGAAAAAAGAATCAATTATTTAGACAGAATAAAAATATCCTCATAGTTCAGAACACATGAACTAACCTTGGATTTACACTGTGTCTACTCAAGGTTGGAATCAAACTTTTCATCACTCGTTCCACCACCCGGTCCGTCCCACCTTCCGTCCCTCTTTCCATCTCCATTTCCACCTAAGAAAGAATGATTTGTGGAGTATGAAGTCACAGATTTATAAAATTAAGAATTCACGTCGATACAAATTCTGCACTGGCATATTAAACAAATAATGCAAATCAACAGTTCCTCCCATGTCATGAGTCCTAACTCTGATAATCAAAATGAGAAAAACACAAGCCAAAAAAGGTACACAACAGATCAGATGATCTCAGCATATTTCGAGACAACTCTGTTGGTGACATGTTACCTTAACTAAGCTGAATGTAATTAGAAAGAAAATATATATTTGAAACAGGCAACAATAAGAAGACTCGTATTACCGCTTTTCGAATTACGGACCCAATTTCTTTCGTCCCTCTTTCCATCTCCATTTTCACCTGAGAAAGAATGATTCGTGGAGTATGAAGTCACAGATTTATAAGTTAAGAATTCATGGCAATATAAATTCTGCATTGGCTTATAAAAAATATAATGCAAATCATCATAAGTTCCTCCAATGTTGCCAAAACCAGAGGATGATATTCATTGTTCATTGTGATAATATTAAACTGAGAAAAAAAAAATAGAAACAAGCAACAAGAAGACTCATATTACCTCTTTTCGAATTACAGGTTCAATTCCTTTCTTCGAATTCGTCGTCTTAATAAATGTCCAAAAGAGCCCTGCAACAAAACCCACATTCAGAAAACAGCTAAAAACACATAAAATCAAACGGCATGTTATAGGCAAAGCAACTCAGCATCACCTTCACCTTGTATTGTTTACAAATTATGCAGAGTGTCTAAGGAACGATAATACTTCCACACAAGGAGGTTCTACATATATATATATAGTTAGTTAGCAGGAAATAGGTGTTTCAAGTGAGTCAATTTCAAGTTAACTGTTAACTAAATAAATACAAAAAAGAACAGTCAGGCCCACTTGTATTTTTCTTGGGAATGTAGATTTTAAAAGGCAATAATATATAAAATTGACTTAAAGTAAATGTTTTATAATTATACCGGGAGATTATGAGTTTGAGTCATCTTTATTTTTTTTAAAAAACTTGAATTTATATTACTTAAAAAAAAAAATATGTACTAATAATAAATGAAAATTTAGGGACTAAATCTTTTTTTTTTTTTTTTTTTTTTCATACACCTATTGAATCAAGCATTTTTACACACATAACACATGTCTCCAATGTACTAGTGGACACAAGAGAGAGAACAGAGAGAGGAGAGAGAGAAAGGAGTACTTGTAAGAGTGGAGAAGCTTGTGTGAGGGAAAAAGGGTGAAAAGAGAGAAAAACACATACATAGAAAAACACACAGAGAGAGAAAAACACACAAAAGAAACACACAAAGGAGAAAAACAAACAAAGAGAGAGAAAAACACACACAATAGACACACAAAAGAGAAAAACAGAGAGAGAGAAAAAAACACACTTATCCTTATGAGAGAAAAAAACACACACGAGAGACGCACCGAGATAAAACACACAGAAAAAACACACACTTGTGAGAGAAACACACAAACACACAAGACACAAGAAACAAACAAAGAGAAAAAAAAACACACTTGTGAGAGTAAAGAAGTGTGTGCGAGGGGAAAAAAAGAGAGAGAAAACACCAAGATATTCATGTTTTAAATTCTAAGACAAGGATCCCTTGGATTGTCATGAAACCACACCGCACCAAGAAATTCAACAAGTTTGGGATGAGATTAACACTTTAGCAAATAGAAGTGGAAAGATTAATTTGGAGAAAATATCAAAATACTAAGATACCCATGTTTCAAATTCTAATCATGATCAAGTAGAGCCCATGCTATGAGAAATGGATTACATAATTGATGATAATTGGATTCCTGTGGTGACCAAATTAAAAAGAAAAGTGAAGCCGATTTTTAAGATTTTATCTACGATGAATTTCAAGTTCAAATGAGTAAGGAGAGACATTTTAAGGGCTAAGCACCTCCAATGAAAATTGATATGCAGTTCAATAATTTTGTTTTTGTTTTAGTTTTAGTTTTAGTTTTAGTTTTTTTTATTATTATTATTATTTGTTGTTTGTTTTCTTCACTCTCTTTGTATTTCTCTTTCTTTGAATAAATTTCTCTTTTTATCTAAAAAAACACAAACACCCAGAAGCGTTTCACTTGCTAATATTGAGAGAAAAGCACTCTACAGTGCATCTGGGTTTTGTTTTTGTATTTCACTTACTAGCTAGTTACACACACTCATATAGTCATATATGCACGTACACACACTAATATTGAGAGAAAAGACACACTCTTTACATTACCATGGTTCAACTACTGTATAGGATCTGTATAGTTTCACTTGCTAGTTGCTAATATTGGGAGAGAAGCCTCCCTCACACAAGCACACACTCCACAGTGCATTAATGCACTAATTAAGGTCCAGTTTAGCATGCCACTATTTTAATGGATCAGAGATAGGATTGAAATATGATTGAACTCAACTAAACTAATACTATACTATATTTAGTGAAACGTGAGACTGGATTTAATTAATAATATGTTTTGTTTGGAAAAATATGAAATTAAATTAAAAATAATAAATTTTGAAATTGAATAATAAAATTTTGAAATATTTGTTGAATAAAATAAATATTTTAATTTATATATTATTAAAGTAAAAATAAATTTAGATATGTTTCAATTTTATAATTTTTTAGGTGGGATTATGGTGAGCTCAACGTTTAGATTCTTCAACCCTGTTTTGACCATATCCTCACCCTATTTTTTGGTGTGCATGATCCGTAGGTAGACCCCTTGATTACCGTGCTATGAATATATGGGTTTTACTAATACAAGTTTAGTTTAGATATATGTTAGTTATGGAAGAGTTTGATACAAGTTTAGTTTAGATATATGTTAATTTTCTCTACTAGTGAACACAAGAGAGAGATTTGTGACAGTCAAAAAGCGTGTGTGGGCCGGGGGAAAGGGAGAAAAGAGAGAAAAACTCACAAACAAGAAACACATGAGAGAGAAACACACACTTAATTGCGAGGGAAAAACACACACACAAGAGGCACACAAAGAGAGAAACACACACACAAGAGAGACACACAAAGAGAGAGAGAGAAATGAATACACACGTACGTGCACAAGAGACACACAAAGAGAGAAAAATACACACTTGTGAGGGAAAAACACACACAATCTTTTCAAAAAACACACACACGAGACAGAGAGAAAAGCACACACATACGAGAGAGAGAGAGAGAGAGAGAGAGAGAGAGAGAGAGAGAGAGAGATACACACTTGTGAGAGAAAAACACACATAATCTTTAAAAAAAAAAAACATACACACAAGAGACACACAAAGAGAGGAAAACACGCATTTGTGAGAGAAAAACACAGAGAGAGAGAAAAACACACACACACAATCTTTAGAAAT
This sequence comes from Acer negundo, assembly GCA_035582765.1. Lineage (NCBI taxonomy): Eukaryota > Viridiplantae > Streptophyta > Magnoliopsida > Sapindales > Sapindaceae > Acer > Acer negundo. Next base: position 50,396,230 of record CM069235.1, on the reverse strand, counting down.
AGAACACACACACACAAGAGACACACAGAGAAAAACACACACACAAGAGACACAAAGAGAGAAAAACACACATTTGTGAGAGAAAAGCACACACACAAGAGAGACACACAAAGTGAGAGAAAAACATTAACACACAAGAGACACAAAGAGAGAAAATACACGCAGAGAAAAACACACTTGTGAGAGAAAAACACACAATCTTTTCAACAAACAAAAAAAAATACACACACAGTACTTGTGAGAGAAAAACACACACACAGAGAAACACACACTTGTGAGAGTGAAGAAGCGTGTGTGAGGGAAGAAAAAGGGGGAAAAGAGATACAAGTACACGAGAGAGAGTATTTGTGAGAGTAAAGAAGTGAGTGCGAGGGAAAAAAAGGAAAAAGAGAGAAAACACACACACAAGTAAGGGGCATTAATGCACTTGGGTTTTTCACTTGCTAGTTGCACACACATGCACTTGCTAGTTGCAAACACACATGCACATACACACACTTTATACACTGCACACATTAATGCACCGGTAGGGCCGACCTATGAGGGCAGTAAACCCAGCAAAATGTTGGGGCCTCCAAGAAATTCAATCTACTTCTTATCTTTTATAAAATTAGGAGTCTCAAATGGTCCAATCTACTTCTTCATATTTTATAAAATTAAGGGTCTCATGTCCAATATATTTAAGTTTAAGAAAGCCCAATCTCAAACCTTTCTTTACTTTTTATTTTACTTTATTTCATAAATAAGGCCTAATTATCTATATCTAGCTCAATTTAATAAAAATAAACATTAAAGCCCAATTGAATTATAATATATCATACTTAGTTTGACATCGTCTGAGTCAAAATTGTCTGAGTCCAATTGAATTCTTTTTTCTTTTGAAAGAGAGTCCAATCGCTAAGCTTTCTTTGCTAACCTAGTTTGACATCATCTGAGTCAAAATCACCGCCCTCTCTCTCCGTCGACTAGCCTCCGATCATTTCCCATTTTGATTTGCTTCCAGAAAGGTGTTTGTCTCACCTCTCAATATCTCATTTTCTTTTATTTATGAAAACAATCTGCCATTTCTTATTTACAAAATTAGTTGCTTTTATTTTTGAACTTTTGAAGTATTTGTTGAATTTAGATGAAATTGGATTTGATGATATTTTTTTGGTTTTCTTTGTAAGGGTTCAAAAATTAAATGGTACTATTTGGAGTTGGCTTTTTAAGACTGTCTCCACTTTAAAAACTTATGTTTAAAAGACACCGATTATAATGAACAGACAAAAATACCCCCAAAAGTACTTCAACGTCAGCTATTTTGAAAACTTATGTTTCATTTTTACTTTTTTACTTTTTATTTAATAGAAAGAGTAAAGAGAGAAGTTACGCGATTTGATTGTGTCTTGTAACTTCAACGATTTGATTTTGAATACCGATTTGATTGTGTTTTGTTGGGTTATACATTCGTTTTGTATTTTTGCATTGTTAGATCTTGTTTCTAGGGTTTTAGTTATATACTTGGTTTATGGTTTCTGGGTTAGATTGGGGAAGACGATGAACAGTAAATAGGTTAGTGAAAGTCTGGGCAGTTCATTAAAATGCTCGGACACTATATAGAACGTTTTGGAGATATAAAATTAGCAACAAAAAAAAAAAACAATTGTTAAAAGGCTCGGAAATAACTCACAAAGGCTCGGACATTAATCACAAAGTCTCGGACATTACTCACAAAGGCTCGGACATAAAAAAAGTTTAATGCTCATATAAAAAGCTCGGGAACTGATTAAAAATGCACGGAAACTATTTACAAAGACTCGGAGATTCAAATTTGACAACCTAATATTCATTAAAAAAATAAAATAAAATAAAATAAAATAAAATAAAATAAAAAAAGCTCAGAAAGCATACAAAAGTCTCGGAATGAAAAGTCTCGGAAACTAACCTAAGTCTTGGAAAATAAGTTATTGTTCATCGTCTTCCCCACTCAAAAATCCCAACACTTAACAACTTTAATAATAGAAGATTCAAAACCAAAAAAAAAAAAAATCTCTAGGGGCGCTGCCCCCCAACCCTAGTGAGCTAACAATCATCGCGAGCTCAGTGGGGAGCTCGACTCTTAAGTGCGTCAGCGTAGCGGCACTAAACTAATCCAATGAAGATGGATTGATAATGTTATGAAGTTGGTTTTGTTTGAGTTTGAGTTGGAAATAACTATACAGAGCTTCAACTTCAATGTTAGAAAGAGAAGTAGATCTCAGATAAAAAGTTAAAGTCAAAATAATAATAAAAAATGTGTAAAGTAAGGGCATTTTTGAAAATAACTTACTTTGGTGTCTTTTAAACATAAGTTATTAAAGTGATAATAGTCTTAAAACACCAACTCAAAAAAGTGACAGAACCCCCTATTTCCTCTTCTTTGTAATGTTAAATTTTTATGTTAGTGATAATAATTTTATATAGGACCCCGATTTTGGTTAATATCATAAAATCGCTCGGGTTCCAAAATGTCTAGAGACGGCCCTGTCAACACCAAGTTAGGATCTCTTCTATCATTTTATTTATTTATTAATTTATTAAGTATAAATGAAACATTCACTTACATGAAAATGAAATTAAAAAAAATAAAAAAAATCTTAACAGTATATTTTCTTTTATGTTTAGGTGTCAACAATATCTACTTAAAAATTATGACCAGGATCCTCACCTCACCTCACCTCACTTCACCTCACCCTCACATTTTGTGATTAGTTGTTAATAAAATGTTAATCATATCTTAACCATTCATTCATTGCAATGCTTATGTATTATAAGATTAAATGAGGTGATGTGAGGTGAGGAGAGGAGAGGATCCTTTTCCTAAAAACTAAGAAACAAAAAGGACCGGAGAGGATACTATTGGGCTTTTAGTATTTCACTTGCTAAATATTGCTAATCTTAATTACGAGAGAAGACACGCACCCGCCGGCCTCACACCCGCACACACTCCACAGTGCTTTAATTCACTGAGGTCCCAAAGTAACAAATGTGTTACTTTAAAATATTTAAAATATACAAATATTTTAATTGATATATTATCAAAATAACAATAAACTTAAATTTCTTTTTAAATAAATTTAAATATCTATGTTACAATTGTATACTATTTTTTAGGTGGGATTATGTTGAACCCAACGTTGTTGTGCCTGTTTTTGGCTCTTCTTTGGCTCTAGCCTTAGTAAATCTTTCATGTTAAAAAAAAATGTTGAACCCACTGAGAGTTTAGATCCCTCCAACCCTGTTTTGACTATATCCGCCTATATAATAATAATAATAATAATAATAATAATAATAATAATAATAATAATAATAATAATAGTAATTCTAAATTCATTGACCATATCCTACTTATATGTATTCTCCATGATTTAAATAATTGGAAGTTAACAGTAAAAGACATTTTTAAATATTAAAAAAAAAATGGTGCCTCTTCAATTTAGGCCATATTTATTAATAAAAATGAACCAAGTTTTATAAAAAAAAAAAAGAGAATGAGGAAAGATAACTTTATTAGAATGTTAGGTGGAAAAAAAAAAGATAGGGCATGTATGGTCTTTTTCTTCTTGCTGGGAGTGGGGGACCCGCCCCTACGGGTACAATGATTCCACACCTATTTTCCTTAGTTTCCAATTCTATTCGATTTGTGGATAATGTTTAGTGCATCGAATGCGACCAAAATCTCCTCATTTTGAATAAACACATAAAGTGATCAATTGTATTTCACTTGCTAATTGCTAATATTAATCAGGAGAGAAGACACTCACCCGCCTCACACATGCACACACACCACAGTGCATTAATTCACTAAAGTCCCAAAGTAACATATGTGTTACTTTATATGTTTAAAATATACAAATATTTTAATTGATATATTATCAAAGTAACAATAACTTAAATTTCTTTTTAATAAATTTAAATATATATTTTACAATTGTATACTTTTTTTAGGTGGGATTATGGTGAGTCCAACGAGTTTAGATCCTCTAACCCTGTTTTGACTATATCCGTCTATGTAATAATAATAATAATAATAATAATAATAATAATAATAATAACATATTTAAATTCATTAACCATATCCTACTTATATGTATTCTCCTTGATTTGAATAATTGGAAGTTAGCAGTAAAAGATATTTTTGGTTATTTATTTAAATTTAGAGAATTGTAATAATATAAAAAGGAAATTATTAAAAAAAAATGGTACCTTTTTTAATTTAGGTCATATTTAGTAATAAAAATGAACCAAGTTTTATAAAAAAGAAAATGGGGAAAGGGAACTTTATTTGTTAGTTTAAAAGGAACTTAATAATTTTTTGGTCCTCACTCAATGACTCAATCAACCAATGTATAAAACGATATATGAAAATATATAATATAATACATTTATATATTATATTATTATATATATAATATATTATTATTTATATTATATTAATAATTTTTTGGTCCTCAATCAACCAGGTAAGAATTTTGACTTGAGATGCATTATTTGGAAGAAAAAAAAAAAAAAAAAAAAAAATGATAGGGGCGTCTCACATATTCAAACTTTGAGATTGGTGCCCTTGGTGGACCTGCCCCCTAGAAAAAAAAATATGTATAAGGGATAATTACATAAAATACCCCTGAGTTTTTATAATATTATAAGCATATAATATTTTTGTCTAAATTTAATATAATATAAATATTTTATTATTCAAAGTAAGTTTTAAAAATACAAATAATATTATAGCTTCTAACATTATAGAATTAAACAATTTTTCAATTTTAAATAATTTTTTTCTTTAATTATATGCTTAAATAATTGTTTATGCATTAATTTTACAATATATTTCATATTTTTGAGTGGTGCTTATTGAATCGATGTTATCTTATTATTAACAAAAAAAAAATTAAAAGTACTTTCGTAAAAAATTATATAAAATTTTTTTTTATTCTTAATCAATATCTCACATGTATTGCACAAACTTTATTATATCAATATTCATTAAGGAAGAAAATCAAAAGAGTTTTCTCTATAGTGCACTCCGAATTTAATAAATTTAGTATGAGAATTTGTGAACCATTAATTAAATATTATAATATATCAACTAAATAAAAGTAGATAAATCCAACTATTGATAGGTAAATAGCTGACTTATAATGTTAATACGTGCTAAGAAAAAAAAAATTACTATTTATCTATATAATTTAGCCCGGGCAATAAATAATTCCTGGGTTCGCCCTTGCCTTCGGGTACATTAATTTCACACCTATTTTCCTAAGTTTCCAAATTCCAATTCTCCACCATTATATTATAAAGCAGTTAGCAGTAAGCTGCAGAAGGTGATCATTATAAGCAGTAAGCTGCTTTTCCTATAACATGAATTCTTTATACATCATCAAAGTGTTTGTTTTCTGGCAAATTCTTAGTTGAAAGTGTTCGTTTTTAGCTGTTTTCTGAAATTGGGTTTTGTTGCAGGCCTCTTTTGGACATTATGTCGACGAGTTCGGAGGAATTAGGATTTGTACCCGCAATTGAGAAGGCGGTAATATGAGTCTTCTTGTTGCTTGTTTTCTTCTTTCTTTCTAATTCCATGATCCATTCCATTCAGCAGAATTTGTATTGACATGAATTCTTAATTTTATAAATATGTGACTTCATACTACACAAATCATTCTTTCTTAGGTGCAAGCGGAGGTGGAACGACGGATGAAACCAAGGAAGAAACGAGCAAGGACGCGAGAGGTGGAACAAGTGATGAAACCAGGGAAGAAACGAGCAAAGAAACAAGCGATGGAACATGTGATGGAACGAGTGACAGAACGAGTGATGGAACGAGTGACAGAACGAGTGACGGAACAAGTGATGGAACGAGTGACGGAACGAGTGACAGTGATGGAACGAGAGTTGAAACGAGTGATTAAACAAAAGATGAAACGTAAATGCAAGGTTGTGAAGGTTCCACAGGGTGCACCTACTGATCTGAATGTAAATGCAAGGTTAGTTGCTTAGAGAGCATGTGTTCTGAGGATATTTTTATTCTGTCTAATTAATTGATTCTTCTGTTACCTCAATATTATATTAACACAACCTATACAATTTTAATGTTAGTAGCTGTGATTTTTTGTACTAGAAATTAAAAGTCTGATGTTGGTTTTCTTTTTGATTTTGTTGTAGAACGTCAGAAGTAAAAGAATACCGTTTGCTGTTCGTTAATAAATTACATAAAATCATTTACACCAAGGACAAGATAAGAGATGATGATGATGGATCAGTTAAAATTAAATTAATTGATGCCAACAGCAGGGAGAAAGAAAAAGTTGGTCGTCTATCTTCGATAGAGATAGAGATTGTTGTTCTTCGAGGTGATTTTGGTTTTGAAGGCCAAGAAAACTGGACCAAAAAGCAATTCAAGGACAAAATTGTTCATCAAAGAGGAGATAAGCCATTGTTGAAAGGGAAACAGAACATTACGTTGAGAGATGGAGTTGGTAGCATCGATGACTTGACTTTCTCCGTTAATTCTAGCTGGATAGAAGGTAAAAAGTTCAGGCTAGGAGCAAGAGTTAAACAAAGCAGCAGTAATATGGGTCCAGTGAAAATCAGGGAAGCAATAACTGAAGCTTTTACGGTGAGGTATCAGCGTGGAAAAAGTAAGTTTTAAAGCTTAATTAACTTCATTGATCTATCAGTTATTATCCATTAAAATTATGTTTTTAATTAAATATATGTTCGTTTAAACACCGTAAAAATTAATATCTTGGTGCTTTGTATCATAATATCTTCATCCATCCTTGAATGATGCAGTGTCACATTTGGAGAAGATAAAAGAAGGTGGTAAATTTCATAAAGCGTTGACTGACAACCATATTCGTTCAGGCAGTGACTTGAAGCTGATGTATAAAACAGATCGTGAAAAACTAAGAGAGGTAAGGACCGGGAGGTCCGGGATGATGTTTATATATATATATATATATATATTGTTTTATGAGTATTATATATGACCATGAATAATCCATCTTAAATTTCTGAGGGGTTTTTCAAAAAATAGCCATATAAATATATGAAATTTTAAATTTATTGATTCCCAAAAATATTTATTAATTTATTTATTATAGTTATTTTTTTTTTCCAGATTACATCAATGGAAGTCCAACATATATAAACAATGGAGGTCTATACACGCTGATATTTTACTCCATTATTATTGCCTTTGAAATATTTTTTTTCAATTAAACAAGTTAGGGTTTTCTTTGTATTAAACATGCTAAGTGTTTTTTGTTTTTGGGATTATACATAGTCTAACATATTTTTAATTTTCTTTAAAAATTAACGTGTTTCATCCAAGAACGCCAAAAAGAAAACTAAACACCAATATATATATATATATATATATATATATATATACACATAAAAAACTTGGCTCGGAAGTTCCAATCGAGGTTGAAAAAATAATAATAATAAATGATTAAATTCGTTTTAACAAAGAGCTCTTTTTGCACGGATCACCTCCAATGTCTGTTTACGGAGTTATGTGATTTTAATATATTTATTAAAATAAAAAAAAAGTACTAAAAACAAAGTAGAGGGGCAGTGTTGTCAATTTTTCTCTCATTAGCACACACTTTATATCTTGAACATAATAATACACATCATCACACTTTTATCATATGTATTATATATTATGCTTGATATTATGTTGTTGACATAGTAAAAGTGTGGTGATGTATATTAGTATTCTCAAGATATACTTACAGTCGTGTGTTCATGAGAGAAAAATCGGTAGTTTTATAGTTTCAAAACTAAAAAGTTGATAGAAATAATTAAAAACAATACATATTAACAAATTTAGAAAGTTTAAATGGCTATAAGTGTATAATTGATCTAAATATTTCTGGAATGCAGATCCTTAAAGGTTGCTCAATATGGGAATGGGATGTAATAGTACATCATGCTTCTTGTGTTTTAGATGATGTTAACTCAAACCCCTCAAGAAGTCAGGAACCTGAGGCAAATAACACTGCAACTACAGGTGGTCCTCCATTTCGTGAGTTCCAATCTATTCAGCAAGGTATACAAGTTGTACCATATAAAAAAGACATTTCAGGATTGTGTGTTATATCTTTTATTTGCTAACTGAAAACTATAATTCTTACAGGTTCCACTGGAATGCAGAACGATAGCAACCGTGCATCATCGTCTCAATACCTAGCAGAAAATTTTCAGAATTCAGCTTCTCAGCCTCCGTACATGTCTCAATACCTAGCAGAAAATTTTCAGAATTCAGCTTCTCAGCCTCCGTACATGTCTCAATACCTAGAAGAAAATTTTCAGAATTCAGCTTCTCAGCCTCCGTACATGTCTCAATACCTATCAGAAAATTTTCAGAATTCAGCTTCTCAGCCTCTATACATGTCAATCACCCACTCTCATGCTAATGATCAATTGATACTCAGCAATGATAGCCACCAACCTCTGAACAATGATTACGGTGACACAGGAGGATATTCATCTCAATTGATCAATGACCCAGGAGGGTATCCTTCTTCCATCGAATGATAATCTCAGGATAGAGTCTTTCTAAATCAACAATAATGGACTGGACGGCACATTTTTCTACCACATGACCAGCAAAATATTGATGGCGTCCATTTTGATACAGCCTATTAATTGGAACCATTAGAGTATTTACCCTAAAAAAATTAGAAAGTTTTTAGTTTTGAGCGCGCTTTTTCTGTTTTAGTCTAGAAATTGGGTTTGTTTTTCTATTTGAGTGAGAGTATAGAATAGTTATTTTTAATTTTTGATACTTTAATATAAAATCGTTCTGAAAATTATCAGGTGTACCATCCCTCATTTTTTTTTTTCCTGTAAAATCTCAATTGGCACTAAAATAAAATACATATGTTTTCACTTTATGCAGGAGCCAACTGGAGTCCTGCACAAAAAAAAAAAAAAAAACATTAGAGATTCATTATTTTTGTGTATATCTCCTCAAAGGAGGTGAACGGAATTTTTGTATCTTTCATTTTCTAGAGGTCGACCATAATTCAAAGTTAGAGGGAATGGGAGTTAAAGGAAAAATAATAATAGAAAAAGCAGCAGCAGCAACACAAATACACAATCCAAAGATGTAAACAATTTTTTTTATGGGGTGAAATCATAAATACCAAAAAAATTTTTAAAAAAAAATTGCAATTAATAAATTTAGCTGTTTGGAAAATGTTTATTGTTTTTTCACTACTTACCCATTTCGAACGGAAAAAATTTGGGTGTAACGGGATGCACAGTACCCAGTACTTTACTCATATCGTAACATCCCGGTGGAAAATGCATAGTACATCGGAAGCAGCAAAATCTCCTCATTTTGAATAAGCACCTAAAGTGGTCAATTGAATTTCAAGAAAATAGAAACCCTTTTTCTTTTTTGCCCAAGTCATCGCATAGTGAGAGAGAAAGAAGGAGAAAAAGAGAGAGGAAGTCACCGTCTTCATTGCCGGTCGACCCCACCACCTTCTTCACCCTTCGATGCAGCTGTCTTCAACGCCTGATTACGACGCAGCCTTCAAGCTGGTCAACGTCGACACTTTCAACTCCCCTCTCCGTAACCTTTTCTCTGATTAAACCTCAACCCTTTTTTCCATCTTCAGATCAGTTTTCAGTTCCATATTATACAACAGTTTTTCGTTAAAAATACATATACATCTTACCGCTCCATCTATGATAACTAGGATTAGATACCGTCAAAAATATATAAATATATTTATATATATATATATACGGAAATTTTCCGATGAGGATGATCTGATAGAATTATATAAAGACATTGAATGTGAGCCACTCGTTTTACATACTTTAACTTGATATGTATGCATTTGTCAAGTCACTTTTATAAATGAGTGGCTCACATTCAATATCCTGATAAAGTTATAGAAGGATGTCATGATAGAAACGAGATAGTATATATATATATATATATATATATAATAACTAGGATTGCTAACTGCTCCATCAAGCGGGTTGACCTGGTCAATCTCACATAAATACAAAATCTGTTAGCATATAAATCTCAAATTCAATATATACAATATTATTTGGATTGTAGAGCTCTTCAGGGGTTGATTGTGTTAAGTTCTTTGCACACAATTAATATTCGGAACTGTCTCACGTTAACCACCACAATTGCCTCACATTTTCTAGTCATAATGAAGGGTATTTTTGTCACTTGGAAGAGTAGTTGAATCAAGATGGTGAGTTATGTTGGATCAATATCCTCTCATTGTCTTGTTTTTCCTTAACTTTTCATAATCTAATAACACCTAAGTAAAATAAAAAATGCATGGTCAAGATTTGCTTACTTTTTTCTCTCTCATGCAACTTGGTGTTCTAATTTCACTTGAAAAATGTCAAGGAAAAACAAGGACTAAGGAGAGGATCCTGATCCGAGTTATGTTGGGATCCGAGTTATGTTATGATGATATGATGGGGTCGTTTGTTTTTCTGTCTGAAGATTGAATAGTCTTGAATTTTTCTGAAGACTAACTAGGGACTTAAATCTAACTTGAATGACGTTTTTTTTTTTTTTTTTCCCTTCTTTTTCCTCATATCATAATGTATTTGTCAACATATTTGTTTTTTTTAAAGTAAAATTGTCTGAAAATAAGTAATTTTATATTTATACCCATGTAAAACAATTATACAAATAATATGGAATAAGAACAATCCAAAAATAATAATTATATATGAACACATATAATCATGATTTTCTTCTTCCATTACAAACAAACTTCATTTTTACTAAGAAAAAAAAAAAAAATTTCTTCAAAAAATAGCAGGAAAACTCACACAAGACACTCTATAATATATATATATATATATAAACATCACCCTAATATCATAATAAATTATTGATATTAAACATCAATATGAGAAGTGATTATGATTCTTTTTTATTTTTAAAGCTATTTATAATAAGGTATATATTAAAATAAAGATTTCTATGCCATATATAATTATGATGAAATTGAAAATATGTTATATATGGACGATAGTATCGGAAGAAAAGATTTTGGATTTCATTTAATGCAATTCGGTGATTTGCAATTAAGTGAAGTGATTTGCAATTAAGTGGAAAACCAAGATTTTTTACTTTTTATTTAAAGTTGTTTTTTGGTATTTTAAAGTTGTTTGACCACTTAAAAAACAAACAAAACAACTTAAATAATTAAGATTCAAACTCATTAAGTTTTAAGTGAAAAAAATAAACGTCCCCTGAGTGTTGAAGTGTCCTTTTTTTGCTGCTTCGCATGAACAAAAACTCTCCCTAATCAATATATATAGAGTAATGTTGGACATCCCAAATTTTTTTTTCAAATTCTGTCCCAAAATGATGTGGCACGTGAGGTGTCATCATCTTATAAATCATGAGATTATGTGCTAACCGATGTGATGTTGACACCTCACGTGCCACATCATTTGTGACAGAATTTGAAAAAAAAAAAATTGGAACGTCAAGCATTACACATAAACGATACAATTTCATTTATATATAACAACTAGAAAATAAATTAATTTGTTGCAATTACGAGGATGGAATTTTTTTTTCTCTCAAATAAAGTGCTTTAACTAGCAAATAACTCTCATGGCTAGAGGATATTACGCTATTCACTTTTCTTTGGAAGAAGACATGAGAAGAATATGGGCTAGCGATACTTGCACTCTCACATCTGGTGTCTTTCGATTGTTTCAATGGAAACCAGATTTTAATCCATATGAACCGGAGATTCAAACCCATGCTTAGGTATGGATTCACATCTATGGTCTATATTGGGAATACTTGCATCCACATTTTTTATTTGAAATTGCCAAAGGTGTTGGAACTCCTCTCCATTTGGACAAGGCAACAAGAGATCACACTTACGGATATTATGCTAGAATTCTTGTTGATTTAGATATATCCATTGATCTACCAAAATCGATTATGGTATAACGAGAAACTCACGGATTTCCTGTAGATATACACTATGAAAATCTTCCCAAAATTTGTAGTAATTGTGGTATCATTATTCATTGGACACCAAGTCTTTGCCTTTAGGAAGATTAAATCCAATAATTCAGTAGGGGGTAGAAAGAGATCAAAAGTTTTGGAAGTTTATAAGTCATTTAATTGGCTTGTGGAAGATAAAAATAAGGATTTAGAGAAATCAAAAAAAGGTTTTGGAAGAAATTAGAGCAGCTACAAATTGTGAAATCCTGAATTCAAATCACGATTCTAGAAAGATAAAAAAGGGTGGAAGTTCATCTAAGGAAATTTTTAATGGTACTGCTAATTGATTCAAAGGAGCATGATGGAGCTGGTGATGTTACTAGAACACTTCAATTCGGGAAGGGTAGTTTATGATGACGACCGACATATTTAATGCACTTGTGGAAGATCAGGATCTAATGGAGAGTTTTTCTCCAATTTAAATTCAAACAGCTAAATAATTTCATAATCAATATGCGAGAATTAATGTTAATATCTCAAATGATTTGAATACCAAATATTTAAATTTGGAAGGTAATAATGAGAATCTTCAATGTTCTCTGGAGAATATTTGTATTAATAACATGATGATTCTTGATAATCCTCATCAAGATTTGGATGGAATTTCAAGTGATAAAAGAGGAAAGATTAATTTGGCGAAAATATCAAAAGACCAAGTTATTCATTCTTTAAATTCTAATCATAGTCTAGTAGATCTTGTGTTTGACAATAATTGGATTCCTATGGTGACCAAATCAAAAAGAAAAAATGATAACTTTTAAGATTTTATCTAATTCCAAGTCGCAAATGAGTAAAGAAAGTTCTAAGCGTCTCCTTGTTACTGATACCAAGATTTGCCATGATTCTGCGGCTTCAGTGGTCCAAGCAGAATTATGCTTTGTCGCTAATTGAGAGGTTGATGCATAAGGGAATGAATCCGGGTTTGGTTAATTATGTTCATGTTTCTATGTCTTCTGTTGAGGCATGCGTGCCTTTTAAGATTTATGTTTTAGGGCATGTATGCCCCTCTGCTTTGCTATTATTTTATTTTATTTTTTCTATTTCTCTTTTTTTTTTTTTTTTTTACTTTTTTTATTAATAAAAGGTTTCGGATGTTTAGTTATATATATATATATATATATTTAGTCATTTTCTCCTCAGTGAATACTAATATAAAATTCATCAGTGCATTGCATATGGGCCATTGATTATGGAGAATTTTTGACAAGTGAAGTATGTAAATCTAATGGTTCACATCCAACGCCTTGATGAAGTTATATTAGGACTCACTGATTTGAAAATTTTCCTATATATTTATAGTTTTTTTCTCCTCGGTGCGCACTAATGAAAAGAAATCTTAGAGCATTCAAATATAAGCGTCAATTTCATCCCATGGTTAGATTTGGTTCTTTAAAAAATATGTATCTATAAAAAAAGATATACATTAAAGAAAAAGATTGTCTTTCAAAATTATTTTTTATATTATCAATAAATTAAAATCTTCTCTTTCTATAAAAAAACAAAAACAAAAAATAAAAAACTTTATTATACGTATTTTCTTCTCTCTCCACATGAAATTGGATAATAAAGTTTTATAATAAAACAACAGATTTTTTAATTAAAACATTTAATAATTTCTTTTAACAAAAAAAATGAAAAACATTTAATAATATTTTTTTTTATAAAGAATTAAATTTCTGATTCCATTTAATTTTTTTTTTATCAGGAATAAAACATTTATTCAATTTTTAAGACATTTCCCCAAAAAATTTCTTGTCTGAGCAGCCACCAAAATTTCCCAAACGCAATCTCTGATAGTCTGATTATCTCGATAATTAGCTGATCCACCTTCCGTCAAATGCGTTCAATATATGATTCTCTCAATGATTTCAGAGGTTAGTTCTCCCAATCTCAGATTTTTTAATCTCAATTTTTACTAATTTTTTAAAGATTTCTAAACTCAGATTATATAATGCGTTCAATCATGTATAAATCATGTCCAAATCAGGTATCAAAATCAAAATCTGATCGTGTTGATATTGCGTTCAATTTTGGTTTAGATCTTGTGAACAAGTTTCCGTTTGATAAATCGCTCTTTAAAATTAGGTATTTCTCTACTATCCATCTCTTTCTCTTTTGTTTCTATGCTCAGTAGATTGACTCGTCATTTTTATTCTTTTGTCTTTCTGATTATTCCCTGAAATTCACTTTTTGTGGATAATTCTCTATATTCTTTGTTTCTTAATTGTTTCTAATTCTAATGACTTCGTCTTTTTTTTTTTTATTGTCTATTTTCGTTTTCTTTTCTTTTTTGAATTATAGTCTATTTTCTTGACATTGATTAATTCTCTGTATTCATTGATTGGCTGTCTGTTTTCGAATTTTCTAGACACGGTTCCCTTTTGCTTTATATTAATTTGGTGCAAGTTCTGATGCTTGCTTACTTTTTTACCTATTCACATGTTTGTGATCTTGTAAACATAGCTATATAGCTATATAGCTATTTGTTTCTCACTTTTTAACTCTTGTTATCTAATTTTGTAATCTACAATATTACATCATCATCACCGCTGATGATTGATTTCTCTCTCTTTCTCTAAGCTTTTGAAGCGAGAAAAAAAAAATAATAAATAAAATAAACTTATTATATAGTTAGTGTGATGAGGATTCCTTTGAAATTCATGATAGTCAATACAAATAGAGGGTATTTTGTCTGTTCAAACCTAAAGTTGACAAGATTAAAAAAAAAAACAAATGGGGATCGATAAAAACAGAAAACCTGTGGCTTTCCATCACATATTTCCTTCTTGGCTTATTGAAGAAGCCAACCCACGTGGAAGCCTTACATTCTTTTGTCTACATGCATGTTAGCTTGTGTGGCAAAGTGTGTAGTTTTGTAATTGGATCTCTTGCTCTATAAATAGAAGTCCAATTCGTTTGTAATATTTTGGATTCTCATATGAATAAACACTGAAACAGTAACACTTCTTATCCTTATTCATTTATCTCATGCAGTTATTATCTCGTTACTTCTTCATCTTGTTTCTCCTATATTGTCTTTTATTTTAATTTTATTATAACACGTTATCAGAACGATGCTGTTATTTTCAGAACCCAAAGTTTCTGAATTTATTACCACCAGAACTTGAAATTTTGAATTTATTACCACCAGAACCTGAAATTCTGAATTTATTATTATCAGAACCTGAAGCTTCCAGATTTTTATTTATTAATACCAGAATCTTCAGTTTTGAATTTACTTTCTCGCATTTTATTTTTACCAAATTTATTTTCTCGCACTTTATTTACTTTTACGCGATCTACTTTCCTGTATTCATTTATTTGTATGCTTTTATGAGATTGGCTATGCCAACCTACCAGAACCTGCAGTTCTGGATTTACTTTTTTCGCATTTATTATTACGCATTTTATTTCGCAATTTTATTTAAGCAATTTGGTCACCCATCCAGAACCTAAAGTTCATGGATTTATTTATCATTATCGGAACTTGAAATTTCTGGATTTATTCTTTTATATACCTGAAGATTTAAATTCCTCGGATTTTTATCAGACCCGAAGTTCGGACTCCGATTGTGACTTTCAGATAACCAGAAACAATATGTCTTTAAACGATAAGTTGGGTGATATTGAAAAGCAAGATACAGGAAACATATGTCTAGCCGATAATGCGACGACACATACGATTCTATAGAATCAGAAATACTTTCTGAATTTAACACTGCTCAAAGTAAATGATAATACAATATCAGGTCCAACAGATCTGATAGAAGGCTCGGGTAAAGCCATGATATTGTTACCAAACAATACTAAGATATGTATCAGTGATGCTTTATATTCAAGTAGATCCATAAGAAATCCACTTAGTTTCAAAGATATGCGGTGTAATGCATATCATATAGAAACTATATATGATGAGAATATTGAGTATTTGTGCATTACTTCCCATGATTCAGGCCAGAAACTCATTATGGAAAAGCTGCATGCTTTATCATCTGGATTATATTACACTCTTATAAGAGGTGTAGAAGTTTACGCAGTTATGAACCATAAGTTCTTAGATCCAAAAATATTTATGGTTTGACATGACCGTCTTGGTCACCCAGGATCAACGATGCGTAGAATCATTGAAAATTCTCATGGACATCCATTAAAGAACCAGAAGATTCTTTTATTCCATGAAAATTTATGTACTACATGTTCACAAGGGAAATTAGTAATAAAACTATCACATTCTAAAATTGGCTTTGAATCCCCGCCATTCCTACAAAGGATTCAAGGGGACATATGTGGACCTATTCATCCACCAAGTGGACCGTTCCGCTATTTCATGGTCCCAGTTGATGCATCCATCAGATGGTCCCATGTTTGATTATTATCAACACTTAATGTTGCTTTTGTAAGATTACTTGCACAGATTATCAGGCTTCAGACACATTTTTCCGATCATCCGATTAAATTAATACGCCTTGATAATGCTAGAAAATTTATTTCCAAGACATTTGATGAATATTGCAGATCAGTTGGGATTGATGTTGAACATACAGTTCCACACGTTCACACTCATAATGGATTAGCAGAGTCACTTATCAAGCGTTTCCATGTAATTGTAAGAACTTTATTATTACGAATAAAATTACCAATTTCTGTTTGGGGATATGCTATTTTACATGTTGCTGCATTAATTCGTCTTCGTCCCACTTCTTATCATCAATATTCTCCGGTGCAACTTGTATTTGGCCATCAACCAGATATTTCTCATCTGCATACTTTCGGTAATGCAGTATATGTCCCAATTGCACCTACACATAGAACTATAATTGGACCCTAACAGCGTTTTGGAATATATGTTGGTCTAGATTCACCATCAATTATTAGGTATCTGGAACATTTAACCGGTGATCTTTTTACTGCATGATTTGTTGATTGTCATTTTGATGAGAGAAATTTCCCTTCATTAGGGAAAGGAAAAACTTCTCCTGAAGAGAAGCGTGAGTTTTCTTAGAAAGTTCCTAGTCTAATTCATCTTGACTCATACACATTTCAATGTGAGAATGAAGTACGGAAGATAGTTCACCTTCAAACAATAGCAAATCAGCTACTAGATGCATTTATAGATGCTACTAGGGTAACAAAATCACAAATCCCAGTTGTTAATACACTAGCACAGATGATTGTTCTAAAAGAATAATCTAAACAAATAATATCAAAAGAATCATCTACTGTACGCCAGAAGCGTGGTAGACCACTTGGTTCAAAAGATACTGTTCCCCAAAGAAAGAAAACAAAATATCAGGATAATATTCCTAAAATTATAAATAAATCCACTTCCTCTAAATTAACTCCACAAGAATTAGATATCCCTGAAAAAACACAAGAAACTCCTGTAGGGGAAGGAATCTCTGGAGAGATACAAGAACATAGAAATGAGGAAATTTCTATAAATTATACAGGAGGAATGTGGAATCGTGAAAAAACAATCATCGATGATATATTTTCGTACACAGTGGCTATTGAAATTTTAAATAATGATTATGAACCTCATAACCTTAATGATTATAGGCAAAGGTCTGATTGGCCCAAATGGAAAGAAGGAATTCAAGCAGAATTGATTTCATTAACCAAACGTAAAGTATTTTGATCAATAGTTCAGACGCCTGAAGACGTCAAACCTGTTGGATACAAATGGGTTTTGTACGGAAACGTAATGAGAAAAACAAGGTTGTGCAATATAAGGCACAACTCGTAGCACATGATTTCTCACAAACACCTGATATTGATTTTGATGAGACGTATTCACCAGTGATGAATTCAATTACGTTTCGATTTCTGATAAGTTTAGCTGTCTTAGAAAGACTTGAAATGCGTCTTATGGACGTAGTAACTGCCTTTCTGTATGGCTCACTGGATTTAGATATTTATATAAAAATTCATGAAGGATTTTGAATGCCAGAAGCATACAACTTGAGACCTCGCAATTTATACTCTATTAAACAAAGGTCCATGTATGGATTAAAGCAATCTGGGCGCATGTGGTACAACCGCCTCAGTGAATATTTGATTAAAGAATGACATATTGATAATCATATATGCCCGTGTGTCTTTATAAAGAAATCCGAATCTGGATTTGCTATCATAGCAGTTTATGTTGATGATATGAATTTGATTGGAACTCCAGGAGAGCTCCTGAAAATTGCTGAATATTTGAAAAAGGAATTTGAAATGAAAGACCTGAGAAAGACAAAATATTGTCTCGGCCTGGAGATCGAGCATAAATCAAACGGAATACTTATTCATCAATCAACATATGTTGAAAAGATTCTGAAAAGATTTAATATGGATAATGCTCACTTATTAAGTACCCATATGATTGTTAGAAACCGTGATCCTAAGTAAGATCCATTCCGACTAATTGAAGATGGTGAAAAAAATACTTGGTCTTGAAGTACCATATCTTAATGCAATTGATACTTTATTATATCTGACTCAATGTATTATACAAGATATTGCATTTTCAGTAAATTTACTTGCTAGATTCAGTTCAGCACCAAGAAGGCATTGGAATGAGATTAAACATCTTTTTCGTTATCTTCGTGGAACGAAAGATTTATGATTATATTATTCAAAATCTAACAACTTTTCAGGTTTACTTGGTTATGCTGATGCCGAGTATTTATTATATCCCCATAAAGCTCATTCAAACGAGATATGTTTTTACCTATAATGGCACAACAATTTCTTGGCACTCCACAAAGAAAACTCTTGTTGCTACATCCTTTAATCATTCTGAAATCCTCGCACTTCATGAAACAAGCCGATAATATGTGTGGCTAAGGTCAATTATTTATCATATTCAAAATACATATGGATTTTCATTATCTACAGGAATGCCAACACCAATATTTGAAGATGATGCGACTTGTATTATTCAAGTTAGATGAGGATATATCAAAGGAGACAGAACCAAACATATTTCTCCTAAATTCTTCTATACTCATAAACTTCAATAGAGTCGACAAATTGATGTTTTCAACGGTCAATAGATAACCTGACAGATCTGTTTACCAAAGCATTGCCTATATCAACTTTTGAGAAACTGGTATATGGAATTGGCATGCGTCGGCATTGTAAATTACAGGATTGATGTTGAAGTTTTGTTTAGGGGGAGCAAAATTTTGAATGGACATATATGTACTGTATTCTTTTTCCTTCTACCGGATTTTGTCCCACTGGGTTTTACCGAAAATGTTTTAATGAGACAGTTCTGAACACATCCACACCACTTGATCCAGAAGATCTTTATATATATTTTTGTTAAGGTTTTTGTTCCACCGGATTTTTCCTAACAAATTAAATACAAATGGTAGAAATCCAAGGAGAAGTGTTACAACAAGTGTGCAAACACATGGATGGCTTTCCACCACATATTTCCTTCTTGGCTTATTGAAGAAGCTAACCCACGTGGAAGCCTTACATTCTTTTGTCTACATGCATGTTAACTTGTGTGGCAAAGTGTGTTGTTTTGTAATTTGATCTCTTGCTCTATAAATAGAAGTCCAATTCGTTTGTAATATTTTGGATTCTCATATGAATACAACACTGAAACAGTAACACTTCTTATCCTTATTCATTTATCTCATGCGGTTATTATCTCGTTTCTTCTTCATCTTGTTTCTATTATATTATCTTTTATTTTAATTTTATTATAACAAAACCAACATTTTTTTTATGTGATTATTTCCTTTTTTCCTTATTGTATCCTACAATACTGTTTATAAATTATTTTTCAAAACTTATCTTTATACAACTTTTTTTAATTAGGAGAGGATAACTCGAACTTGGAACTCAATATTTGTTAAGAGGTGTGGTTATCACCGTACTATGTCTACAACCACCATATTTATACTAAATTTTAAAAAATGTTTTTTTTTAATCTCAAATATTACATGAGTAGAAAAATGACAAAAGAATGGAAATACCATATATCATATATGTGAGAATAATCAAATAGAACAAAAGAGGGTCAATTGAAGTGATTGAAGACAACAATGTATATAAAAAAAAAATTTCTTCAAATTCTCAAAGGATGTCCATGTATTCAGGTTGGTATTTTATTTTAATTGTTTTTACTAGGGAATAGACTTTTCTAATATTTTATTGGGTTTTGGGGTAAACCTTTGCGGTTGTGTTTGTGAGCTATGGGAGAGTTGTCTTTGTCTCCCTCGAATTTGGAGATGGATATCTAGATCATCTATCTAGTTATATATATCTCATATTTGTACTTCTCAGGTAAAAGACTTATGAACTAGACTATCTATCTATTTAGGGGAGTAATGAATTGAGATTTTAATAGACAATTTTAGGATATAAGGATTTTATGGATTTGTATGATTTTAAAGACCATTAAGGTTATATGGACTAGATTTTCAGGATTCTGAAAGAGTTTTCAAACATTATTTATAGACTATTATAATTATCTAGACTTTATTAATTAAAGACTTTTTAGACTTTTTAAAATATGGACCCTATAAATTTGCTAGCTAGCACACATATCTGAGTTGAGAAACTCAAACTAGCTAGTTGGCTTGAGCCGAAAAAACCCAAACAATATGTATTTTTTTATAACATGCATCAACTCACAATGAAAATTTGCATAAACAAATACAACAATAGTATAAATAATAGCCATCAACACATTCAAAATTCTAAAAAACAAGTATAAGAACCATTTTATAGGTATCATATAGCCTAAGGGCCAGTTTGGTATTGTTGTAACTTTTATAATAATCATTGTTAGATGTGTTGAAACAATAATCAGCTGTGAAGTTAATCAACAAATGTTTGGTTAATTATACTTTTAAAACCATTGTATAGCTCCATAGCAGTATATGTATGTTTTCAAAATCGCTGAAATTAGTTACGATAATTAAAATAGACATTATTTTAGAACTTTATTTTATTTTTTTCATTAATTATATATATTAAATCAATATTTAAGTAGAATATTTAAATTAGAAAAAATAAAATCCATACAAATAATAAAAATATTTTTAAAAGATTTTATAAATCAAATCAATATTTAATTAGAATCTTTAATTTTAAGGTGAAATAAGACATATAAATGATTTTAATTTGATTTCATAAGGATAATAATGATATTTAAAAAAATTCATTAAATGTTGAAATAGATTATTCCATAATCACTTACAAAAAGTGACCTCCCACTTACTTCTTATCAAAACTTACCAGATTATCAATTAATCACTTTTGAAAGTTTTACCAAATATCATTTTATGTCAAAATTATAAATAAGCTGATTTTTAATTTCTCAAAAACAATACCAAACTGAACCTTATACCTCTCAAGCCATCTAATTATTGTAAAAAATGGAACCAGTAAACCTCCCATGGCCTAATATCTCTCTCTCCACATATGGTCAGCTATGCTAAGTCTCCATGCATTAACTTCCTCTCTCTGATGCACTTGGGTTTGTGAAACTAGTTCTTCAAGTTCGTCGTCAACAATCGGTGATGATGACCGTGTAGATTCTCCTTCAATAAGAAATTCATCGGATCGACATTCTTTACGAAGAAAGTTGTGGAGTGTCACATATGCCAACGCTATCTCTACTTGTGTCTTAAATGGAAATGGAGGTGCCGATTTGAAAACGGTGAACCGAGATTTAAAAATGCCAATAATGTAAATGAATGAGAATCATGTCCTTCACCTGAAAATCATTTATGTGATAACAAATCACAATCATTCTCTACATGACAAAGAAATCACACCAAAAACCCACAACAAATATCCAGTAATATAAGAATTATGTTTTTTTCATCTTCAATCGGTAACAGCACAGTAAAGCCATCTCAATTGTAACAATGAAAGAAGATATTTCAAATTAAAATATAAGTTAACATGTAGCAACTTTGCCTATGCTCAGTACAGATGGTACTCATGGTTCAGTGACCAGAAAAGAATCCAAAATTTACATCACTTTTTCATGTGCAAAAAAAAAAAAAAAAAAGTATTCTCCGCTTAGTCAAAGCGAGTCAAGTACCAGCAGCGCCGTTAACTAAGCATTCTTTATTTAATCATACATGCCATTATGCCACAACCACCCAACAACATCATGTTTCCGTCATACAAAAGTGTTTCACACCAAAGATTATCCTTCAATCATGCACTAGTTTATGCCCCAAAAGAAAAGATACCACAACATTTTTATATGCAAAGTTAAAGCAAAAGCAGAAGAAAAGAAAATTATCAAGTGCATAGATAGCACAAAAAAGCAATACATAATTTAACCCGAAATCCTATTATAATACAGGGAAATTGCTACTATGCAGTGTACAGGCACTCATAACATTCAACATAGTGCCACCTATTGGGCCTATTTTTGTCTTCTAGCTGAGTTGCATCAAGAATTGGGCTGGGGTAGTTTAGAAGCCCAATAGACCAACCACTCTAAAACTCACCGTTTCACTTGATGATGTGGCATAGGCTTCTGGTGAATTACATTATGGTACCTTTACTCTTTAAAAATCGTAAAAAATTCAATATCAATTCAACCCTTACACCTCTGCCCTTGATTTCTCCAAAAAATACGCTGGTCTTTCTAACTTCCAAATTCACATGAAACACTTATTTGAACCATTAAAAACCTGGTTTTGCCCAAGAAACGAGCATGAAACAATAGGAAATTGGGATCTAAAATAGGTATAATAATGATACATTCAAGAGTTACTATATCATTATTCTATATAAAAATACACCTACGTACTAATGGAAATCTGATTTCGATCATCACACTATGTATTTTATTTCTTATTTTCTTTATTCAATTTTATAGTTTGCTCTATCAAAAAAAAAAAAAAAAAAATTATAGTTTGCTTCTACATTGTTTAGAGAAGGATTATGGGATACGTTGTAAAAATAAGGGAAATAGAGGAAGTGTTTTTATTGTATAACAGTAATGATACGAATCTATAGTCGAATATTATATCATGATCATAGTTTTACATCTCATTATGAGTTTCTCTCACCACCGTACTCTTTTTTCTTAGGATAAAGTAACAAGTAGATTAAATAAAGATTGTAGTAAAACGAATTATGCTTCGGATAATGAAGAGATACTTTGTTTGTTTTGGAATAAAATTTACAATGAGATAAATAATTCTATTAAATCTGATAATAATCCTAAAGGCAGTATGTATCACAATGATGTTTTCACTTTGTTGAAAAATAATCATTATTACTCATCTAATAATTTAAAATTATTATAGGATAAAATAGAACATCAGTCATAATTTTGATGAAACAAGTCTATTTAAGAATTCAATGAATATAATCAATCTATTAATACAAAAAGATTGTATTTCAGCTAAGGATTTTTTTTTTTTTTTTACTTTACAATAAATATTAATTCTGGACTAAGTATATTTTTGAAAGCTTTCGCTATTGAAAGGATTCGGGCCACTGACTTAGGAGTTGTTTGTCCAAACTCTAAGCTCGTCCATCTACCAACTAGCTAATGATTTTTTAAAGCAAACTAAATGTATGCTAGCCACAGATTTACAGTATCTTGATTTATTAGTATGATGGGATATCCTTTGATTAGGGTATCTATTTTTTTCATTCCAACAATTTCAAGTTGGAATGAAAAAGATCGCTTCTTCTAAGAAAGATAATTTAAAAGAGAGTCAGGGTAATTTTATTTTTTGTGTCGGCTTGGTTGAGTTCTTCCATGAAAGAAATTTAATAATATATAATACATTGTTAGGATCAGTAATATATATTTATAATAAGAATGGTTATAAAGCTCTCAAAATGTATGCTAGTTGTACTTTTGACATCAATAGTCTGCTGCTTCGATTAAATCTTCCCTTATCTACAACCCGTTTGATTGGAAAATAAAAAAGAAGTTGAAAACCAATACTTATACTCCTACTATCACGTTAAATGATATTGAAGGTGGTTACTTAAACAGTTTTACTGGTGAATTATATAACCAGTTTCGTCTGTGTAGGTGGTCGAACTACGGTTAATGTTGATCGGGTCAGGTTGTGTTAGGTCTATGGCAACTTAGTTAAACCTGTTAAATATTGGATATCGTTTTCCCGATAAACCTATAAGAATGGATAGTCTATCGACCAGAAGTTGTTGTCTTCTTCGTTTGAGCCTACAAAAGAATAAAAACATACAATATAAAGAAAACAATGTAGATGGGGGTTAGATTCTTAGCCTTGGGTATACTTGGACTGAGCAGTGGTTAATGGAGAATGTTGATCTTGTCTTAGATCGAGTTCTGGTAACTGGAAATCAAATGTTCAAGAGTTTCAATACACTTTATATGAGCTTTGCTAGTGAGAATTTTTAGAGAGCTCCTACTGTGAGAGAATCCTGTTATTTATAGGCAAATGAGCCACCTCCAACGTTTACTTGACTGTGGGTTGATTGTGGGCATGATTCAAGGAGAGATTTCTGCTCTTTTGAATCCACGGTACAACTTCTCGTAACTGAAAATTTTGACTTGGTCTTTAAAACGGCCAAGTCTTGATTGATGCTAGATTCGGGTCGACCCGATAATGGGCCTAGATAGGACCCAACGTTTAAGGCCTGAGTTTTATCATGTTAGGCCTATGAGCCATTTTTGGCAACCACAACCTGTTAATATCACATGATTATACTACATTCGTGAAACAATGTAACATTTATTGCTTTACACCTATTCATGAAATGATGCAACTTTTAAGTATAAAGTTGTATTTTTTCACTCGGTAAGACACATATGCACCATTTAAAAAATTTGTGACTTTTCATCAACGACTTCCGGAAAGTTGTGTCCTTTCCATTATAATTCAATTTATTTGAAAATGTTTCAACAAGGCATGTGTAAAGTCCTAAAGTAAACTTCAAAGTCAAGTGTTTGAAATAAACAAGAATGTATTAGATTTCATAAATAGAAATCGGATTAAATTAGAACAAGTGGGTCTTCTTGTAGATAGTCTCGTCTATCAAATTTGAATATACTAAAAGCATCTGACATGTTGAGGTCTTTATACTTCAATGACGAAGTTGTGAAGAAACATATTAGTATTAATACTTTACTAAATGAATTATTTAAGCGGGTGCAACGAGCAAGGAATGAAGATTTCATCTCAACTCTTGCGAGTTCATACGAAGATTATAAATTATATTTGCCAGCATTCAATAAATTATAAATTGAATTGGCACGGAAAGCGATCCATTTCAATTTATAGCTAAGTATCTTTCTAACGATAGAGTGACAGATAAGGTACCATTGTCTCAAGATGCAGCAGCGAGTGCTTATCAAATCATGAGTTATCTTTTGCTTAATATAGATATAGGTAAGCTAACAAATCTGATTCCATCTCAAGATGATGAAGTTCAAGTTCAAGTTCAAGATGAAAATGAATATCTAATAGATGATGATTATGATCTATTATCTGAAGATGATAAAAAAGAATTTCAATAGAAACTAAAAGATTTATATAACTCTTTTAAAGATGAACTTTTGAAGTTCTTGGAATCAAGATTGTAACCAAATAATTATTCTATCATACAATCTATGTTAACGAGCATCAAGAGTATTTTAGGCTATTTACGTAGTGTCAAGACCGTTTTCAACTCGAGAGCTTCCAAAGATTTTGCCGATTCCCCTGCTAAAAGTTGGGATCTAGCATGGCTGGGGACTTCTTTGATTGATGGGATCTCTGATTTTTTTTTTTTTTTTTTTTTTTTTTGTTCTGGTCTCTGTTTGCCTCTTGCTTTGGTCTGGTCTCTGTTTTGTTGGTGTTGCTCTGTTCGTGTGTCTTGCTGGCTTGTTCTGCTATAGGGTGTTTCTGGGATCAGTTTGGGGCTGTTGTTGCTTTTTGTTTTACTTGGTTTTGTTTGTGTTTTGAAGTGGCTTGTTGGCCGTTGGCTTTTGTTTGGGCTCCTGCCCGTTGTTTTGGTTTTCTAATAAAGTTCGCTTCGCTGTTATAAAAAAAACAAAGAGAAAGGTCATAAAAAACCTCTTTATGCCATTGATATATAATAAGACGGTTAAAAAAATGTCAGATGATATTCGTGAAGTTTATGGTTCTATGTCAAGTACGCGGACAATATTTGGGTACTAACCCTACTAATGGGGTGTAGGCAGGTAGATTATTTTGGAAGAATGCAAAGAGGTAAAAACTGAAAAAAAAAAAAAAAAAAAAAAATACCACGTGCCAACATCCCACTGATAGGTACTGACCGGTCAGTACTCCAAGCATTTTCCTAAGTAAGTAGGATCACTAATTCACTATAACATAGCTAGGCTTTGTAATGAATTTTTAAAGAGATGGGTCCTCCACTTTGTATCATCGATGATTCTATTAAGATTAATATTATAATCTCTATTAAAAAGCCATTTGGAAAATGTAATGCATTGATAAGATGGACAAATGAAAGAGAACAAAATTATGAATGTCAATTCATGCTCATAGAAGAATGAAGTATGTAAAAGTTTGTTTTGATGAAAAAAGTAAGGGAGTGCAATGCAGTGTACAAATGGAATAACCCTCATAAGAAGTTAGGAATCACCTCGTACATCTTTAGATTCTTCTTGTTCTTCCACTTTACTAGCTCCCATCTTCTCCAATTCTCTCTTTTGCTTTCTTTTTCTACTTTCTCCAAAAATGTAACATTCTTTTCAACCCAACTAAAACCTGGCTTCTTATGGACATTCTTCTCCTTCATAATATTTCTAAGATTTTCAACCTGATGCCATTCCCCATCAGCGGCATAAATATTCAATAGTGTAACAAAAGCTCCTGGCTTTTTCAAGTCCATTGTCAAATGTTCCTCAGCCATCATCTTAGCCAAATCTCTTCTTCCATGAATTTAACAGCCATTGAAGAAAGCACCAGCAATTGAATTAGTGATTTCTATTGGCATCCCTCTTACTAATTCATAAGCCTCCACCATCTTCCCGGAACGACAAAATATATCAACAACACAAGCATAATGCTCTTTACTAATCTCAACTCCATATGTCTCTTTCATGGACCTAAATATCTTCAAACCTTTCTCTACTAAATCACCATGGCTGCATGCAGAAAGAACAGCAATGAATGTGACTTCATGCGGTTGCATACCCTCTTTCTGCATTCTCTCAAAAAGCTCCATCGATGCATCAACCATACCATGCTTCTCATAGCATCCACTCATAGCATTCCAGGATGCGACATTCTTGGCATAAATCATGTCAAACACATTCCTAGCATCTATCACACTCCCACATTTTGAATACATGTCAATAAGAGCATGCACTACCAATAAATACATTAATATCAAGCCCCATCCTATGTATCCATCCCTGAATTTCTCTACCTCTTCGAATCCCGTGACAGTTACAAGATTCGGTTTGACCCCAGTAACTAACATTGCCCGAAACAAGAGTGAAACCCGAAATCATGGCATTCCAAGTGACCAAATCAGGAACCAGACCATGTGAAGCCATCCTAGAGAAAATTTCAAATGCTCCATTGGTATCACCTCTCCTAGCATAGCCAGCTATCATTGCATTCCACGTGAAATCGTTAGGTTCTAAACCTTCCTTTCAAACAAAACCATCGCTTGCTCAGTCTTTCCTGTGTTACAATACCCACAAATCATTGAAGTCCAAGAAGCAACATCTCTGTTAACCATTTTATCAAACACTCTACGACCATAACTCAAATGTCCGCATTTACAATACATATCAATCAAAGCATTACCAACTGAGACATCACTCTCAAAACCCATTTTGTTCACAATTGAATGAACTTGTTTTCCTTTCTTCAAATCAAGTAAACCAACGCAAGCTTTTAACACGATCGAAAACGTAAGCTAGTTGCATGATTTCATCGAGTCTCGCATCAACGAAAAGTACCCAATTGCCTCTTCAAAGTCCCCATTATAAGCGGAGGCCAAAACCATCCAATTCACAGCGAAAACGTTTGGGTTGGGAATTTCATCGAACACCAAACGCGCAGACTTGACATTTCCACAACTCGCGTACGTGCCAACAAGCTTGGAGTTGAAATAAAAGGTGTTGAAAGAAATATTGGTCTACAATAACAAAGCATGAACTTGCTTTCCTGGTTTCAAGGCCTTGCATTTCATGCATTTTTGAAGCAAGAAACCCAGGTAGCCTGGAGATAAGTTTTTTGTTGGAGAGACTAGTCTTTTCATTATATGATAGAGTGCTCCATGAATGCTAACCTTTTGTCCTTTAGCATGTGAATAAAACACCAAGTAGTTATTATTATTCCTATACAATTTTTGATAAAGCTGTATCTCTAAATGTTGATAGCAATCAATCGAATTCAATCATGTGTATAAATATCAATCGAGTAGATTGGTGTCCAAATTCAATTTAGAGTGGGGCGATACCTGAGTTTGTTTTTGTGAGTCATTTATTTTGATGAGTTGTAGTCACAACAAGACAGTAAAATGACAAACATGAACATAGCAAATTCCAACTACTACGTTGGAATGAAGATAATGTTGAAGATGCGTGCGGAAATAATGTTGAAGAGATGCCTTGACAGATCCCAACACCAAAATGAATCGATGGATTTGGTTTTTAATCCAAAAGTCATTTTAGACAGACCAACCAATGAAGCTCACACACTTGGTGGGGTTGTAAGAAGTAAAACCGCATAGTCTAAGTTGTACGAGGTTATTGTAGTTAGCATGGGTTTGGTGTGATATGTAAATAGAGTTGGAATATCATAATATGTTATAATATCGTAAATTCGAAAGTTTGGTTTATTGGTGATTTTGCTAAAGTTGAAAAATATTGTATTTTAATTTTGTTATTTTAGAAATTATTGATTTCAAGATTTTTATCTTTTGATGTTTTAAAATCATTATCGTTACGAATATGAATTTATGAAGGTTTAATTTTGTACAACTTTCATTACAAGTTGTTTAAAACTTTTAACAACAAAAGCACTCTAGGTTTAATTAACAACAAACATTCTAAGTCATAAAACTTTAAGTTCTTAACGACAAGCACTCTAAGTTGGAGAAACATTTAATACATTTAACTTTTTAATAGACAACATGCATATATAGGTAGAAACATTACATAAATGGGTAATGTTTTCAAAACTTTAAGTTGTACATCTAAGCTGTAAAACCGAAAGTTTTTAATAAAAGTAATCCAAGTTGTAGAACTTTATGTTTTTAAAAATAAGCATCTAAAGTTGTAGAAATTTAACAACTTCTTAATAAACAATTTGCACGTATATGTTGTGAATACATCACATGTTTTCAAAAACTCTTTTTGTTATAGTGAATTTTGTAGCTGGAGACTTTATAATCTCCATAATAATAAGTGTGACCTCTCTCGATATTACGAACCGATTATAAAAGTAGACATGTGGGCTATGGTAACGACATTTTAAAAGATAAATAAATGATTACATACAAAAGATATTAATGTAATTTAAGTAAAAAATAAATAAAAAATCAGGGGCCCAACTAGTTGATGATGGTTCTTAATTTACTTGACAACCGACTATACATGGAGACACATTTCAAAAGGCAAGCAAAAAGGTCTCGTGAAGTTTATTTAATCCTTTATTATTAAGTTGGACTTTTCAACTCATATATATGTGTATTTACATATAATGTATGTGTGTGTTTTGAAACTTGAGAGTGATAGTGTAGTAGTGTTGATTAGAGACTTTGTAAAGAATACAAGGCCGGTGATAATAGGCTGCTTTTCATATAACATGATCAATTCTCTCTCTCTATATGTGTGTGTTTGTTCACATCAAAGTGTGTGCTTGTTTGTTTTCTAAAAAATTCTTCATGATAGAGTACTATTGACTATTGAGTTCAAAGTGTTTGTTTTTATGTGTCATGTGTGTATAGCTGTTTTCTCGGACATTATGGCTGGGAATTCTGTTTCTGTGGAAGAAATGGCATCCATAATGGAACCTATATTATTCGAAAAGTTGTAAGATTATTCTTCTAATTGGTTGCTTGTTTCAAAAATTAAAACCACTTTTTGGGGGAGGGCTTGTGCAAATAGCACCACTTTCATAAGTCTTGTTTTAATAGCACTAAAATAGGTGATGGGACCAAAATACCCCCACTTACTCTTTTTCCTTTTATTTATTTTTTCTCAAAAATTCTTGACTTATTTGCAGTTTTGAGACTTATTCATGCGTTTTTCAAGAATTATTTATGTGTTTCGAGACTTAATTCAAGTTTGTTCAGAACTTATTCTGTTCGACCTCCATCAATGGTGATAGTGACGATCCGACGACGGCGCCGCTTGACTACAGAGATAGTTGGATCTGGAAGATTGAACGACACCGAATTCGTTGGTGCTATCGGTTTCGTCAGATTCGCGATGGATCGTCATAGATCGGACGATGAAGATTCGTGACGGTTTGGGTTTGGCTTCGTTTCTCTCTCTACACAACTCGAAAATGAAAACGAACACTTCGGTTACAATGATTGGCACTCGACGAACGTTTTCCCGGTGGTTTTACCGGTCAACTCGCCGGTTGGTAGTGGCACCTCCATTGAAGCTCCATCAATGAAGGTTTTGGAAAAAGGAAGAAGAAGGTGAAGGACACACAAGAGAAAAGAAAAGAAGTTGGGGTTTTTTTTATTATCCAAATTCCATTTTTGGTGCTATTAAAACAAGAATTATTAAAGTGTGATAGTTATACAAGTCAAAATTTAAAAGTGCTATATACCCCTACTTCCTCTACTACTACGGTACTCTATATATATGAGTTTGAGTTAATTAAGTCATGCTGTTGATGTCATCTGATTCTGAGTTTGTTATCTAAAAAATGTGGACACGTCTTATAAGTGTAATAATCTGTAGTGTTTGTTTCTTCTACTTTGGTTATTTCTGTTGTACCATGTACCTTTCTTAATTAATAAACTCTGTAGTGTTGTGTGTTTGTTTTTACATATTTCCAAATTTTTATATATCTTCAATGTTGTCAACTTTCTATTTGTGGCTACTTCTTTTTTCTTTTTCTGTGACTTTAATGGATATTGGAATATTTTCTAATTATTGCTTCGGTCTTTTTAGTTCCGAGAGAATATACAAATTAATGATCTCAAATGAGTCGTCATTGGTATTTTATTTTTTCAATGGGAATACTATCTACCTTTCTTATTTGTTTTTCTCATTCATCACTTAATACATGTACATTCTTTAATTTAATAAAAAAACTCTCACTTTTTACTACAAAGC
The DNA here is from genome assembly GCA_035582765.1 of Acer negundo. Classification (NCBI taxonomy): domain Eukaryota; kingdom Viridiplantae; phylum Streptophyta; class Magnoliopsida; order Sapindales; family Sapindaceae; genus Acer; species Acer negundo. The sequence continues at coordinate 50,364,923 of CM069235.1, read as the reverse complement.
TTATTTACATTTTTTTACTTGTGTTGTAAATGATGGGATGCTGTATGCTTACTCTGCTGAAGGGATTATTCTTTCTTTCAATTCCATCTATGAGCTTGTAGCAGCAGCAACAGATGGCCAAAATTATCAGTTTCTTGATGATTCAACCAAGGTGTAGAACTTTATGTTTTTAAAAAGAACTCAAATTATCTGTCCAAAAATGATGTCTCAATTTGTGTCTAACCAACCAAATTGAGGCATGTGTCTAAATTTAATTATTAATTTTTCAACTATTCCATAAATATAGACATATGTCCCAATTTAGTTGATGATGGTTCTTAATTTACTTGGCACCGACTATACATGGAGACACGTACACTTCAAAAGGCAAGCAAAAAGATCTCGTGAAGTTTATTCAATCCTTTATTATTAAGTTGGACTTTTCAACTCATATATATGTGTATTTACATATAATGTATGTGTGTGTTTTGAAACTTGAGAGTGATAGTGTAGTAGTGTTGATTAGAGACTTTGTAAAGAATACAAGGCCGGTGATAATAGGCTGCTTTTCATATAACATGATCAATTCTCTCTCTCTATATGTGTGTGTTTGTTCACATCAAAGTGTTTGCTTGTTTGTTTTCTAAAAAATTATTCATGATAGAGTACTATTGAATACTGAGTTCAAAGTGTTTGTTTTTATGTGTCATGTGTGTATAGCTGTTTTCTAAAGGTGAGTTTGTGTGTTAAAGTGTTTTAATTTGTTGCATGCAGGGCTGTCTTGGACATTATGGCTGGGAATTCTGTTTCTGTGGAAGAAATGGCATCCATAATGGAACATTGGAACCTATTATTCGAAAAGTTGTAAGATTATTCTTCTAATTGGTTGCTTGTTTCAAAACATTTTGCATTTCTTTCTAGTTCAATTCAGCTTAGTTGAGGTAACATGTCAACACACTCTGTTGGGTTCTCAAAAGATGTTGAGAATTTGAGCTGTTGTGTGAGCACCCTTTTCTTTTTTTTTTTTTTTTTTTAATACATTAGAGAATTGTAATAATAGCAAAAAAAAAAAAAAAAAATAGTTGTACTCTTCTTTAAACTTGCATGAAAGTTCCTCCCAATTGAAAGAAAAACAATCAAAATCTCCACCCCGCCATTTTGGAAACAGCACTGAATAGTTTTCACTTGCGAATTAAGTGACTAACTTTAAATGAAACAGCATTGCATATAGTTGTAACTTGAGAAGTGACAAAATTAAAATTAAGTTGCATTGGCATATAGTTGACAAAATTAACTTGAGAAGTCGCAAAATTAAATTGAAACTGCACCAAAGGATGCACATATTACTTTATTTATTTACATTGTAACATTTCGTATGTGATCATCGTGCAATTATTATCTGATTTTCACTCAAAAGTTTGGACCATGCACCGAATCATAACATTCACACCAAGCTGATCTCAGCGAGAGTACGTAATTTATAAGAACATGCACCGATCACTTTCTTTTTTTCCCTATATATAGCTAAGCATCTCCATTGCTTTTCTAGCTATATCATACTCATTTTAAAGTTGCTCACTTGCTCTACATTGCCTAACGATTGCATACAATGTCTCTAATCAAATTTCAGATCTCCAAAATTCTCACCAAGTCTGACATTATTTCAAAAATTGGGCTTCCAATCGATATTGTGGAGCATATGAATCCGACTATGAATGGTAGACATTACTTGGATTTGAGGGTTGTGGATGCGAGAAACCAAGAGTGGATACTGCGTTACTACACTCGGCCCAATGGAGATCGAGAAGGTCCTGTCTTCACAACTGGGTGGCATCGATTTGTTCAAGACAAACGTCTTCAAGTTGGTGATAAGTTCATCTTTTATGGAAATCAAGTTAGAGGTGACGATGATAAAGAACCGGAGATGCAGATGGAGTACATGGTTGAGGTGAAAAGGCCAGGTCTGGTCACTTTTCAGGGTCAGCCTATTATTACTCTGGATGTGGAGTACTTTGACTTAGTTTGAGTTAATGAAGACATACTACTACAGTACTATATATATGTATGTGAGTTTCAGTTAATTAAGACATGCTAGCATGCTGTTGGTTTGATATCCAAAAAATGTGGACATGTCTTATAAGTGTAATAATCTGTAGAGTTTGTTTCTTCTACTTTGGTTATTTCTGTTGTACTATGTACCTTTCTTAATTAATAAATTCTGTAGTGTTGTGTGTTTGTTGTTGCATATTTCCAAATTTTTTTATATCTTCAATGTTGTTAACTTTCTATTTGTGGCTACTTCTTTTTTCTTTTTTGTGACTTTTAATGTATATATTGGAATATTTTCTAATTATTGCTTCAGTCATTTTTCTTCCGAGAGAATATACAAATTAATGATCTCAAATGAGTCGTCATTGGGTATTTTATTTCTTTAATGGGGAATGCTATCTACCTTTCACACTCATCACATTGACATATATACACTCTTTAATTTAATAAATAAATAAATAAAACTTTCACTTTTTACTACAAAACTTATTTACGTTTTTATCCCTTATTAATACCTAACTACTTTCCTTTCCTAATGGCTGCTTCTATCTTATGTTTTTTTTTCCACCTCTTGTTTTTTCATTAGCAACATTTGTACTTCAGTATTGGGTAAGTGGGAAAAAAAAAAAAAAAAAAAAAAAAAGTGAGAGAAAAAACATGAAAATGTGAGATATAGAAGCAGTCATCAGAGAAGGTCATTTGGTATTAATATAGAGTAAAAGCGTAAGCAAACTTTACAGCAAAAGGTGAAAGTTTTTATTAAATTAAAAAGTGTACAGTGTCAAGTGATGAATGGAAAAGATAAATGAGAAAAGTAGATAATATTCCTCTTCTTCAATTAGTTAATCAAATGTTACCTCACTACACCAAAACCAACATTTAACAACAATTACACAACAATTTGCAAGAAGGAAAGTTGTTAAATGCACTAAATAGCAACTTTCAAATTTAGCAAGTTGAAAATATGAATTTTAGTACATCTACCACAACATGCCATCAATGTTGTTAAAAGAACAAATTGATTTTACATTTTAGTTGGTTTATTTTTGGTTTAATTTTTAAATCTTTAATTTTTATACACTTTTGGATTGAAATCTAAAGACTGAAAACTACCGAACAACATTGCTATTAATAGCAACTTAGCTAAACCCAGCAAATTCAGTTGTTTGTATGATTTTATTTATGGTTTTCCTATGTGTTTGTTTCATATTTCGAGTCAAACCTTGTGATGTATGTGGTGGTGGTATAGGCTCTGCAGAGAATATTGTAACTTGCTTTCGATGTGAAAAGGCTCTGTAAAATGTGTATGATCATCAATTTTGACTACTTGTATCCCTTTTTGTTTTTCCATATGCATTATTTTCTTGTATCGGCATTTTTAACGGTACTTCGCATTTTTAATGAATATGTACAATTTGTTGCATCCTCTTTTAGTTTGCAATTTCAATCACTTATTGTATTTAAATTTTGAGAAATAATTTAGAAGTATTTATTTTCCGTGTCTTTGGTACTTGTTTAAAAATGTACTTTTTATATTTTAGTTCTTGATTTATTTTGCAATTTGATAAATATTTTTTTTTTAGAAAAAAAACATTTATTATACAACATACATGTAATGTTGTCAATAAAAATTTCACAACAATATATGAATGTTGTAATATCTTAAATGAATGATATAAATAAATAAATATATATATATATATATATATATATATATATATATGTATGGAGGTCTTAAATTTTAGAGGCCTTAGACGATCATCTACCTAGTGCTTGAGCCGGCATTTTGGGGTGGACCACCATGGACACCACCTTGCAAAACTGCTTAAAACAATTTATTTAGTAATTAAGATTTGAATATTTTGTTTGATTATAAAAATGATGTATTCCCCAATGGTAAAATAACTCAAATAATAGCCAAAAGTGCACTTCCCTTTTTACGTGTGATAAAGTTTGAGAAGTTGCATTATGAATCCATGTTTGTAGTGATTATTCATTTAAAAAAAAAAAAAAAAAAATTGTACAAACTTACCATAAGGTATGATCAAAAGCCTTAATATTCAATCTTTGACCTTAATTACACAACATATTCTCAAGTTAGTCAATAACTGTTAATGGTTGACCAGATTTTTGGATGAAATGTCTAAATTGTCCCTACTCAAAAAGCTTAAAAGAGTTATAGTAAGGAGGATGAATGTTTTAGATGTAAAGCTTAAAAAATGAAAGGTCCAAATTTAAATAAATAACAAGGAAAAAAAATTAAAATTATATAAAAATTTGGTCTTTTTCGACTTTTTATCCAAAAATATGGTCAACTGTTATCTTTAACGACCGTTTACTAATATGAGGGTATGTTCATGTAATTAATGTCAACCGTTGAATATCAAGCTTTTTAGTCATATCTTAGGTAAATTTGTACAATTTACTCTATTAAAAACTCAAACACGGTCAAACTCTAACTTGCAATCTGTACATTATAACTAAAAGGAGAAAATCTACCATCACTGAGGCATTAAAGTTTTTTTTCCCAATAGAAGACACTTTTGTCAAAGGGCTCTATTGCCTCCCATTATCTCATAATATGTTTCTCCCAATTTCTGGCCTAGCCTGAAGTTTACATGAAATTTACTGGAAATGCAATTCAAAGAAAACAATTTCCCTGGAAGCTGTATACTCATCTTTTTCAACGTGGGTTTTAATTCGATGGGAGCAATTTGGAATAATATAAATAGAAAATAAATTAATAAACAATAGTAAAGATGACCGGATCCTGAAATTTAAAATTACCTTAAATTGTATTCGATAGTATATATTTTTCAGTAATACTAGACTGTCCAAATTCATATCCAAATGATATGGTATGTGAGTTGTCAATATTCTAGAAATCATAAGATTATTGGGTTAATCATTGTATTGTGCCTTTTGGTAATTTTCCACTTGAAATCATAAGAAAATAATGGTGTTTGGGAAAGTAAAAAAAAAAGGAGATTTTATTAAAACGAATAAGGAGAACATTGATTAGTTGATATTCCTTCTTGTCTCATATTAAAAGAAATATATATGAGCAATTATTCATTGAAAATTAAAATATCCTCGCTTTTAAAAGAAATTTTCACTAAAACATTGCACATTTTAAAAATTAAAGTCAAAGTTATTAATAAAAGGAAAAATTGCACAAACATACCCTGATTTTAACACATATATGAGGTATAATCCAGTTTTTCTAAAATTACAAGAAAATACCCTTAACTAACCGTTGACTGACAGTTGACCATACTAAATGATAAAATGACCAAAATGCCCTTCTTGAATGTTTTATTAATTTTTATTTTTAAAAAATGCTGTAAATATTAAAATAATTAAAAACTAGTTAATTAACAATATAAAATTTAGAAGTCAAATATTACAAAATGTCCAAATCACCCCTCAATATTATAATATTTTAAAATTTTTAATTATTTGATAACTGTTAATTATATATTAAAAGTCAACCAAAACAATTTAAATATTTTTTTTTAAAAGAAAAACAAATCAAATTAAATGTTAAAAACAAAAAACAAATAGCAATTGATCTCTATGGAGACCTACGCTAATGGAGATTTCGTATCCATGGAGATCAATTGCTATTTGTTTTTTGCTTTTAACATTTAATTTGATTTTCTTTTCTTTAAAAAAATATATATTTAAATTGTTTTGGTTGGTTTTTAATATATAATTAACAGTTATCAAACAATTAAAAAATTAAAAATATTATAATCTTGAGGGGTGATTTGGACATTTTGTAATATTTGACTTCTAAATTTTATATTGTTAATTAATTAGTTTTTAATTATTTTAATATTTACAGTATTTTTTTAAAAATAAAAATTAATAAAACATTGAAGAAGGGCATTTTGGTCATTTTATTATCTAGTATGGTTAACGGTTAGTCAACGGTATTTTCTTATAATTTTGGCAAAACTGGATTATGCATCATATATGTGTTAAAGTCAGGGTTGTTTGTGCAATTTTCCCTTAAAAAAAAGTTATCTCTCCTAAATCATTAGAATAAATATTACGTATTAAACTCTGTCTCTCTCCTAAATATGTTATTACCATGTTAAACACTCTTTCATAATTACTCTCTCTCGCCATTTTTTTTTTAAATAATAATAATCCTATCTCCATACCTTTTCTATCAATTTCTGATTAATAATTTAAAAGAAAAAAACTTATGAATATTTTGTTTTTTACTAACGGTAATATATATATACAGTTCTTTTTTCTTCAGTGCGTCCTTATATAACTCTATTAGTGCGTTGCATGTGGGTCATAGATTATGGAGAAGTTTTAACAAGTGCATACACTTTGAGTCAAAGCATGTAAATCTAATGGTCCATATCCAACGCACTGATGGAGTTATATCAGGACACACTGACTTGAAAATTTTCCTATATATATATATATATTAAAAAGTCAATACAAATACCTTATTTTTCAAAATATATATATATATATATATATATATATGAAAAACTTGATTTGTTGCAACTAGATTCGATTAAACTCGGAATTTCTAAGACTAATTAAAGAATTAAAGTTCTCTAGGCAATCACATGCCTACAAAAGTAACGGAAAGCATTTTTATATTTCGATTTTTTTTTTTTTTAAACAGTCTACTTGTTTTTTGAGTTTTTTTTTTTAATATATACGGTTCTTAAAAATCAAGCTTATTCCTAAGTTTTTTTTTTCCTTAACTGTTAATCTTGTTTGAAAAAGAATGGAGAAAAAAAATTAGAGATATGTATTCGAGGAGAGAGAGTTTCTTATGGTAAATAAAAATTTAGAAGAGAGTGTTTAATATGTAATATTTAATCTAATAATTTATGAGAGATAATTTCTTTTTTTAATAATTTAATTCAAAAAAGATTACTCATCGGATGAATCCAACGACTACGATAATCCGTCCTAATTTTTATTAAAATAAAATAGAGTGTCTTTAGAAATTTTTTTTTTTTTAAATAAAGTGTCTTTAGAATGGAAAGTCAAAAGATAAAAATGATAATCTTAAAACAAAAGGAAATGTCTTTAGAATTATTTAAAATTTAAATTTTGATAACGGAGTGTTTTTAGAAAAAAAAAAAAAATGATGTAAAATGAAAAAATTGGATTGTCAAAAAAACCTTTCTAAATTTTTAAATTTTTAAATTTTTTATAGGTTTAAATTGTGTCAATATCGCCAATCTATGAATCTATTAAATATCAATCGTCAAGATCAAATACTACATTCAAGACCTCGGCGGGTAAAAGAAAATTTGACAAATTTCAAAGGGAATAAATAGAAACAATAGATATTGTCGCCTGATTTTAAAATAGTGTTGTTTTTAAATCAAGTGATTTAAAAAAAATAATAATAATAAAATAAAAAAAAAGATAACATGGATGTGGATTGGGGTTGATAGTATGGATTTTATGTTGCGGCAATTGGGCTCAAATTTGTTCAAACTTATCTCTTTCTTTTACACAAACCAAACGCATGCAATCTTCTCTCTTGCATGTGACAAGAGGAGAAACATCAGCGAGTGTCAATCTCTTTTTCTAGAAATTGACTTCTCTTTTGGCAAGTGTTTACGTCACTCTGTCTTACCTCATTCTCATTTACATCAATTACGTTACCATGACTTCGAACCATTTTTTTTTTTTTTTTTTTTGTGTGGATCAGATGGAAAGTGAAGAAGATGATTTGTGGTACCCTGAAGCCAGAGAACCTAACCAGGAAATTACCGCCAGGGGAATCCAATTTTTGAATTGGTCATAATTATATAATTAACTTTTCTCTAATAAATAAATAAATAAAGTTGCTGTTGTAAATTAATGATAACAAATAAAGAAAATAAAAAATTAGAGAGAGAGACATCAGATAAGAGACGAGAGAGATAGAAACAGAGAAAATGTGTGCTCTGTATATTGATACTTGGAACCCAGAGCGCATATATATAGTGAGCAAAAACAACACCTACAACTTGCACTCAACATACATCATTGGTTACATCACAAGCAAGTGGAGATATATTTATAGAGATATTATATGAGATATTATAAAAAATATTTATGGAAATATTATATGAGATATTTAGAAAGATATTATGAGTATACAAAAGTGGTAAAAAGCCACGTATTATAACACTCTAATCATTATTTTTATTTTTATTTTATTAATTGTTGCGTGACCTTAATTTGATATATAGGTTGTGGACTGGGCCAGAAAAGGAGATCGTAATTGTTAGTCATGGAGTAGTGTTGCAACACATACTTTATGTTTTAGAAAATGACTGTTATCCTTCGATCCAAATTGATTTATGCAAACGATGAGTACTACCACCTTCATCATGTTTTCGTATAAGGATTTTATATGTTTTTTCGTACGGAATTATATATCTGACTGATGTAATTAATCTGACATCCATAATAGTATAATGTTCCTAATTTAATTGTCTAATGTTCTCTATTCCTATTCTGTTTTCTTTTTGACTAAAAAAGTTATTCTCTTCTTATGTATATTATTCTTTAATTAGTTTCTAGATTGAAGAGTCATAATATATATACAGTGATAACATATAATGCCATATACTTTTAGATGTTTATTCTATCTAGCTATATGACTAATCAAAAAAGGTGTGTTTTTTTTCTTTTTGTTTTTTCAGCTTTAACAACTCTGACCTACGTTCGGTGGTCATCATCAATAAAAGGTGAGAATTTCATTATTAATAATTACATAAAATCGGGGTTTTTTTGGAAAAGGGAGGACTCGAACTCACGACCTTAAATTGTAGGCGTTGATGGATTTACTATCGGACCAACCTCATCTAATCAATTTTATTATTAATAATTGACTAAGCAGAATTAATAACATGTTTAATTTTTAAATATTCGTATTCCAAATGCTTGATTAATTAACTTTTACTTTATTTACATTCAATTTTGCAGAATGATGGATTCGGACTCCTCTGCAACTAGCTTCTAAGGATAAAATTTCTCAAGGACGTTCTGTCACTGATAATTGTTTCATTTTTTTTTTCTGAAAATAAATTATTTAATTGTTATTCTTATATTGTTTCATTTTATTTTTTTTTTACGTTTAAATTCTTTTTCCACAAGGATTTTGTAACCATATTAATACTTAATAAATTTTATAATTTATAAACCAGTTATGTTCGCACTTCTGTTCTCTCTCTCAATAAATTTGGCACGTAAGTATTTAATATATAATCCATGGTCCTAATAATCGGCCGCTGCAAGGAAGGCCGATGCTTTCCTAGGCAGTCAGGCTTCTAGGGGCATAGGCAGAGCTAACACCGTTGACTCCATCTGGTAACTATTTTTTTTAATAATTTTTATTCTATCTAAAATAACGTCCTTTTGGTTAATTCGATTTCACTGTCTAGACGGTCTTGATGCTAGGCAGTAGACAATAACCTACCGTACGAATGGTGTCTAACATCTACTAAAACACTAATATAATCTCCACCCGGGCAAGTATGGGTTGTTACTTCAAATTTAAATAAGTTATATATCAGTTTTTCTTTAGAAAATCTTGTATGATGTGAGGCCGACCAATTAAGTTTCTTAATTTTGTACAAATTTAGTATTTTAAATTCTATTTTATACTTCCAATAAAAATTGAACAACTTGATTTGACGGTCTCACCATCTGGAGGTGAGACCATCCCCCACAAATTTTTCTCGTTCTTCTTTCAAGAAAATCGATAAAAACCAAATAGTTTTTTTTTTGTTTTTTTTTGTTTTGGTCAATTTGTATTTGAAGACATTAATAGAAGGATTACATTTCTTAGACCACATACTAATAATAATTTCAATAAGCCAATGACAAAATCTTATTTATTTTCGTTTTTGATGAGATGGATGAGTTGACCATGTAATATATATCCTCAAACTTAGAAGTCATGGCAATAGTTTTGGCTTTTTTTTTTAATAAAATTTTATTTATGTTTTAAGACGTAAACCTAGATATTAGCAAGCCGAATGAGGATAATAATGATTTATTTATTTATTTTTACTTTAAAAAAAAAATTATAAACATACACACAAATCTGCAAAGTTATCTAAAATCACAAAAGAACTTTATTTTATTTTATTTTTTTTAATCAACGATCTCGGACTTTATTCAAACATTTATTCGTCTATCCTCCCCCAACTATATAACTCATTGTTACCTATATATTAGCTTCGCGGAATATGACAGATAAAGTTACGTCTAACTTGTAGTCTTGTTGACTTTGTTTGTTTTTGTCACCTTTTGTCTTTTGGTCTAGGTCAAGATAAAAATGTAGGCACCTAAAAATACTTAATTTGTAAGCACACAATTGGGCAATTACAACTTACTAGTCTCTTTCTTTAATTTGGGAAAATTTTAAATCTTTCATTAAAATTATTTTGTTTAATAATAATACTCCACCGTTCAAAAAATTAGTTAGAAAATTAATTTAAATAATGTGATAAATAAGTCCACTTTTAGTTATTAAGTTGTGTTTATAGAGTCTAATTTTATCGGTTTCTGCCGTCTCGACAAACGCTTAACTAAAATGCTGTCATGATTGGATTGGAATTTATATACTTCCACGATAATGCACAGCTGGAATTTATATACTTTACGCAAAGAACTTAAAATCGATATATCCATCGATATATCCATATTTTGGAGGGACCGATATCGAAATAGGGGTAATATCCCATATCTAGCAAATATCCGTTCGATATCGAAATATCCTTAAAAATCTCTCGATATTCCCGATATTCCCAAAATATTGTGAATTTCATCCTGAAATCCAGGGATATTTTGCAATTTTTTTTTTAAAAAAAAAATTAATCTTACTCATTTAAATTATTGTTCAAATAATCTATATTGAAAATTATTTTAAAAAAAGCATTAACAAATTTATAAAATTTTCAAACATAATAGTCAATAGTAGAATTATTGCATGGCATTGTGACACAAGAGTCAAGACAAGTCCCAAATACTAACAAGATGCAATTAAAACAGCAAAGAGGGAATACTAAATGAATTCTAAACATTATACAAAACCGGTGGGATAAAATGCTTAATCACCCACTACATGCTGCAGGTAAATTTTATTTCGGATTGTTTGTTATTCATAATTAATATTTAGTAGTATTTAATTATTTATACTAAAATTAATATATTTTTTATTCTTCTAACTTACTATTTGAACCCAAAGTACCAATATAGAGACAATATTGAGGATAATTTAGATCTTTTGAAAGCCATACATATTGTTTATTCGCAATTAGACCCTGAAGCTGTATGGATTGCTAATTTTGGAAATGAGGTAAAAAGTTACAATTTACAATCAATTTTATAATTCCAATATTATAACTTATTTGCATGGGAGTATTGTGTCATATACTCATATTTATATATATTATTTACATATTGATCTCATGAGTCATTAATGTAGCTCATATATTTTAAAGATGGAAAGAAAAGTTTTAGTGAACGAGCACCCATAGTAGCTAGAAGCAAAATGCAACCAAGTATTTAAGTTTTATTACAAAAATCTATGTAATAATAATATCATTGAAATGGTATTCATACTTGTAATACTTAATAATTTTTATTGCAGCTGATTGGCGGGTAATGTATGGAGATTGTGCTCCATCATTGCGTGCAATAGCAGTTCGCATATTGTCACAAACAGCATTATCTTCTGTATGCGAAAGAAATTGGTCCACATTTGCTTTAATCCACACAAAACAAAGAAATCGTCATGCCTATTCTAAGCTTGAACATCTTGTTTATTGTTATTATAATATGAAGTTGCAACTTAGGGATATAGCAGCTGAAAAGAATAAAGTAGATGAAACTGATTTTATGGATCTACTTCAAGTAGTTGCTGAAGTAGGGGACAATAATGAGAATCCTTTTTTTGACTAGGTTAGAGCTGCCTATTTGGATGATGATGAGGGAAATCCTGATTCACAAAATGCTTTTCATACTTGAGACATGAGAATAAATGTTGAACAAGTGATTAGAGAAGAAATTGGTATAGACTGTAGAGTTACTCTTAGCAGTTCTTCTGATGACCAACATACCTCTGATGGAAATAGTGGATGAATAGATGATGGCGATGATGGAGAAGGTTGGGATTCTGGTGCAAGAGGTTGGGATGCTGGTGCAACAAGTTGGAATGTTCGTGCTGGAGGTTGGGATGCCGGTGCAACAGGTTGAAATGCTAGTGCGACAGGTTGGGATGCTCATGCAGGTAATTTTGATCAAAATCGTGGTAGACAACATGGAGAAACAAGTCAAATTGATGAAGATTCTTTGAATATGTCTCACTCCTCAATGAGTATGGACACATATAATAGTTCTTTGGGTGATTCGCAGACAAGGTCAGGTTGTCATGTACCATTTGGTAGTTCTGGTGGCTGTAGTATATTTGATTATCCTTCTTCACAAATGTCATATGCAATAACTATACATGCAGATCAACAATATCCACCAAGTTAGGTAAATCCAAACTACCCAATTCATGGATCAATTGGAAGAGATCAAACAACATACGTGTGACATATTAATAACTACCTTGAAAACTATGCTAGCATGTTTTCTTGGGAAAATTATTGTTCGAATCAAGATAGAAATGTATCTTATGTATTTGAACCTGCAAGGAATTTATTTTGGTTTTAAATTTCAGACATGCAATGTATTATTATGTATGAATTATGATTTATGATAGAATCTTAGAAGTATGGAACTATATATATATATTAATGATAAATTTGTTTATTAAATATTTAATATCTTTATATTGTATATAATATTGTAAAAGTGAAACAAAATATTATTCTATTAAATACTCAATTTTAAAAATTATATACATACTCTATTTATGTTATAATTTATAATAAACTCATAACTATGCTAATTTATTGTTGAAATATGATTCATTTGATGTATAATTACTTGTTTAAGCTTGTCCTAAGGTTTCACAAAAAAATTCTAATTTTAGATGTAAATATCCATCATTTTTTTAATTTTTTACTGAATATCCACCGATATCGATAATATCCCCGATATATCCATAAATTTAGAAGCCCGATATCGATACCAATACCGATATTTTATTCCTTACTTCCACGTGTACCAACCATTCAATCTCACTATAAATAGAACAAGTGGAGGGACCACTTCCCCCTGAAGTTTGTTATTTATATATTTTAATTTTCGTTATTTATTCTTAGTCACGTTCCTAAATTTTTAGATTTTATATTTTTGTTTCTATTTTATTTTTTATAATTTTGCTATACAAATACATAATTAGTATTCCTCTACGGCTCTACAATATTGTTTTTAAACACCTGCCAAAAGTGGTGTTTTCGTAATTTCGAACTGTACTGGCTTTTTATTTTCGTGATTCTATGGGGACCCGGTGGATTGAATCGTTTTGGTGAGTAGATCAAACAAGTGGGTCCTACACCCCCATCTCGGCCATTGAAAATTATTTGGATCTATTATACATTACGAATACCGTTAGACGTTTTAAAATTTTTTATTTAAATTATTTGGATCTATTACATCTTAAATGATGTAATACGTGAGGTATCAACATTTTATAAATTATGAGATTATATGGTAATTGATGTAATGTTGACACCTCACGTGCCACATCATTTGAGATGGAATTTAGAAAAAAAAAAATTTGAAACGTCTAACATTATTGCTAAATTACTAAATGACCACTAATTAAATCTTTATTTAAATTTAATTCCATATTGTTTCTTCCATTGTATTTCTAATCAATGTGATAACTGATAAGTAGAATTTAATACAATACTATGTATTAGATTCGTGTTAAGATTATTTATATGATTTGATTTTTCGAGTTCATCGAATTCACTTGTTTATACTAAAACGAGTGTGAATAATTTTTCGTTCGGTCACCTCAACTCTAATATGGTTGACGATAAATAATTAAATATCAAATAATATTTTGCTTACTATTTGTCAATTATTGGATTGTCGTAAATTTAAACAGTGTCTAATGTTGTCGCATTTGTGAGTGGTTTTGACACCAACATCACTATCATGGTTTGAGCTGATGACTTGTTATTTGGACTCTTTATTTTTTGGACCATTTCGAAATCAAAATCCATTCAATAATGTCCCGTGACAACCAGACATCATTGTTTTGTGAATTCTTACACTAACAAAATTTCGCTTTAATCCAATCTACTTTATTTATTTATTTTTAATATAAACTAACCCCTAAGGTTGAATTTTAATGAATTAGATTATTATATGATTTGATCAAAGTGTAAGTTAGTGATTGCAAGTTTGATCATGAGATCAGATATGTGATGATGATGATGATGAGATAAGGAGGCTGTCTGTGTGTGTGCAATCCTTAATCCTGAATCCTGATATGATCAGACGATGGTGACTATCAAGTGCCGACTAAATATAGGAATGTATTTATGTGTAAGATATTATATCAAACAAACTTTTATAATTTTTAAAAATTAAAATTGTTTTATATATATATATATAAATTATAATCAGTTTTGTATATTGTATTAAAAATATTTTTGATTACTAGAAACACAACTTAAATTCATGATTTTCTTTCTAAGTCTTGAATATTATTTTGAATAAAAAAAAATTAATAACCCATAAGTTTTTATATATATTGTTTTATTATTTTTCATTATTTTCAACATATCAATAAACAAATTTTCATATTTAAAATATGATTAAAAACTCTTTTCTTAACATGCACCCAAAAAAATATATGTTGATATCAATATTCCATGGTGCCCTCATTAAAAAATATTTATGGCTCCTCCGTCTTGTATAAACACATAAAATTTTGTTGTTGTATGTTTTAAATTTAGAAATAAGCTCTTTCATAAAAATATTAAGAAAAAAAAAACTAACAAACAAATAAATGAGAAAATTTTATGGTTAAGAAACCATTAGAAATATAATATTAAAATTGTTCAATTATGACATCATACTGATGTCGATTGCATCTAATATTTTGAAAGAGTATTAAGATTATTTTTTAAAAAAAAAATTGAGAAAAAATTCTAAATTCAAATAACCCTATAGAAGTATATGAAGTTGGATAATAATTATGGATTTTATTAGGTTAAGGTACATCATCAGTAATAATAATTTATATAAAAAAAAATTTTATAACATACTTTTATTTTTCTCAATGCAAAAATACAAAACCAATAAATATCCAAATAAAGAATAAATGAATTAAAACTTTTATTGTCAAGAAAAATCCTCCATAACTTACTGTGATTGGCCTTAACAGGATAAATAATATTAAATGTTTGACCCAGTCATTGATAATTTTTATTTGTCTTCTCAAAATTCCACTACAGTATCTATATAATTCTGCTTATGAAATGGGGGCCAACTAAATATATATTTAAGTTTACGTTGAAATTATCAACTCTGATCATTCTAATTTTAATACAAACAAACAAAAAAACAATTTTATATTTATTTTGACGAAAGTGTTGATCAAAACTTTCAACAACTTTTAAGACTTTAAAAGGAACAAAATGTGATATTCAAATATTCAATGCTGTTACATGAGTGTGCACTTATGTGAAAATTTCTATTCAAATATTTAAGTTAACAAAAATGAAAAATTGATATAGTAAATGTTTGATCTTCTCCTTCACTTATGTGATAGATCTTTTACTTATGTAATAGTTGTCCAAGTTTCACTTTTACTACCCTGTAGTAAAAGACATACTTGTAATAGGAGTTGCATTTCACATCATACTTGTAGCGGTTAATTCGGTCCGACCTTAACATAAAATTTTGATCTATATATATTGATTTGAGTTTCACTTCCACTACCCTGTAGCAAGAGACATATTATATTCTCTATATGAGTGATTATCTCCTAAAGGATTCCTTATTTTAATTTCGGTAAGGACTTTAAGAAAATCATATCTATTTTAATGAATTTTGACCTGAATTTTTTTATACATGATAAATTCAATAAAATCTACCTATTTATAAAATTTAAGAAATTTTCAAACACTAGAGTTTTTTATCCCAATTTTGTTAAATATGAAAGTATCGGAAAAATGGACGAAATATTGAAAAATTCAAGAAAAATAGTTATAGTGTTCGAAAAAAATCTCAAAATTTGTTCATAACTAGAATTTGATAAACTTGTCATACATAAAAAAATTAAGATCGAAATTTTTTCATAAAAATTGATGTGATTTTATTAAAGTCTTTACCGAAATTAAAATAAAAGATCTCTGAAGAGAGAACCAATATATATATATATATATATATATATATATGATCTTCTACGGCAAGTGGCAGGCATGTTCATGGAAGGAAATGGACACTTTCATGGGGAGTTTCTGTAAAGCTGACCATGGAAACCAACAAGCATTTGTCGTCTTAATGCATTTAACATATGGATCCATCTGCATATATATACAGATAAGTCAACCGATTGATTAATTTGCACATGAAAAATCAAACTAAAAAAATAAAAGCAAAGGTATACTGCGCCCACCACAAGGTCTGGTTGGGTACCTAACAATTTACTACAAAAATCTTCTATCTATATCTATCTATCTACTATAATATATCTATGACTATAAATATATATAATTCCTTATTGGAGGTCCGGACCTAAATCGGAGGTTGCCCAAACCTCTATTGGAGGTGTTCCAATAATTTTTTTAAATATTTTTTTTTTTTCTTTCAAGAAAATTATTTTTAAAAAATAAAAATAAATATAAAAGGTATGGGTAAATTTATCTCTTTAGTGAAAATTTTGATAAAAACAATATAAAAAAACATTAATTTCGGGTAAAAATAGAAACTCCTTTAAATTTTTGGTTTAAAAGTACTATTTCCTCATCAATGTTTGAACTTGAAGCATCCATTTAATATCATTGGACATGTGATAGTGATACACACTTTTCTTCGTAGTTCATGATATTCTTTAGTAGTTAAAAAAGATTTTGATGTTCTATGGTTAGAAATCATTCCCTAACGACCACGAATGATTCACAAATGACCACGAACCATCTATATTTTAATTTGGACTACTTTTTAATTTTTATGAATAATTACAAAACTTTTTCATGAATAAGAATTAGTAAAAATGAAAACAATATGCAGATGCTCTCCCATTAGGAAGACATGACATATTGAATAGACTGCATCCAAATTGCTTTACAATTGAAATTGTTTTTGGAAATAAATTTGTACAATGAAAGCGTTGAATAGAATTTGATATTTTTTATAAGTGATTAATTGTTTTTGAATCATCTATTTTTTACTCACTTATTCATTTTTCATCGAATTGGTCCCTATGTTTTCAAAATACATTCAATTTCATCCTTCCGTGAGTCAACCGTTAATCAAATTAAACAATTATAATTGTATAACTGTATTTTTGTCTTTAAAAAATGATATGCCATGTGTCAACACATAAATAAATAGATATATATAATAAAATTAAATTAATATATAGGTACAAATTAAAAAATTATAAACAAAAGAACAATTTCAAAATTATAAAAAAATAGAATATATATATATATATATCTCTCTCTAAGCCTAAAACCAATCCCAGCAAAAATCAGTTCTTAGAGTGGTAGTGGTTGGAAATCAATTCTTCATTTATGATCTCCAACAAAAATCAAACTCAACCACCAACAAAACCTAAACCCAATCAACACCAGACTCAATCATCTCTCTCTTTCTCGAAACCTAAAGCCAAAAACTAAAATTATTCAAAATCCATCTCTCTCTCTCTCTCTCTCTCTCTCTCTCTCTCTCGATCTCTCTCTAAATCCACCTCTCTCTCTCTTTTCTCGATCTCTCTCTGGCCTCCATGAAAACCTAGAAGAAGCTACTCAAATACATCTTCCACCGCTTGCCGCGAAACGAACCAAGATCTGGTTCGAACCAAAATTGGGTTTGAACCAAAAGGAACCTAGATTTGGTTCAAACTAGAACTGTGTTCTAACTGAAACGAGCCTAGGTTCAGGTTTTTTTTTGCCACTAGTGGTTGTGGTTGGATTTAAGGGTGGTTGTTGATTTTAGGAATGGTGGGCGTTGTGTTTGGGTTTGGGTTTGGGTTTGGGCTTTGTTTGGCTACTAGTGGTGGTTGGATTTATGAATGGTGGTGGCGATGGCGGCGGCGGCGGCATCCTGGTAGGTGGGTTTTTCTTGATGGGTTTGAAGGTTGTGTTGGGTTTTCTGGGTTTGGTTTTGGTGTTAGGAGGTGGAGGGTTTACTTGGTTTGGTTTCAGTGGTGGTGGTGGTGGTGGTGGTGGTTGTTTGAAGGGTTTTCTGGGTATTATGGTTTGATGATAGTGGTTTGAAGGGTTTTTTTTGGGTTTTATGGGTTTCATTTTTTTTTCTTTTTTGTGGATAAATTTCTAGGTTTCATTTCTGGGTTGCTTCGATTTCTGGGTGTCGAATTAGGTTTCAAGTTGTTGTATGGTAATGGCTAGCTATGGCTGTGATTGATTTCAAATTTAGGTTTGGGTTTGGTATAGTGATTGATTTCAAATAGGGGTGGGTACAAAAACAGAAACCAAATTGAACTAAACCGAAAAAGGGTGTTTGCTTCGGTTCATATTTTCTATTCGGTTCAAACCGATTTGAAATTTAAAAACCGAATTGAATTCGGTTCAGTTTCGGTTTTGAACATATTAAACCGAACCGAACCGAATAAACCGAATTATCTTAATGAATTATTTTGTAAAGTTTAATTGTATTATTAACTTATTGTTTGTTAATCATGTTTTATTTTGGTCTACATTATGTGTTGCGTTTTTGGACTTCTATTTTATAGAAGTTACGAATATTTTATATTTTGATCGAGTATGTAGACGAATTTAATTGAAATTTTAGATTCAGATTGAGAATTGGGTTGTATTTTGTCTAAATTATTTTTTACAAAATGTTTTCATAAAAAAGTGTAAGTCCAAATGCCCAAATGCCGAATAATAATAAAAAAAAAAAAAAACCCCAGCTTAGTGGCCCAAAAAAACTAAAAAACATTTGAAAAAACCTTCAAATCCCAATAGGGCCAAAACCAAACTGAGATAAATGTGTTTGGTTCAAAACGGTTCAAACCGATTTACATTTTCAAAAACTGAAAAAATATCGGTTCAATACGGTTTTAGCCAAAACCGAACCGAACCGATCCGTGCCTACTCCTAATTTCGAGAATGGGTTTGGTGGTTGGGTTCGAATTTAAGGTGTTGGCTGGGTTAGAGTATGTGTTTGGTGTTGTGGTTAATTTCGAATTTGGGTGGTGGCCAGGTTCGAATTTAGGTTTGGGTTTGAGTTAGGGTTTGAATATAAGAAAATAATTTTTATATTTCTTTCCCTTTTTTATAATTTTTTTTTAAAAATTAATATATAATTATAAATAAGATTAGGAAAATAAAAGTTTTCCTTTTATTTTATTTTGATTTTAAAATCAAGGGTAAAAATGTCATTTTGTATTTTATGTGACGATTGACCGTCAAAATTCTGGTCAGATGGATCAAATTGAGTGGTTTTTGAAAACATAGAGATCAATCTAGTGAAAAATGAATAAGTGAGTAAAATATAGATAATTCAAAACAACATAGAGACCCAAATGATAATATCCCTTTTTAAAATACAAAAATACATATTATATGTGGTAATTCTAAAAAATGAAACCGCACTGCATAGTTTTCACTAGCGAAGTGACAAACTTTAATTAAATGAAGCTGCATTGCATTTGCATAGTTGTCATTTGAGAAGTGAGAAAATTAAAATGAAGCTGCATTGCATAGTTGTCACCTGAGATTTGACAAAATTAAAGTGAAACTGCACCGGATGCACCTATTACTTAATTAATTTGCGTTATTGTAACAATTCGAATGTGATGATCATTGTGTACATGTAACATGCTATCTGATAATTTTCACTCAAAATGTTGGACTATGCACCCAATCTTAATATTAAAGTCAAGCTGATTACGTAATTAACCACAATTACCAACCAGTCAATCACTCCCTTTTTCTATATATATAATATATCCAAGCATCTCCATTGCCTTTCTAATTATATCACACTTATTTTAAAAGTTGCTCTTGCTTTGCCTGACGATTGTATTTGTATACCATGGCTTTGCGCAACTTTAAAATCTCTAAATCTCTCACCAAGTCTGATATTTCTTCAAAACCTGCTCTTCCAAGCGAGATGGTGGATCATATAAACCCGGTTATGAATGGACAACATTTTGTGGATTTGATGGTTGCGGATATACGGGGGCACAAGTGGCCACTTCGTTACTACACTCGGCCAAATGGAAACAAAAAAGGTCCCGTCTTCACAAACGGGTGGCGTGAATTTGCTCGAGAAAAAAATGTTCAAGTTGGTGATGAGTTAACCTTTTATGGACATCAAGTTAGAGATGATGATGGAGAACTAAAGATGAAGTACATGATCGAGGTGAAAAGGATAATTTCAATGACTTTTAAGGGTCAGCCTAATATTATTACTCTGGATGTGGAGTACCTTCCCCGAGATTGAGTTAATTAAGACATATGTACATGCTGTCATCTCTCATTCTGAGTTTAGACCAAATTACAGGGGTGACCTAAAAAATCCGTGCATGTCTTTCTGTGTTTTTTTTTTTTTTTTTTTAATTGAAATATTACAATAATCCATGATTTTGAAGATTTTGAAGGAAGAGAACCGACTCAAACCTATAACCTCATTGTGTAAATGTAAGGGATAATTAAACCACTAGACCAACTTCATCATGTCTTAATATTCCATGTTTGTATCATGTGTTATTGTAATTTCTGTTGTATGTTGTTTTTCTTAATTAAATAATTGTCTTGTGTGTTTGATCGTGCATGTTCCCAAATTTTTATATGTCTCCAATGCTGTCAACTTTCCATTTCTCGCTATTTATTTGTTTTTTCACTTTTAAGGTATTGAAATATTTTCTAATTACTACTTTGGTTTTTTGTCAAGAGAATATAAAATGAGTAATGCTAGACGTCCCAATTTTTTTTTTCCCAAATTCTATCCCAAATAATGTGGAACATGAAATGTCAGCATCTTATGAATCATGAGATTATGCGGTAACTGATGTTATGCTGACACCTTACGTGCCACGTCGTTTGAGACGGAATTTGGAAAAAAAAATTTTGAAGCGTCTAGCATTACTCATATAAAAATATTGTCAAGTGAGTCATCATTGCGTTCCTACAAAAAGTTCATCATTTTATTTCTTCAATTAGTTTATGGAAGGTTACTTGTTTGATCGGAAAGGATAGCTCTAAGGCCATCTCCAATCGCTTTCTAAAGTGTTCTCCATTTTGGAGACTGAAAATGGAATATTCAAGTCCTTGAATATTCTATCTTCATAAATTTACTACTATAATATTTTTCCATTTTACAATCTTCAAATAATAAAATTTTAGTATTTTTCAAACTTTCTTTAATAAAATTGTTTTCTGTTTATTATTTTAGATAATAATTTACTCACTTTTATTACATCAAAAAAATTATATTCTTTTTTATAATTATCCTTACATAACTATTTTTAGATGTAATGATTTTGAAATAATTTTTTAACATTTCTATTTTTTACACATTATATTATTTACCGGGTATGTGAATATTGGAGATGTAATGTTAATATTTTGTTTTAATTAATTATTTAGAGTTAATTATTATGATATATGTTAATTACACATAAAAATTGATGATTTGAAAATATTTCTTTTGAATTAAAATACTTATTGATTCATTATTAACAAATAATAAATAATAAAAATATAGTAAATATTATACTCGGTTGAAAGATTTGAATAAAATATTTCAAATGGTATAATTTTTATAGTGATTATATATATGAATAAAAAGTTATAATAAATTAATTGAGTTTAGTAAAAAATATGAAAAATAGATAAGAAAAATAAAATAATATTATTTAATGTAAATAGTGAAATAGAGATTGAAATTTGGATCTCTAAAAAGGAGATCCAAATCCAAAATCCCCATTTTGGAAAACAATTGGAGCCAAACAGGAAAATGATAGTTGAAAGATAATTATTAACAGGAAAATAATTCATATTATAGTGGAAAGATCACTATAATTCATATTATAGTTGGAGCCAAACAGGAAAATGGAAAATAATTCATTATTAACAAATAAAAAAATAAAAAAAATAATTAAAAATATAATCAATATTATACTAGGTTGAAATATCTCAACAAAATATTTCTAATGATAAATTTTTATAGTAATTATATTTATGATTAAAAAGTTATATTAAATTAATTGAGTTTATTTAAAAATATAAAAAGTAGATATGAGAGATCAAATAATTTATTTAATGTAAATAGTGAAATAGAGATTAAGATTTAAATCTTTAAAAGGAGATCCAAATTAGATCTCCAAAATCTCCATTTTTTTGGAGAACAATTGGAGCCAAACAGGAAAATGGAAACCGACCGGAGATGCTCTAAGAACGCTCATCAACGTCTTAATTACTTTATGTTAAAATAAGAAATCCATTAGGAGAAGATATAAATATATATATATATATATAGTCAAAACATCTTTTAAATCCAATAACCCATATAAGGATGGCAATGGGGCGGGACGGGTCGGTATCGGGGAATGCAAAACCATCCCCATCCCCGCATTAAGAGAATCGGGGCCGTGGCAGGGGATTCCCTATTGGAGGGGCCTTCCCCATACCCGCCCCATTCCCCGTTTAATATAATTATACCATTTAAAAATCATAACTTAAAATAAAGAAAAATATATAAATTCATATTTAGTATAAAATCAAAGATTCTATAAAAAAAAACTTCTAAAGTTTAGTTAAAAAAAATATATTTATGTTAATTTTTTTTTTTTTTTTAAACATTGATGGAAAATCTTATTACGTACATTTATACTATAATAGAAACATTACTGGTTTTACAAAGCCTTTAATGCATGCATAAATAAAGAAGAATTGTAGATGATCATCAATATACGATTAGAAGCAGCATAATAAAACACCAATAAGACAATGAACATGCAGCCTAATCTAAACACTTTGTGAAAGAATAACACTTCCTGATCATATGATGATATCAACAACACATTTTACTTCTTTAATTTTGTAGTTCCACTAGAACTGAAAATTAATGTTAAATGATTTAAAAAATGTGAATATTATATTATATATATATATATATCAGGGCGGGGATGGGGCGGGGAGTGCTTCCCCCGTCCCCGTCCCAGCCCCGCTTCACCTTCGAGGACAAGACTTTGTCCCCGTCCCCGTCCTATTCAAGGAGAAGCCTCACGGGGCCCCGACCCTGTGGGGAATATTGCCATCTCTAGACCCATATGCAAAGAACTGATATATCTTATATTAGTTCGAAATGACAATAATACTCCTATAATCAAGATTGTCCTAACTTTATAATTTCAGAACGTCCAACCACAGCTACACATTCACAGTGGGCCCACATCATTCACAAATACCCACACCTAATATGAATGTGTGGCTGTGGTTGGACGTCCTTAACTTATAAATTCAGGACGTCTTTACTAGAGAACAATCATATATATATATAACACTGGCTAACTTGCAAAACTTTTAAAACAATTTATTTAGTAAGAT
This sequence comes from Acer negundo, assembly GCA_035582765.1. Classification (NCBI taxonomy): domain Eukaryota; kingdom Viridiplantae; phylum Streptophyta; class Magnoliopsida; order Sapindales; family Sapindaceae; genus Acer; species Acer negundo. The sequence goes on along the minus strand of CM069235.1, from coordinate 50,341,191 downwards.
TTTAATATTTTGTTTGATTATAAAAATTATGTATTCCCCAATGGTAAAATAACCCAAACAATAGCAAAAAGCTATGGCATAGCTTAGATTAAATACCATTGTGAGATAGAATAATTTTTTTTTTTTTACTTAACATCAACAATACAAGAAAATTTTATTAATTTGATTCATTTCAAAATGAACTAATATAAGCAAGTACGGGTTTGTTCCACATAGAGGTATCACCGTCGACCATCTTTAGTTAAAGATTATTGAAAGCAAAGTAAAAGAGTGCATGGAAGGGTGAGAAGTGGTGTGTGTGTGTGTGTGTACTTATATAAGCAAATACGGGTTCGTTCCACATGGAGGTGTCACCGTCGACCATCTTTAGTTAAAGATTATTGAAAGCAAAGTAAAAGAGCGCATGGAGGGGTGAGAAGTGGCGTGTGTGTGTACTAATATAAGCAAGTACGGGTTCGTTCCACATGGAGGTGTCACCGTCGACCATTTTTAGTTAAAGATTATTGAAAGCAAAGTAAAAGAGAGCATGGAGGGGGTGAGAAATGGCGTGCGTGTAGGTCTGCGTGTGCGTGTGTCTGGAGAATATTGAGAGATGAGAATGGTGTGTAATGTGAGGTAATCAGATGCATGCCTTTCTAAATTTTACTACTCCTAAACTAAATTAAACTACTTATAAAGGCAACACACCCGAATTACTACTCACCGAGGTTGGGTTTGGAGAATTAGAGAGATGCAAGATAATGGTCACACTAGGGAAATGAGTTCATCAAACAATTATGCACATCATGCAGATCATGTTAATTATTAACATATACACACCATTCAATTCGAGTTCAAGGGTTCATTCTCTTGATTAAGAAAATTACCTAAATCCAATCATCATTCTCCAACAGACATGGAATGAGCAATTGTGTCTTCAACCATCACTCACCTATGGTTATATAATGAGCAATAGCCAAAGACCCATTAAGCACAAGAACAATGAACCAAAGCCTAATCTAGCATGTTCATGCATAAACCAAGCTTTATCCATTCAGTAGAGCTAATAATCAAGACCATGCACAATTGTTCAATCAATACATGAGATCCTAATACTCTTGTACTCAAATCATACAACACATATCAATTTCAAATATCCATCAACATATGAACAAGAATATGACACTACTCTACACTAAGTTATACTACATTACACTACTCTAAGGTCTCATTCAAGGTTGCACATCAATTTCAACTCATCCACTAACATGCATTTCAAGTTAAGAGATTAAATAAAAACATTTATAAATAATGAAACATGACCCAAATCAAATCAAGGTAAATCAATTACATAAACAGCACAAATGTAGGTTTACAAATATTTTCTAATTGGGAAGTACACATCTAAGAATAGGAAAACAAAGAAAAGAGTAAAAGATATAGAGAAAACACATGAAGCCATGGTCATGATCTCCTTCAAGAAGTCTCCATCTTGACATGATGGTGTTTGGTTCCTCATAGACAAGAAAGAACCCTATATTCTCTATAGATCTTCCTCTAAGATAGATGGTAGAAGGTTCTATGATGGTGAATGGTGAGCTCCCATGGAGGTTTTTCCTCCATGGGAGCATTAGAGTTTCACTCTCTGAAGAAGATGAAGTGTATAGAGAGTGTTGTGATTCAAGATTTGGTTGGTTGTGAAAGATGGCTTAAAATGGTGTATTCATAGTGTCCACAAAATTAGGTTTCAAAACTGGAAAATTACAAAAACACTCCTTTATGAAAATTTACGAATACCCTCAGGGGAGTTGGGCATAATTTCACGGTCTTGGATTTCGTCTTGCTGGACCGTGTAAGAAAGACCGCGAAACTCACTAGAATTGTGTTGCAATTGTTGGGGTGCGCTTAGAAATTGGATGTGGTGCATTTAGATTTTCCTTTTTGTCTTTTGGGGTGTGTTTAGAAGTGGTCTGGCATGCGTTTATATCAGCCCAATTCAGCTCTAAAACGCACCATTTAACTAATTGACCTTACACTGTTGGCTGATCTGCGTGGCAAATTACTTTAGGCCCTCATTTCTTCCAAAATCACCCAACTCTCATTCTTGGCTCTAGTTTTACACTTTTGCCCTTGAATTTCTAAAACGCAACCCCACCCCCCCAAAAAAAGTTTGAGGAAAAAAAATTGTATACATGTAATTGCAATATAGTCCCCCATTTTATTAATAACATAAATTTATTCCATTTATTTTTTATCCAAGGAAAAATCAATCTCTTTAAGTATTTTTCATTTCTCATAATTTCATACATTATTTCTTAATCTAGTCCGTATATGAGTTCAGCTACTATATTAATGGGTTAATTTTTAATCATTGGATTTCAATCAATTGAAAATTTAAAAGAAATTAAAACTAAAAAAAAAAAATAGCATCATCTCGTAATTACCCCACAACTATACATGAACTGTATAGTGCTAAAACCGTCTATATATGTATGTATTTTTTTTATTAGGTATTCATTAGAACAAATTAAGACTTTCTTTACTATTTTATTATACAATATCCATCTTACTTTAAATATTTTATATGAATTATATATTTATTAATTATGAACTATTGAAAGAGATATTGCATCTATGCAATAAGATGAAAGATCATTTTCTCCCAAATTCTTTGATTATGTATGTTGAAACTGAAATCACAAAGAAAATTAAATAATTTTGATTTTAGATGACTTTTAAGATACAAAATAGAGTCAATTTTCATTTTGATTTTCAAAATTATTGTAAATATACTATTATTATTATTATTTTGTATTACGTCTTGGCATATTAATATATTTTTATTGTGTGACCATTAATATAAGTTTTTGTCTTGGCCCCCCTAAGGCCAAAATCCTGGCTTCGCCCCTGGTAGCAATAGCAAAGAATTGAAACAAATGAACATTATTGTTGCAGGATATGTTTTTATTATTTTTTTCGTGCTGATTTAATTATGTGTTTTAATTATTATTTTCATGTATTATTGAAGGAACCACATAAACCATAAAAGCGAATACATTTAAAAAATTGAAATTTCACCAAAATTTAGGGACTAACTTGATAATTTCCCAAAATTTTATTTGATGAAGCATGACGTTAATGTCATTTTATTATGTATACAAATATATATTAGTACGAAAAAAAAAAAAACACACACACAAAACATAAATTTTGAGATTATTTTGTTATACCTATCGAATATAGGGCGAGTTTGTTTGCCTGGACTGTATAATTCAATTAAAATGTATTATATAATGCAAATGTGCTGTTTGGACAGTCACTTGGTATTGCATTAGCTAATGTGAATAGTATCTTTAATACAGCCCTTGCCGCACTAATTAAATGAGGAAAAGAAAAGGAAAAGAAAATGTTGGGTACTGATCGGTTAATATCCAAACATATTGACCACTTAATGAGGTGTTACCACGTGATTCAAACTCTTTCACTTTTTACGTTTTTTTTCTTGTTTTGAGTTACGTGACAACCAACTATTGGTTGGTCAATATACCTGGGTACTGACCGATCAACACCCAAAAAATTGCTTAAATATTGAATGACTATTTATATTTTTCTCTTTGTTTTGAATTACATGACGACCAACCATCGGTTGGTCAGTATGCTTAGAGCAGCACCCAAACAGTATCCCATTAAATAATACGTAGAAACATCATGGGTTTAGGCTATATTAGAATCTTTTCACATCTCTCTCTCTTTTCTCTCACAACAGACCACGAGCCTCTCACCTGATTTTCTTCTTCTTCTACAATCTTCCGTCTTCAACCTTATCTCTCTGCAACTCCTCCACTCTTCAATTATTATTTCTCTCCATACCCATCTCTTCTTTTTGTCTCTCCATCGTTTTTCTTTTATTGATTAATTAATTTTTAATCAATCAAAACTCTATCACCGAGTTGTTTCTTCTGGGTCTCGCCTGCGCCGACAACATGGTGGGTGTTGCATTTTGGTTTGGGTTTTTTTGGCCGCTGGCGGTGGTTGATGGTGGGGGTTATGTTTTGGTTTGGGTTTTGTTTGGCGGCAGCTGTGGTCTGATCTCTTTCTCTCTTCTTCTCCTACTTCCTCTCTCACACATCTGATTTAAGGTTTAGGTTTTGTATTTGTGTTTGAGTGATGCGTGTGTGTGTTTGGGTGTTTGGCTGACCGCTGATATAAGGTTAAGGTTTAGGTTTTGAATATTAATTGAATTTTTTTTCCTGGGTTTGGTGGTGTGAATGTGTGATGAACAATTGAACATATGTATTATTTAATACAGTACAGTAAATTAACAAACACTTATTAATACGGTCTAATACAATACATCATCAATCATATTATGACTCGTTTGATACACTGTATTGGATTGTATTGGACTGTATTATCATTAATAAAAACCCGTATTTGGTGATGCACTGTATTATATCATATTAGGTTATTCCTATATGACTTTATTGTATTTTATTATATTACAAAAATATTATATTTTAAAAAAAATACTTAATAATTAATTTTAAATATCCTTACCATGAATAAATCAATAAATATTTTTATACAAAAAATTAATAAATATTTATTTTAATTGAAACAAAAAATTTAAATAAAATTTTCCTATGTATTTCGAAATTATAAGAAAAAATATTAACAACATAACACCTATTTTGTCAATATTCCATATTCATTTAATTTTTTTTTTTAATAGAATATAACCTAATACCATAAAATATAATGTATTAGTTAATACGGTGTTCGCTGCAAACACTGTATTATATTATTTTATTACATTTTAATTGTCTAATACAATATAATACGGTCAAACAAACGAGACCTTATTGTACTAATAATAATACAATACAATACAATACGGCATGCCAAACGAGCCATATATTATATTCTAATTGTAAATATAATTATCACAGTGTTGGATGTTTAAAAAATAGCCTGACATGATCAAAATTTGTAGTTAACATAATTCATCTTGAATTATTTACTAAAAATATTATCTATTTATAGAATAAAATATTTTAAAAATTATTTATACTTATACAGTATTATCTTTTGTAAATATATTTTTTTGGGAAAAGATGAATGAAATACTGTGTTAATATTAATTTTTAATTAAAGCATATTACAAAACAATTTCAAAGTCATGAACACACTCTTTTTCTTCCCTACCAATTTCGAATGCCAATTTTTTAACAAAAAAAAAATATATATCTAAGAGATTTCAATGTACAATCGAAGAAACTTTGCATTATTTCGAAGCAACAAACATGAAATGCCATCCATCATTGTGCCTTTTGATCTTTTCACAGTTTTGAAATCAAAAGAAAAAAAGTGGTATTTGAGAAAAAGTAATGCTAGGTTTCTCAAATGATATGGCATGTGAGTTATCAATTTCATATTATTCACTACATAATCTTATGATTTATAGATGTCAACATCTCACGTGTCACATTATTTCCGAATAAAATTAGGGATTTTTTTTGGAAGGCCTAGCATTTCTCGTTTGGGAAAAGGAGATTTAATCAAAACTAATTAGGAGAACATTGCTTACTTAATACTCCTTCTTGTCTCATATTTTACTTGCTAATATGAGCAATTATTCATTGAAAATTAAAACGATCATCTCTTTTAAAAGAAATTTTCACTAAAACATTACGTATTTTAAAATTTTATAAAATTTATCAAAAATCTCGTGACCCATATATCTACTTCTATAAAGTTGGAGGGTTCCCCCTACAATTTGCGGTTGTATGGGCAAAACCACAAATGTGAGATAATATATACAATGTCAATATATCAAAGTTTAAACTTTAGCGGTGGAACTTCATACAAATTTAAAATTTTAGAGGGAATAAAATAATAAATAGAAACGATAGATGTTGTTGCAAGATTTTAAGTTTTGAAATCAGTATGGACTTGGGTTGATAACATGGATGTGGATTTGGGTTGATAGTACGGATTTTATGTTCTAGCAACTGGGCTCAAATTTGTTCATACTCGTCTCTTTCTTTTACACAAACCAAAAATATATATGCAATCTTGTCTCTCTTTCTCATTGTCACTGGTTCATATGACCCTCTTCTCTCTATTAACCAAACCCTAAATTGTCTCTTCAATGGACCGGCATGAGAGGAGAGAGACAAGAAAAGAGACCAGGCAATCGAGAGTCGAGACTCCATTGAAAAGGCATTAGGTGGTTTGATTTTGCAGATCACCTATATTTGTTGAATACAATAGATTTATCAGGTATGCAATTATGGATTTGGGTGAAAAGAGATATATAAGACAGACTAAGAGGGTCATATAAATGAAGTGTAAAGCCAGACTGGTCAAATTATTTGTTCAAAATTATGAAATCATCTGTTGTGTCATTTGGACATGCAACTCAACATTATTCTCACACACATGGCCTCTAGCATGGTGGTGGGCATTTCCTTTGGAAACCCCCACCACCAGCGTACACAAGGCTTTGTGCCAATTTTCCTACCTTTGGTGTGGGTGTTCTCCCACTTCTATGTGGGTGCTCTTTCCCCGCTTGTGGGAGTGTCCAGTCTGGACTGTGCTTGTCGAGTCCTATCTCGTCGGTTGTTGTTCTAATAAATTAATTATAAAAAAAAAACTCAACATTATTGGCGATGATATCGAAGAATTTTCAATTTAAAAAAGAACACATCAAAATTCAACAACGCACAATCTAAATTGACCATCAAATTGTCCATTCAAGACAACCATGTCTGTGGTGTAGGTGATTGATTCAAAAAAGGAGTAAACCAAAGCAAAGAGACAATGATAAGAAGTTATAGTATTTTGAATGTTATTTTTATTTTATTTCATTTTATATCGAGGATCTCGAACTTCGTCTAGGCACCTATCAGCTTATTCTCCCCAACTGCGTGACTCGTAGTGGCCTGTTTGTTGGGTTTTTGAGGAGTATGACAGATAGAAAACCTCGACCTCATAAGGATGCAAGTAGGTAAATCAGAACACATATTCGTTTGGATATGATTTAAAACGCTGACATGGAATCGTCTAAGCTCCAAACTTGTCATTCCACCAGCTAAACTAACATCCTAGGAGTTGGCCTAAAGAATTTGACACTAGGGGGAATCAAACCTGCGACAATGCGCCTAACCACACATCTAATATTTTGAATGTTGTGCGCCATTAAAAAAAACAACCTACTAATTAAGAACCGACTCCAAATTTGACTCCAAAAGTAAAACAAACAGCAATGAGACTTGGACCAAGTCTTTAATAGTGTGGTCCATTGTTGATTTATGATTAATATATGATAAATAATTATTTTAAAATATATATATGACAAACAGCAATGATACTTGGAACAAGTATCTAACAATGTGGTCTTGTTGATTTATGATTAAGATATAATAAATAATTATTTAAAAAAATATATGATAAATAATAATTTAGAAACTGTTTTGATTTTATATAAAATAAAAAATAAAATTGAAGGTTCAACAATGATATTAAAAGACAAGATTAATGTTTTTTTTTTAAAGATGTTTATCATAAGTAAATAATTTTTTTTTTTTGAGAGGGCATAAGTAAATAAGTTAAAATAAAAAAATATGTATAATATAAAAATATGATAAAATAGAAAATACGTTATCTTTGAGAGGATAATCTTGGAAGAAAATATATTAAAATATGCAATCCACTTATTTGGAAATAAGTGAAAATTCGGGATTTGTTATTTTTATTTTAAGTTGTTTTTTGTTATTTTTAAGTTGTTTGGCAATTTAAAAAAACAAATAAAACAACTTAAAATTTTCAATTCAGACTCATTAACACTACAAGAAAAAAGAGGTTTTATGATGGAGAAAAACCGTCATAACAAACAATTCATGACGTTTAAAAACCATCATTAATCTCAACGTCAAGAATAGTTTCTTGACAATTTTAAAAGCATCTTAATTTTATGACAGAATTTAGTATCATAAATTCTTGATGGTTTTTAAAAGTCATAAATGAGCGTCATTACATCTTAAACCATCATAAATTTACGATGGTTATAAACCATCAAATTGTTTTCTTATAAAAAAAAAAATTATTGTTGCCATCTATAATAAATAAATATAATATTATATAAAATTGAAACTCAACATATTAAAAAAAAAAGAGCAATAGTATAATTAAAACTCAATAAAGATATGGCAACAAATAATTTGTAATAATCAATATCATTAAAACTAGCAAAAATTTCATTACATATACTTTTATTTTTTTTAAGGGACATTACATATGCTTTTGAACAACATAAATTATGCTTCATCATCTTCTACTAACATAAATCAATGATTTGATATGTGCATCTCCCTCCAAGGTCAATGAGCTCATGAGAATAAGTTGTTTTTCTTCCGGATCCTTCTTTACTCCCACTTCTATTCATCTGTATATGCAGTCCAAGCAACTAATCTGTAAAGATAACTTCAATTTTTCAATTTCGATATTTTTAAAATAAATATAAAATCCAAATGAACTAAAATGAACATTTATTTTTTAATAAAAATTTTACTAAATAAAATGATAAATTTACATAAAACACAAAAAAAAAAAAAAAAAAATGAAAGAAATTATTTGTGCATGCAACAGAAATTGTTATTACTTAACAAAAATCAACATTAAAAACCCACAAAAAGAGAGTTCAAAGACACAAAATATTTGAATTTCTATCTCAAAGTTAAATACCTCGTGTAGAAAGACTGTGTGGTAATGATGTGGGTGGTATGGGACGGTGTGGTTACGAAGTTCTACGACTTCAAAGGGCGTGCGTGGTGATGAAATCTAAAAACTTTAGACGGCGTGGTGACAAATCTGGAGTCTTTAGACGTCATGGTGACAAAATCTAAGATATCGATGATCTGGTAGTAAAACATAAAAAATGAATGGTGAAATTTCAAAGTAGAGTCGATGGAAAGTAGAAGGATGAAAAGAAAAAAAGAAATTGAATTGGAAGAAAAATAGGTGTGGCTGTGAAAAGTTAAAATGGTTAGGGTTAGGGTTGGGATCATTTTATATAAGTGAAGTGATCGTGTGCACTCATGAGTATGGTAGACATCACAACAACTATTAAGAATATAACACGTGTCACTTGGAGACATTAATTAACCTATATATCAATTTAAGATTAAAATAAGGGAGCTGATATTGACACACATAAAACTTATTAGTACATCCATATTTTATTAAAAATTTTAATTACAAAAATATCCCAATATTAACTTACCAATAAGGACAAGTTACTTTAAATAAAAATAAATCAAATACAATATGAACTCATTAATTACACCCGTATCTTTAATTATATTTCTTTATTAAAACAAAAAAAAAAAAAAACTTACCTTTAAAAAAAAAAAAATTATGATAAACCCTAATTAAACTCTAATTTTATTTCAAGTATCAAAATTTCTCATAATCTATGATTATTATATTGTTTTTGTCTTTTTTTTTTATGTATAATTATAAACTCTATCAAAAAATAACATTTTTTTTTTTAACTACAGCCGTAAATATCAATAATTTTTTTTTTTTAGATAGTCATAGATGTCAATACGAATTTTTTTAAAAAAAAATAGTTGTATAAATAAAAGAATTCTAAATTGAAAATCTTTTGACCCCATATACATATTACCTTTTATAACGTTCTTACATTCGAAATATTTCCAAAAGTAAATTGGACCATCATTAAAAAAGGATTTAATTCCAAAAATAATATGATTTTTTTTTTTTTTTTATAAATTGGATGTGGTAATAATTTAAGAGTGTTTATAAATAATATGTATTAAAATGAATATATTTATTTCAATGAGGGTACTGTTGGCATTAGGATGAGTGTTTATAGTAGTATTTAATTTTTAAATTTTAGACAAGGATGTACTTATAAAATTGGGTGTACTAATAAGTTTTATGAGTGTCAATATTCGTACTCTTAAAATAAATAGTATCAATTACATAATCTTTACCAAAAATAAAAATTACATAATCAAAATTCTCAATTGAAATTAGAATATAAAAACATTAATACTAACAATTGAAGATTTTTTTTCAATAAGAATTTTTTTTTTATAAATATATAGATATAAATACCAAATTTTATTTATCTTTCTTATTAGCAGTTCATTCATTTTAAATTTCAACCCTTCTCGATGGTTTTTAAATATCAACTTGTCAGTTTTTAAATATCAACCCTTCTTGACGATTTTTGGATGTCAATAATCCTTGATGGTTTTTAAAAACCATCAACATTTAATGATATTATGTATAAGCGTCATTAAATCTTGACATTTAAAACTAACCATCAAGTTTTTATGATGTTTTTTAAAAACCATCATATAGGTTTGATGGTCGGAAAAAAACATCATAAATAAGTGTCATAATCATCTTTTTTCTCCTGATCTAAAACACTTAAGAATAGGATTTTGTATTTAAAAATAATGAAAATGAAATAAATAAAAGAAATAAATGACAGTCATTGATTACACATGTCAACAGATATATATATATATATATATATATATAGGATATGACAAAATCAGCTTAGCAGAGGATCCAAATTCTTTTTCTAGTAGTGTAAGTTCTAAGTGTAAAAAACAACCACCCCTACACATTTTAGTTATTTATCAACCTATCTAAACCAGATTTTTTTTTGATGGCCTTGGAGTAGATTGAGATGGAAATGTAAAACCCTTACAATTAATTCGGAGTTTTGGGGAGGGGGAGGACTCAAATTCACAACCTCAATGGTGTAAACATGAGAGAAATACCACTAGACCAACTCAACAATTAACATTATTGTTGTAATTATTGATATGGTTTGAACCATGGTTACAACCATTTCATAGTGACTAATCAATAGAACCATAGCAATTGTTATACAACAACCCCTAAACATGCTTTTATTGAGAAAAAAAAAAAATTAATATTTTACTATTTTTAATTTTTTAAAGAAGGGCTAGGTGGGCGGACTCTTCAACGTGGGTTTTGAATTCGTTGGGAGCGATTTGGAGTAATATAAATAGAAGGATCCTGAAATTTAAAATAACTTTAAATTGTATTAGATTGTTTCTTTATACAGTATGTCAGTTGTCAAGATCATATAAATTATGGGATTATGTAGAGATTAATGAGATGTTGACAACTCACATCACATATCATTTGGGCAAAAAATTTAGATAGCCTAATATTACTCTATATTTTTTTTGGATCATGATTCTCTCCTTGGTACTTGTTTTTCCTTGACATTTTTCAAATGTAATTAAAACATCAAGTTGCATGAGAGAAAAAAAAGTGATCAAATCTGAACCATGTATTTTTTTATTTTGTTTAGGTGTCATTAGATTATGAAAAGTCAAGTAAAAATAAGACAATAAGAGGATCCTAATCCTTTTTTTCCTTAAAAATATATGATATTAATTGGGTTAATAATTAAACATCACCTCTTAGCATTAGTAGAGATGGTTATGCTGCGTGCACCTCCATTTCATATCGGTGGTTAGGGGTTTGAGTCCTTCACATTTTAAAAGGGGAATTTTTATTTTTTATTTTATTTTATTTTATTTATTTATTTATTTTGTAATTAATTAGGAGAACATAGCTGAAACATTTCTTCTTGTCTTATATTTTATTTGCTAATATGAACTAGGGGTGTCAATCAAATTGGATCGATCCGAATACTTGCTGATATTGTTGGATTTCGGATCGGATCTCACAAGTATGTGGATTGGATTTACAAACTTAAAGTAAAGATCCAATCCAGTCAATATATCTGAATCATAGCATTAGATTGAAGCTTTTTTTTTTTTTTTTTTTCCTTTTAAAGTCCAGATGTGACCTAGTTTTTTAAATAACTGTTGTTTTTTTTTTAGAGCTTCTTTTGACAATCCAATAAATATCTTTTTACACTCTATTTAATTTTTTTTTTTTTAATTATATAACATTTTTATCCTAACTAAAATTACTAATAAGTACAAAAATATCTAACTACACTACAACTATACTTTTTTAACATCAGAGTTATCTGGGCATGAATGATCAGTGGAATGATGGTTCAAATATTGACACTATCTATCATCACCATAAGATGCAAATGGAAAAGAAGAGGCATAGAAGGCTCAGATTCATATTGAGCGATGCAGTTCAGAACTGATAATCTTAATTTTGCAAATACATAGTACTTGTTGTTGCATGATGCTATTTTAAAGCGGAAGTGGTTCAAGGATTGTTGAATAGGAATTTCTTTATTGATTTTATCTTTTTGAAAAGAATTGCTATGGAAAGAAAAATCATTGTTCACAGTTGCTAGTGGGAAGACTGCATAAATTACCAAGTAATATGTTGCAGCTGTGTTTGGTTCAAAAAAACTAGGCTTTTTTAACAGTAATAAACATAGACTTTTGTTGATGGGGAACACACCTCAAACTCCGATTGCAATCCACTCTCTCTCACCCTTCTCTACCTCAACAATCCCTCACGAAACCCCTCCATGTCCTCACTACCACTTTTCACTCTCCATGAACCAAATCGTTGTTTTTTCATTTATTTTTCGCCAATTATTAGTTTTCAAATTATATTGTTTCTATTAATACAAAACTTTTAACGGAGGTTTATCATTTTTTTTCTTCATTTAATTCTAATTTTTGTTATTATTTTTATGGATTTAGGGCTTCAATCTTCGATTTTCAATCCACCCAAGCATCAAAACCTCTTATTTCATTCACCAATCACTATTATGCTGATGTTAATTTATCATTCTTCAGCATTCAATTAAAATATAATTTTGAAACAAATTGATTTTTAAAAAATTTAGGTTTTTATGAAGTGTTTTTCAAAAAAGAGTGTCAAAAGTAAAAAGAATAATTTTGGAAAAAGATGGAGTGTTTTCAAAATTTAAGTTTTTAGAATGAAGTGTATTTAGAAAAAGGAGTATGGAAAGAAAAATCTGGATTGTAAAGAGAAACTCTTTTTTTTTTTATTAGTAAATTATCATATAGGAGGATGAAACAGGTAAGTTTTTTTTTAAAGTAAAATAAAATAGGTGTAAGTTTACTTGAATGTAGCAGTAGCGTGCATCTCCGAGCAACTACATCATTTTATTGTTATTTATTTGAATTGCTAGTACTGTATCACTGTATAATACATTGAAAAAAATAATATAGTTAAATATGTGAGATAATGGCTTTTCTTTTCCATTTTTTTATTATGTTTTTTTTTTTTTATATATATATAATTTTTATTTATTTTATATATAGGCCTAAATGATGTCTACATCAAGGACTTTCATCCAAAAAAAATATATTGAAATGATGTCTATTTCAACACTCAAGTTTGCTTTGTAATTTGTAAATTGTAATAGCAAGAGTTAATTTAAAATTATATATTTTAAAATTTTCAGATAGGACATGAATAGGAATCGAATTTTGTTCGTGTCCGAGCAGATTTGGACAAATCTGAATCCAAAAAATGATTTTAATGATGATTGAAATTTAAAATGATGATCTCTTTTAAAATAAATTTTCGCTAAAACATTCCACATTTGAAATTAATTAAAGTTAATAAAAACCTCCTTCACAGGAAGGTCCAACGATTGTAAGATCCGGTCGCCCTGACTCTTTCAACCAAATTATTTGTTCATATCCATTACCTTCGAGCATGCAATCTAGCATTATTATTGATAATAACCAAGAATTTTCAATAAAACAAAACACGATAACCTTGAAATTCAACAAAACACGATTTATTTTGGACATCAAATCACCGGAGTCCATTCCAGACAACCGTGGTCTGGGTGTAGCCTTGTAGGTGATTGATTCAAATAAGGAGGAAACCAAAGCCAAAGAGACCATGATAAGAAGACATTACAATATATTGAATGCTCTGTGCCGTTAAAAAACAACCCAATAAAGAACTGACTTCTAAGTTAACTGAAAAAGTAAAAACAAACAGCAATGACACTTGGACCAGGTCTCTAACAGTGTCGGTGAAACAGCCGACTTTATAAAAGGAACCAGGCCAGGGACAACAAATATAAAGGCACCAGGCCAGGGACAACAAACAGGAAACCGCAACTGAGGCAAGAGAAAAACAGAGCCAAGGGCAACAACGCCCAGCAAACACAAACAATAGCAAAGGCAAGAAACCAACGAACCCCCCACAAAGGACAACCCAGGACAGACAAAACAAAAACAAAAAACAGAGGAGGACTAAAAAACCACCCCACTGACAAAACAAAAATAAAAACAAAAAACAGAGGAGGACTTAAAAACCACCCCACTGTTAACCAAACGCATTAGCCAAACTGTCCACAAACGAATTTGAAGACCTAGGATTGAAAAAGACCTCCCAGGCCATGAATGAGGCTCCTGATATTATACAGAAGATTCAGATAAGTAAAGCTCCCAAACTCTTTGTTGTTAATCCAGGAGACAACCAACGTTAACATGAGATGTTGATGCATGGGTGCTGCTATCGTTCTTCATTCCTGCAGAACCTGTAAGAATTATAGTTTTCAGGTAGCAAATTAAAAAGATAACACAGAATCCTGAAATTCCCTTTTATATGGTACAAACTTATATACCTTGGTGAGGAACTGGGAACTTATGATCAGGCAGCTGACCTGTAGTTGGACTTATCAAGGGGTTTGAGTAAGTATTAAGCTTCTCATCATCTCCAACACCAGAAGCCTCGTGTACAATTACCTCCCAACCAGAGTCTGAGCAATCTTTAAGTATCTGCAGTCCAAAATTTAAGATGGATTATTCATCCACATATATAATTAATACTCATCAAATTAAACATCTGCTTGAACACTCATCAAACAAGATAAACATCATTGCAATCCTTACCTCTCGGAGTTTGATGGGATTGGTTGTATACATCTGCTTGAAGTTCCTGACTGTTTGAACATTGTTATCAATCAACCGTGTATGAAATTTACCACCTCTTGTTATCTTCTTCAAATGCCATACTTCATCATCCAAGGATGGAAGAAGGTGTTTTTTGATCCCTAAATATATGAACATGTCAAAGACATATTATGATATATGCAGAGCACAAACATATTAATTTATAAAGCGATTAAACTAACACATATCTAATTAACATCCATTTAACTGATAAGAACAGATAGATCAATGAAGTTAAGAATTTAAACCTACTTTTTGAACGATGACCCATCACTGCAAAAGCTTCACTTACTGCTTCCTTGATTCTCACTTGACTCATATCATTCCTTATTTGTACAACTCTTGCTCCTAGCCTGAACTTTTTACATTTTATCCAGCTAGAATTATCAGAGAAACTTAAGTCCTGGATGGTACCAACTCCATCCATTAACATAATTTTCTGCTTCCCTTTCACCAATGGCCCTTTACCTTCTCTTTGACAAACAATTTTGGCATTGAATTCTTGTCCGGTCCAGTTTTCATAGCCCTCATAACCAAAATCACCATCAAGAACATGAATCTCTACCCCTATCGAAGAAAGAGGACCCACTTCTACTGTCTTCCTGCTGACAGTATCAATTAATTTAATTTCAACATATTTACCATTCTTATCTCTTATCTTGTCCTTGGTAAAAAAGGTATGGTGTAATTTATTAGGAAACATCAACTGTAAAATTACTTCTTCTGATTTCTTAATCTGATGATCAAGTGGGGTTCTACAACAAAATCAACAAGAAAACCAAAATAAACTCTTTTTAGTACAAAAAATGACAGCTACTGCCATAATACAAATGAAATTTTCAGGAAACAAAAACAAAAGAATCAGTTAATTACATAGAATAAAAATATCCTTAAAACACATGCTCTCCAAGGATCAACTGACCTTGGATTTACGTTCCAATCAGCAGGTGCACCCTGTGTTCTTCCAATCAAACGTTTCATCTCTCCTTTCATCTGTCGGTTAGTCTCTCTTTCCATTTTTCTAATCCACCGTGACATCGCTCGTTCTAACTTTCGTTGCATCACTCGTAATAACACCCGTTCCATCACTCTTTCAAACACCATTACATATTCTGTCCCTCTTGTCATCTCCTTTTTCACCGAAGAAAGAATGATTTATGGAGTATGAAATCAATGAATTTATAAAATTAAGAATTCAAGGCAATACAAATTCTGCACTGGCATATAAAAAATAAAAATAAATAATAATAATGCAAATAATCAGTTCCTCCGATGTTACTAAAATCAGCTTCGTGAACAATGAGAGAATGATATTCAATGTTCAATATTGTTACCAAATGATTGAGTCTCAACTCTGATAATCAAACTGAGAAAAGCACAGGCCAATCTTTGGAGAGAAGCCTGTTGGGTGTTGACAAAACAGAGAACAGCTTACCTTGTATTCTTTACAAACTCTGCAGAATACTCCCTAAATAAACTTTAGAGAGAAGTCTGTTGGGTATTGACAAAACAGAAAACTGAGAAAAACACAAGCCAATCTTTAGAGAGAAGTCTGGGGTTGTTCTTTACAAACTCTGCAGAATACTCCCTGGTTATATATAAAGAGAGGGCGGATGGCAGGGGCTGGGGCTGGTTGGAAACTAGTGTGTGTGAATTTGTGTGCGTGTAAATAGGCCTATTTTAATAATTGATTTTTTTTATTATTATTCTTTAATATTATAATAATTCAAGATTTTGGGATAAAGTTAGTCTGGAACCAACAATTTCTTACTGTAGATATAAAGGGTATACTACTAACCAACCTCATCTCGTCATCTTTTAATTAATTTAACTTTAAAAATACAAAGATTCAGACAAATATATTTAAGTTTTAAGAATATAGGAGGTCCGCATAGTATGGTATTTATGTTAAAAGGCGTATTTACCCTCCTACTTGTGACATGTTTTTCTACGCCTACACTATTATTTATTGATTATATATATATATATATATATTAATTATTTAATTAGACTTTGTGCAGCAACCGGTTGATGCCAAGCCATGTTTTCTATACATTTGCTAATACCATAATCCAAAAGCAACATTAATTTAATCTAAATGCAGAGCATTTACATTGTCAAACTCATCCCCATTAGTCATTGTCCTTATCATTTTCCTGACGATGTCTTGTTATATGAAATCAACTCTAGAAAGCTTTTGGAAATATTACTTTTTAATTCTTGACAAAATTTTAGATTCTCTCTCTACAGAGGTGACCGCGCGCACACAAACAAATTTGTATTGGCAAAGCAAAGCAAACTACCCCGTTACCGTGCACTGCATTCGCAAAGCAAAGAAAACTACCCCACTACCGTGCATTGCACTAGCAAATACCGTGCATTGCACTAGCAAAGCAAACTACCCCTACTACCGTGCATTGCAAATACCGTGCATTGCACTAGCAAAGCAAACTACCGTGCATTGCATTGCATGAGAGCATCGTCAACTCATCAAGAGATTCTTTAATCAAGCCCCTTAGCTTAATTAAGGGAGGAGCTGCAATTTTTATAGCTTCAAGGGATCCATTAATGACTCTCTTAATTAGAATCTAGTGGAACTCACTTCGTTAATTAAGTGGGTTCTATATAAAATAATAATAATAATAAATTATAAAGGAGTGAGTGTATTCTTAGAACGTATACCTTATAATGGTCCCTTATAACAACATATACCCTTAATTAATGGGGTCTCCAAAGAAGACTCTTAAAGATGCTCCGAGTTTGAGCATTGCACTAGCAAATACCAAGCATTGTACTGTCAAAGCATACACGTACACACACATGTATTTCACTTACTAATATTGTGATACAGATGTGTGTTCTGTTTAATTATCTCCGGCGAAGTTGCAGTTAAATTTTGGTAGCCCCTATCTCCTGTCATGGAACTAGTTTGACGCAGTCATTTTTGAAAATAAGTTGAACCAAAAAAAAAAAAGAAAAAGGGTTCACTCAAAAAATGAAATGAAATCCAGACCAAAAGAGCTTAGTTGTTGTTGTTGTATATTGGTCCTGTAATCAATCATGTTAGAGTCATACTTCGCTCCATGAGTATTGGCAACTTCATTATCTTCGAAGTTTGTTTCAAAAGGCTGAAAAAGAAGTTCAATTTTGCTCACCTGCTTTAAGGGAGGTGAGCATTACCCCCTTCCAAAAATATGACATGTATTTATGGAGGGGTAAATTTGTCAAAACCTTGTTATCTTTTTAGACAATTTATAGACACATGTCATGTTTTTAGAAGGGGAGTAATGCTCACCTTCCTCGAAGAGGGGTGAGTAAAAATAGGCCATAGAAAAAGACATGAAGGCTGTTAATGACAGGTGTCAAGCTCCTAGTACAGCGACTGTCCACCGAAAAAGGACAGGAGGTCAATTTTAATTATTTAAAATTTAATCATTTTATCATCATCTTTTCATTAATAGTCAAATCATTTACTTAATGTAATAATTGAAAAACAAAAACACAAGATAGAAATTGGATTTAATCCAATCCCCTGATCAGTGCACAGACAAAAGCATCCTAAAGGTGACCCCACATACCATCTGCGGTCTTCGGTAGTTTCGTGTAGAGAGACGACTAAAATTCATAATGACGTAGGTGTTATAGATATATTATCAATTTCCTATTGTTTATGGGGTATCCTTGAAAACCTAAAGTTTACTTGGAATGCTGGTTATTATAAGATTGTGGTGGAATCTGATTCTTATGATGCTATTCTTCTGCTAAATACGAACAATCCTCTTAACCATCCCCAACTTAGTATCATTCAAGTCTGTAGAGCTCTTATAGAAGATGACTGGAGCTATTCTATTCAACATGTTTACGGGAAGTGTAACAGAGTTGTTGATGGTCTAGCTAGTCTTGATCATTCCTTAGAGTTAGGGATCACCTTCTTTGAAGATCCTTCTCCCCAGATTTTTGGTTTACTGAAAGATGACCTACGTCATATCACACATATATTTGACCACAAAATCTATTGCTGTAGTTGCACAGCGGATGTGATATTGTCGCCCCCAAAGAGTCACTAACTTGACACACACACATATTTCCCCTAGTTTCCAACCAGTGCCCGAGCCCATACTGCCTCCGGCCACTCTATATATACGCGACATCCCTCACTCTGTGCGCCCGCCAGCCCTCTTTGCCTCCGCCCTCTTTATTTATACTGAGGGAGGAGTGTTATAGACAGCAAAACCCACTTTAAGAAAACAAACACTAGCTTCTTCACAAAAAAAAAAAAAAAAAAATGAAAAAGAAAACAAACACTTTAAACCAATTTGTCTCTGCCAGCTCCCTTGGCGCCGCCCTTCTCTATATATATAGCGCCAGTGTGTGAGTGAGTGTTGGTGTTGATCAGATTCTTCGCAGACTTTGTCAAGAACAGAATACAAGGTACGTGATGATAAGCTGCTTTTCTCTATACATGATCAAAGTCTTTGTTTTATGAAAAATTCTGAGTTGAAAGTGATTGATTTTAGCTGTTTTCTGGAAGTGGGTTTTGTTTTGTTTTTTTTTAAGATTTTGTTTGAAAGTGGGTTTTGTTGCAGGCCTCTTTTGGACATTATGACGACAGATTCGGAGGAAGAAACAGAATCCGAATTTCAAAAAAAAGTAATATGAGTCTTCTTGTTGCTTGCTTCTATTTTTTTTTCAAAACTTATTGCTTTTTTTTTTTTCTAATTCGCTTCAGCTGAGTTTGAGCTAACTTTATTTTTTAAGAAATATAATTAAGTTCCCAGCTCCTTTTTATTTATTTATTTTATTTATTTATTTATTTATAAATTAAATAAAGGAATATTATCAAAATCCCCTAGTTTAATGTATCGGTCAAAATCCCCTTGTCCTGACCATTATCCCTTTGTAGTTCAAATTATTCGTCATTTTCCTCCATTCTGTAACTTTTTCCATTAAAAATGAAAGAAAATTGCAAAATTATCACCGCTTGATACATAATTCACAAAAATGTCCGGTTTACAATTTAATTTAATTGAGATAATCTCAATAGATTCATTATAGTGATATACTCATTTTTTTTTATTGATATTCAAACACATCAAAGTTTCTCTTTCCTCTATTTAGTCTCAATTCATTCTATAAATAAAATAAAAAAACAAATATTGAATTCCTTCATTTGTTAAGGTTCAAACAAGCATGCATTTAGTTTATGGGGAATGTTATCTACCTTTCCAATTTGCCTTTCTCATTTGCATTTCTCACTCATTACTTGATATGTATACACTTTTTCATTTAATAAAATACTCTGACTTTTTGCTGCAAAACTTGTTTACATTTTACCCCTAATGACTGCTTCTATCTTTTCATTAATAAGGGGTGATGACGTAAATAAGTTTTGAAGCAAAATGTGAGAGTTTTTTATTAAATGAAATAGTGCATACGTGTAAGTAATGAGTGGGAAAGATAAATAGAAAAAGCAAATGGGAAAGGTAGATAGCATTTTCCTTAGTTTATTTTGTTGGGTTTTTTTTTTCTCTGTTTCATAGTGAATCCTTTTTTTTTATTGTTGTTTAGATGTTTTTAAAGGCAAATATCATAAAGAGAAACTTGCTCCCATTGACCTGTAGGTATATACACCGATCAACATCCTTAAACCCACAGGTCATTCTCACCTCTTGGAATTTGAGTACCACTATATCTTTCTTGTCTAGATACATGCTTTTTAATTAGAATTTTTTTTTTTTTTTTTTGTAAGGTTTGCTTAAAAAACTTAATACTACCGTTCAATGGATAAATAATGTTCATTTAATTTGACAATATCTCAAGTTTAAATCGTTACACCACATTTGTACTTAATTTTGCCCACCATCCAACGCCCCGGTTGAAATCATTTGAATTTTATAAATTTGTGACTTTATACTCCACATCATTCTTGCTTAGGTGCAAGCGGCAGTGGAACGAGTGATGAAACCAGGGAAGAAACGAGCGATGGAACCAGCGATGGAACGAGCGATGGAACGGGCGATGGAACGGGTGATTGAACGAACTATGGAACGAACAATGGAACCAATGATGGAACGAGTGATAGAACGAGTGATGGAACCAATGATGGAACGAGTGATGGAACGAGAGATGAAACAAGTGATGAAAAGAGAGATGCGAGAGATGAAACGTTTGATTGGAGCCGTGAGCACACCGTGTGCACTAGCTGATCGGAACGTAAATCCAAGGTTAGCTCCTTAGACAGCAAGTGTGCTGAGGATAATTTTATTCTGTCTAATTAATCGATTCTTTTGCCTCCTGAATATTCCATCTATATTATGGATGTAGCCGTCATTTTTTTTGTACTAAAAAGAGACTGATTTTAGTTTTCTTGTTGACTTTGTTGCAGAACCTCAGTTGATCATCAGATGACAAGATCAGTAGAAAGAAAATTCTGGTTGCGGTTCGTCAATAAATTACACGATACCTATTTTACCAAGGCCAAGATAACAGATGAGAACGGTAGATCTATTGAAATACAATTAATTAATACTTCCAGCTTGGTAGTAACAGAAGTTTATCTTTCTTCGATAGAGGTAGAGATTCTTGTTCTTGAAGGTGATCTTGGTTTTGAGGTTTATGAAGACTGGACCGAACAGCAATTCAATGCCAAAATTGTTCATAAAAGAGAAGGTAAAGGGTCATTGTTGAAAGGGAAGCAGAACATTACGTTGAAAGATGGAGTTGGTACTATCGAGGACTTAAGTTTCACTGATATTTCTAGATGGATAAAATGTAAAAAGTTCAGGTTAGGGGCAAGATTTTTACAAAGCAGCAGCAGTAGGGGTCAAGTGAGAATCAAGGAAGCAATAAGTGAAGCTTTTGAAGTGAGGGATTATCGTTCAAAAAGTAAGTTTTAAAGCTTAACTTCATTGATATATTTATTCTTATCGATTAAAAAGATGTTTATTCGATACATGTTCATTTAATTGCTTTATAAATTAATATGTTTGGTTTCTGTATCATAATATCGTCTTTGACATGTTCTTTCAGAGAACAAGAAAAACTGTCTTCCATCCTTGGACGATAAAGTATGGCATTTGAAGAAGATAACAAAGGGTGGTAAATTTCATACAAGGTTGATTGATAAGAAGATTCTTACAGTCAGGGACTTCAAGAAGTATAAAAACAACAATCCCATTGAACTAAAACTGGTAAGGACCACGGTGATGATTTTTATATATCTTGTTTGATGAGTATTAATTATTTATGTCGATGAATAATCCATCTTAAATTTTGGACTGCAGATACTTAAAGATTGCTCAGACCCAGATTGGGAGGTAATAGTACAACATGCTGATGGTATTGTAGATGATGATAACTCAAACCCCTTAAGAAGTCAGGAAGCTGAGGCATATAACACTGCAACTACAGGTCCTCCGCATCACCAAGGTATACAAGTTGTACCATATAAAAGGACATTTCAGGATTCTTTCTTATCTATTTATTTGCTACCTGAAAACTATAATTTTTACAGGTTCCTCAGGAATGCAGAATGATAGCAACCGTGCATCTTCATCTGATCAGCCCCCTGCCATGTCAATCCCTCACTCTCATTTTAATGCTCAATTGGACCTCAGCAATGATAATCACCAACTCTACAATACTAATGACTTCCTCTCGTTTTCTTCATCGAATACTCATGAACCACACGCACATTTTTCTGCAGCACCAAACTCTCAAAATACTGACATGCCTTTATTAAATAATAAGATTCTGAACTTCTCTGACATTGATCAGGAACTGGGATTTTGATTAAGATAAAAAAAAATTAAAATTTTTTAGGATATATGAAATGTTTTTTTTTTTTGAAAGAAAAATATCAATGGTGCTCATTGTACTCACCGCGGGGAAATGATGTAGGACGCTTAAGAATTGTTTTTTGAGAAATTTTTGTTGCCTTTGGATAGTTTTGAGTTGTTTTAGTCAATTCAAGAATCATGAATCACAAGGACTCGGCTTTGTTTTTCTATTTAATTGAGTCGGAATAGTTATTTGTAATTTTTGATAATCTTTAATAAAAATCGTCCCTTTGGAACAAATTTTTCTCGTGGATTTGAGAACCAATAGCTTTCGCTTCATTATAAAAAGTTATATATAGTATATAATATTTTTTTCGTACGAAATATCGATTGACACCGATGTAAAATGCTGATTTTTTTCACTTTACACCGGCACTAATTGAGATCCCGTACAAAAAAAAAATGTGGGATTCATAATTTCTGTGTAAATCTATAAAGGAGGTGAACATAATTTTTATTTCTTTCATTTCCTTGAGGTCCATAATTCAAAGTTGGAGGGAATGAACTAATGAAGTTAAAAGGAAAAGGAATATAAGAAAAAGCAACACAATATAATGAAGATGTAAACGACTTTAGTTTTTTTTTTTTTTTTTCATTCATTTCCTCTAATTTGTTAACTTTTCCTTTCTGAATTGTAATAGGTGAAAATAGGAGAATATATATATATATAGAGATGGGACACCCTCACATAATACTCATGAGTCATGATCACCACCGATGAGAACACATACACCCAAACACGCATGCAAAAATAAACAGGTTCGGGTGCGGGTGTGGGTCGTTGGTTTTGAGGGTTAAAAAGAAAATCCAAATGGGTTTTGTCCTGATTTGGTTTGTTTGTATACAAAAATTGATTGAAAGAACAAGGGACATTCAACAAGTTTTAATAAATAAATAAGCTCTGTCAAAGGAGATGCAGTAATCAACATCAATTGAATATTTGGATTTCCTCAACATTGATGTTAATCTATTTCAATACACTGATGAATCTATTTCATCATTGCTTTATTTAACACGTGTACAAGAAATCCTGTTAGAAAATGTCCATTTTGAGTTATGAGTCAAAGGAAGGAGAAACCATATGGGAGGAAAACCAATTACAAAAGCATTATATAAGTAATAGTACATCAAGTATTCAACTTGGTTCAAGCAAGAAGTCACTGATTGAAAACACAAGATACGGGAAATCCCAGCAGATTTTTAAGAGTATTCACCATACCTAAGATTGAAAAAACACAATTTCATGGATTCATCATATATAAGATTCATTTCTATTTGGCTGTAACAAAGAAAATGTTAAAGATTATTCTTCATCTGATTTATTTTGATCAAAAACTACGTAAGAACAAATCAAAGATAACATATGACTTCTTAACTCATATCGTATTTTCCTCAACAACAAAAAAAAAGCCTCATATCGTGTTTTGGTAATATGCAAAAATGGCATGAGATTTCAATCATTCTGCTCTATATATATCAATACATAACCTTGAAATTGATAAAATTTTCGGGATGGGGTGACCCGATATCTAGTTACCCTGTCTCGAAGGTTTTTAATTTTCGTGTTTCGGGATACCGGTTGACCCGATATCAGGTCACCCCATCCTGAAACCTTTCTTTTAGGAGTCTTCTCCCAAATTTCTTCAAATTTCACACAATTTCTACAGTGATTCCTCTAAATCAAACCAATCTAACTCAAAAATTGAAAACCAATTAATCAATTTCAACTCAAAATACCTCAAAGTCTCAAACCGATTACAATGACACCCAAATGGCGACGATGAATGATCCTGACGGCGACGAACCTTGCTAGCGACAATGACGGTGGCGAAGTCAGGTTGCCTCAGGTTGGGTGGGCTGGAGACTTTGGGATGGTTAGGGAATAGAGTCATAGAGAGTGAAATTGTGGGTTGGGTAAGGTAATTTCTGGGTATTTTTGCAATTGTTTTTCATTTGAGGGCACATGTGCAAGTTTCTCCTTAAAAGAGGGCATTTTTCCTAAAAACCCCTTTTTTGTTTTATAATATTTTAAAAGTAAATAATTTTTTAAAATTTTGAAATTATCCTCAATTTGTAATTAAAATTTTTTCTTGTTTTTTAAATTTAAATTTATAATAATAAATTGTTTCTAAATTTTAGATTTTACTATTTTGTTATAAATAGGTTATCTTCATTTATAAATTTTAATAAATAAGGGTAATATCGTCTTTTTACTATTTCAATATTAAAAGTGGGGGAGGTTTGAATAGTTTAATGGATACATGCTCTTTATCTACATTTATACCAAACTTCAAGGGAAGTCAATATACTAACAAAAAAAAAATAATAATAAAATAAATAAATAATAATAAATAATAAATAATAAATAATAAATAAATAAAAATAAAAAATCTAACGTCATTCACCCTAAAAAGCCCATATTGACACCCATAAAACTTATTAGTACACTCATATATTTATTAAAAATTATAATTACAAAAATATCTCAATAGAAATTTACCGATAAGAACAAATTACTTTAATTAAAAACAAACCAAATACTATATACACTCATTAATTACACCCCATATCTTCAACTATATTTCTTTATTAAAAAAAAATTACCTTAAAAAAAAAAACTTTTGATAAACCCTAATTAAAGTCTAATTTTATTTCAAGTATTATACTTTCTCATTATCACATAATTATCATATTGTTTTTGTCTTTTTATTTTTTATTATTTTTATTGTTTTTATTTTTTATGTATAGTTATGAACTCTAACAATAAACAAATTTTTTTTTTTTTTAACAATAACTATAGATCTCAACAAGTTTTTTTTTTTTTTTTTAAATAGCCGTAGATATCAACAAGATTTTTTTTTTTTTTTTTTTTTAAAGATAACCGTGTAAATAAGAGAATTTCATAATGAAAATATCTTGACCCCATTTATGGTTCCACATATTCCCTTTTATAAGGCTCCTACATTCAAGATATTTCCAAAGTAGTAAATTGGACCATCATTAAAAGAAGATTTGATTCCAAAAATAATATGATTTTTTTTATAAATTGGGTGAGATAATAATTTAAGAGGGTACTATTGGTATTATGATGAGTGCTTATAGTAATATTTATTTTATAAATTTTAGACATGTGTGTACTTATAAAAATGGATGTACTAATTAGTTTTGTAGGTGTCAATATCCATACCCTTCACCGTATCCTCCTTACATCCATTCTACTAATTTGAATGAAAATGTAGGTACCATATACATCAAATAATATGATCAATTTATATTGCAAAACTTCTTAAAACAATTTAATTAGTAAGTTTTCAATGTTTTGTTTGATTAATATATATATATATATATATATGTATATGTATTCATATAATAACCCAAACAATAGTCAAAAGTGCACTTCCTGTTTCGCCTATGGATCGTAAAATCAGTGAGGATTGTATTATGAGACATGCTTGTAACATATTGTTAAATTCCATTAGACTCAATATCAGTTAGTAATTTCTTTAAACTGGTAATATTTTCTGTTTTATCGGTCAGAATTGTAAGATGTCAAGCAGAAGGAAAAGTGAGGTCTTACTTTAAGAATTTGGATCACCTACTAATCTGATTTTTCCCAAACCTAAAACAATTAAAAAGCTCTCCAAAATGTGATTCAAAATACAACAATTAAAAGGAAACAATTTCCTGGAAGTTGTATTGTCACATTTTTCAACGTGGCCCCTTTTTAATTCGGTGAGAGCAATTTTGTCAAAGGGTGGCTTTCTGGCTCCAACTACTGTCTCCCATTATCCATAAAGTATCTCTCCAAACCCAATTTCTCGCCTAGGTTGAAGTTTACAGGAAATTTACATGAAATTTACCGTAAAGACTCCAGCAATTGTGATAAAAAGTAGTTAGCGATGGTCGCTACTGCAATCCAAAGAAAACAATTTCCTGCAAGTTGTATACTCATATTTTTATTTTATTTTATTTTAAAATTCAATATTTTCCTTTTTCAATATCGAACAACTTGTACCTATTAAAAAAAGGTAATTAACTAATTTTATATTGCATTAAGTATAATATACCTAATATGGGGACAATTTTAGGTGGGGCCTTAGACAACTATCTTAGTACCTATGGGTCCAGCCAGCCCTATATTTAATATAGGGGTAATATTAGACATCCCACCTATAATCTTATATCACTTGATGAGTGGATGTAAATTAATTGTAATTTATCTCAATTACCCACGTATCCACTCACCGATTAATAAATATTCACTCACCAAGTGACACCTCATCTGATATATATATTGGGATGGAAAATGTGAGATTGTAGTCGGGATATCTAGCATTGCTCTTAATATATGAAAAATGTTGAGATGACAAGAAGAATGAAGAAATAAGGAGGAAGATGAAGTCGAAGGAGATGTCTGCAAATTTTTGATGCGCTTTTCTCATTTCCTTTTTATTTTCAATTAACATATATATATTTGACGGTATTTATCTATTTAAGACTAGGATTTTTTGTTTGTTGAAAATTTTCATCTTCGATATAATTCAAACCGATGGTTTGAAAGTCATTTGTCCAAGTCCAGAGTTCATCTATATTAAAAAGTAACATGTGCTAATATTTATACAAAAAGATTATATATATCGGTAGCTTTCAAGCATGGATTTCGTTTTGGCGTTGAACGTCAACAGGCTTAAAATGAATGTCTAATACGGAAAGGAAAAAAAAAAAAAAAAAAAACAGATAATGAAATTGATAATGTCTGATAGGAAATGACCGAAATGTTTTCTTCTCTTTCTCTGTCCTTGACTCATCGCCTCACATCATCACGCCCCCTCTCTCCCTCGTCTTAAATGATTGATGATGAGAGAGAGAGAGAGAGAGAGAGAGAGAGAGAGAGAGAGAGAGAGAGGAGTGCAATAAAAAGACATGTCAAGGTTAAAGAGAGATCCCATTTGGAAGCTACTCATTATTAAGCAGTAAAACAAATATCAGCCGGACCAGTCCTATGCAGTGCCGGGCCTGCCGGCTGGAGGCCTTGGCAACTGAGGCAGTTGCCTATGCCCCGCCTAAATCATCCTAAAATTTAGGCCTCAAATTTTTATTTTTATATTAGGGATATTATTAATTTACTCCATAACGTTTCAGTCAACCATTACTACCCCTTCTGTTTTCAGAAATTGCCATTTTCCCCCCTACCTTTATTCAAACGTTTAAAAATATGGTTTGACTGTTAAATGCAAGGGTAGTTTGGTAATTGGAAAAAATAGATATTTAATTTTATAATATTTATTATTTAAGAAACAAAAATCATATCTCTCTCATGTTATTCATCACTCTTCATTTTCTTCAACACACCAACAGAAAACCCAGATTTGTAATTACCCACTAACCATCAACAATCTTTGAAAAAAAAAATGGCAAACAAAAACAGAACAACAACAAAAATCTTCAAAAAAGAAAAAAAAATCTATCACCACCCAAAAAATTACTGATTTGTCACCACACAACAACAATCAACAACCCTCGATAATCTTAAAAAATAAAATAAAATAAATAAATAAATAAAAAAAGATTATCACCCAAAACAAACCCAGATTTTTCACCACCCAACAACCATCAACCCCAAACAAACAACCACCTCTTCCATATCTGGCCAAACAACACCTAATAACTAGCTATCATCATCATCACTAAAAAACCAATTTGATTACATTTTTTTCTCTAATCTCTCACACAATCAACACACCACACCAAACACCACCATCTCCTCCGCCCATAGCTCACCACCCAGCCGAACCCAGCTCTGCCGCCCACCACTAAAATCGAACCCAGAAACCCTTCCCACCAACAAAATCGAACCTAGAAACCCTTCCCACCACCAAAATTGAACCCACTGACAACGTTAGATATGTTGATGTCGATCAGTTTCTCTTCGCTTGTGCGACGTCGTTTCTTGCTATTGGGTCTTGGAAGGACTCGGGTCTCTCTGCCGTCGCAACTCGCTGCCTCCGTTGGCCACCATAGGAAGTTTTTCGTCTGCTTGTGGCCAACAAACGATTTGACAATGATTGTTTTTGGTGGTGGTTATGATTTTGTGGTTTGATTGGCTTCGATTCGGCAGCGGCGGCAACCAGGATGAGATCGGCGTCTGTAATTGGTGTGATTTCAGTGGCTTAGGGTGGTGGCTAGGGTTTGTGTTTGAGCAATGGTGGATTAAAGTTAGGGTCAGAGTTTGGTTTTGATGGTGGTTAACTGGTGGTCAGTAGTGAAGAATGAAGATGATGAAAGAGATAGAGAAAATTAGATTGTTTAATTTTTTATTTATTTTTAATAATATATCTTTTTGTAATTACCTTGTACTCCTTTTTGTTATTTTCCTTAAAATTATTTTAAGGGTAAAGGAGTATTTTAATTTTTATAGATTTTTTTTATTTTTATAGATTTTTTATTTTTTATTTTTAATTCATTTCTCCAATTACTAAACTACCCTTATAATCTAATTGCCATGTCACTTTTTTAACGGTTCTCTAACGGCAGGGGGGAAAATGGCGATTTCTGAAAACCGAGGGGGTAGAATGATGGTTGACTGAAACGTGAGGGGGGAATTAATAATATCCCTTTAAATTATTCAATTAGATAGTTTCTTAACTCTCACCTACTTTCATTTATTTTTAAGGGATTTTTAATTGAATCTTTTCTCATTATCACACATTCTTCTTAATTTCCCAATTGATTTTTAGGGGGTGTATTGGATTGAGATTTTAATAGACAATTTTGGGGTGTAAGGATTTTATGGATTTGCAAGACTATTAAGATTATTAGAATTGTTAGGATTATACTTTTAGGATTATTATGATTATATTGACTAGACTTTTATGATTCTAAAAGAGTCTTTGGACTTTATTTATAGACTATTAGGATTATCTAGACTTTTATTTCAAGACTTTTTGGGCTTTTAAAAATATGGACTTTCAAGAGTCGATTGAAATATTCAATTTTCTTCCCAATTTCCAGTGCTCTAAAATCTTATTGAGTGCAGTCACTAAACAACAAAAATTGAATGAGAAACATGTATAAGCTATGAAGAGAAGTATTAAAATTTTAAAATACCGTCAACCAACATATAACCTTCAGCTGGTTCATATGGTGCAAAAAATGTCACCATATAAAATAAATATAATAACCAACAACCAATCCCCCATTACTTCACTAGAAATGACATGAAACAAGGAAAACACAAATAGCTTGAACATTGAAGTATTTTTGTTTGGCTTGTTGTACTTCATTAATTCATATGTTTTCAAACTCCAATATTTACTGCTCTTTAATCTCTTTTTTTCTTCTTTAGTGGTGTGTACAGAGTACGTCCCCCTTTCATGATAGTGGTAGACGATTCAAGTCCAGTGAGATGAGTTGATATACAGACTATGCATACATTGGTTAAATTTGGAGGGTAGGGGCATGACAAGAAATTTTTTAATATAAATGTAAATAACAAAAAAAATTGATATATAAGATTTAATTATATATATTTAAAAAAATAAAAAATAAATAAAAACTCCAAGCGGTCAACTAGTGCTTGCTCTCGACAGGTTTCAGCATACCCTTCCGTTATCGGATTAAAAAAAAAAAACATGTATTTAAATTTTATAAACACATGGTTTTATACGATGCTCATATCTTATTAACTCGCTTAGGCAATAATCAATAGAAATGGTGACCATCTTCTTTTGTTTTTGAACTCAATCTACACAAAAGACGATATTATTAGTAATGGACCAACTCTTTTTATCAGATGTATAGACGATATTATTAGTAATGGACCAACTCTTTTTATCAGATGTATATATATAAATATATGTATATATTTAAAAAAAAAAAAAAATCAACTTCCTCTTTATCTTTACTTTTTGTCAAATCCATCTTTTATAGATATAGATAAAGCATTTGGTCAGTTTTTACTAGTAGTCCTAAAAATTTTAGATACTGGTGGTAGTGGTGGGATTATGGAAATCTAGCATAAAACTATTTTTAACTCATAGAGACATTTTATCAGTCATTTGGTACTCGACTTTCAAGTGTAATTTTACGCTGTCTTTTGCATGTTTGACCACCACATTTATTATATACCAATACACGAAATCAAATAAAAAAGTCTAGAAAGTATTGAGGGAGAGGGCAATACAATTTTGAGTTCAAACTATTTATACATATCACTAAAAAGTCTAGAAAATCTATTTTGTCTTGAAATCCTAAAAATCTTGATCTTAATCCAATACCAACTGACAATTTGCTGTCTTTTGAAAGTCTAGATCCAATACCACAAGACAATATGGACTTAAAAAAAAAAAAAATCTTAAAAGTCTAGATCCAATACCACAAGACAATATGGACTTTTTAAAAAAATCTTGAAAGTCTTGATCGAATACCATCAGATTTATCTAACTTGTTAAAAAGTCTCAATCCAATACCACCAGACTTTTACTTTCTCAAATTGTCTAATAAAATCATGAACCAATACACCCCCCTTAATTCTCATTAGATCGTAATTAGGGGTGGCAAAGGGTCGGATCGGATTAAAGGTGCCCCATACCCAAAACCCGATTTGCACGAGTTGCCCCAAACCCGACCGGTGACCCAAACGGGTTTTTGTTTTCCATCCCAAACCCGACCCAAAATGACAAAGGGGTGACCCATACCCGACCCGAAATGATCTGTTTCATTATTTTTTTTTCTAAAAAAAAAAATTCTCAAACCATTAAATATACAAATTATTTTACCATACAATTCAATTTTATGATATCGACATAAATTTTAAATACATTTAAACTAATATATATACAATTTTTTTCTTTTTTATTGCAAATTTAAATATACACTTAAATACAAACATACAATATAGAAAAACATTTTAACATACACTTAAAATTCATACATAAACTTAAATTTAATAGAACACAACATCTAAGTTTAATAAAACTTAAATTCAAACATAAAATGCAATTAGGTAAAGAGACAAATAGATTAGAGATTTGTTTTTCCCTTTATATTTTTATATTTAAAAAAATAATTATATAAATATCAGGTCAAACGGGTCGAGTCGAGGCATAAGAAAATTTTGACCTATACCTGATCCGAGCCCCATTTTAAGTTGGAGCCCCGCTGATTTGGGAGGGGTTGGGGATTTTTGCCACCCCTAACCGTAATCCAACATTACTAAATTTAAAATTTTATAATTCCAAAAATATTTGGAGTACAATATATATTTTTTTAATAATATATATATATATATATATATATATATACAATCCCGTTCCTATCAAGACATCCTTATATAACTTTATCAGAATATTGAATGTGAGCCACTCATTTATAAAAGTGATTTGACAAGTGCATACATACCAAGTCAAAGTATGTAAAACGAGTGGCTCACATTCAATGTTCTTCTATAATTCTATCAGAACATCCTCATATGAAAATTTCCATATATATATATATAGTGACACCAACTTGGGAACGACTGGATGGTTGCTTTTTGCCACAAATCCACATTAAAAAGTGGCCATTAAGTACAATAAGTTATTAAGGTATTATCAAAACTCTACTATTTTTTTAGTTCTTATCAAACTCTCTTAACAAGTTTTGTTTGTCTTTCATCAAATACTATCAAATAAGGGTTATTATAACTTATAAGGAAAAAAAAGGTAAATCAATATTAAAGGTAAATATTGAAAAAGGCTTTGTTAAAAAAATTAGAATACAAAGTTTGAGTATTTGTTTACTACGTAAATTAAAATAAATTTTATTTTAAAAATTTTCAATATAAAATACAAAAGGCCTATTTTTTTTTTTTTTTTTTCCGCCTAATGCCTCAAATACCCTAGAGCTGGCCTGATCCTATGCAAAATTTTCTTGTTACTTAGAGGCTTACAGAGTTTGTAAGGAATACACGGTAATCAGGGATGAATGCAAGGGGGGGCCCATAGGGGTCATGGCCCCCCAGCCAATGAAAGTTTGAGAAAAAAAAAATGTATACATGTAATTACAATATAGTCCCCCATTTTATTAATAATATAAATTTATACCATTTATTTTTTATCCAAGGTAAAATCAATCTCTTTTAGTATTTTTCATTTCTCATAATTTCATACATTATTTCTTAATTTAGTCCATATATGAGTTCAGCTACTATATTAATGGGTTAATTTTTAATCATTGGATTTCAATCAATTGAAAATTTGAAAGAAATTAAAACTAAAAAAAAATAGCATTCTCTCGTAATTACCCCGCAACTATATATGAACCATATAGTGCTAAAACCATCTATCTATGTATGTATTTTTTTATCAGGTATTCATTAGAACAAATTAGGACTTTCTTTACTATTTTATTGTACAATATCCATCTTACTTTAAATATTTTATATGAATTATATATTTATTAATTATGAACTATTGAAAGAGATATTGCATCTATGCAACAAGATGAAAGATCATTTTCTCCCACATTCTTTGATTATAGGTGACTTTTGAGATACAAAATAGAGTCAATTTTCACTTTGATTCTCAAAATTATTGTAAATATACTATTATTATTATTATTTTGTATTACGTTTTGGTATATTAATATATTTTTATTGTGTGATCATTAATATTAGTTTTTATCTTGGCCCCATCCTAAGACCAAAATCCTGGCTTCACCCCTGACGGTAATGATTGGCTGCTTTTGATCATATAACATGAATTCTTTCTATATACGTGTGTTTGCTCACATCATACAAATGCTAAATGTCATACCAATAACAATATTCATACAGTCAGGGACTTCAAGAAGATGCATAGAGACGATCTCAATGAACAAATAGAGGTAATGATCACAATGATGTTTGATGGGTATTATGTCGATGAATATTGAATCCATCTTAAATTTTGGAGTGCAGATACTTGAGGATTGCTCAGACTCGGATTGGGAGGTAATTGTACAAGATGCTTCTTGTGTTGTAGATGATAAGAAGCTTAACGCTTCCTCAAACCCCATATTAAGTCAAACTACAGACCCTTCGCTGCATTACGAGTTCACAGCTCCTTACCAAGGTATACAAGTCGTACCATATAAAAGGAAAAATAAGGATTCTGTGTATCCTTTTATTAGCTAACTGAAACTATAATTCTTACAGGTTCCGCAGGAATGCAGAATTATAGAAACTATGCATCATCATCTCATCACAAGGGTGGATTCTCAACGGCAGAAGAAATTGTTTCAAATTTGGCTTCTCAGCCTCAGGACACATCAACCGGTTATCCTGTTAATGCTCAAGGGGTACAGAGCAGTAGTAATTTCCACCCTCCAACCAATGGTGTCTCAGGACGGGATTCATCTCAGTCGAATTATTCGCAATCGAATTATAATCCTATCGTGACAGAGTCTTCTCAAATCAACAATGGACCGCACCCATATTTTCCTGCAGCACAACATGCTTCTAATGCAGTCGATGATTCTTACTCGCCAAGTCAGTTGGAAGCTGATGCATATAACAGTCCAACTACAGGTCCGCTGCCTCATGGGTACCCAGTTCCTCAACAAGGTATACAAGTTGTACCATATATATAAAAAAGGAAATTTCAGGATTATGTGTCATCTCTTTTATTTGCTATCTGAAAACTATAATTCTTACAGGTTTAGCAGGAATGCAGAACGACTGCAACCTTGCCTCAACATCTCAATACCTGAGTGCTGTCTTGCAAGAAAATGTTCCGAATTTTACTTCGCAGCTTCCGGTCATGTCAACCCACTCTCTAAACAATGATTTCGGTGACCCAACTTCACTGTTTAGTAATCTCATGACAGAGTATTCTCCAAATGACGATGGACTGCTCGAACAAATTATGGCTTCGCACAACTTCGTTTCATCAAAAATTCTCACTATGTCTGACATTAGATTAAAACCTACGCTTCCAACCCAGATAGTGAATCATATGAGCCCGTTTATGAATGGTAGCCATTTCTTGGATTTGAAGGCTGCGGATATATTGGGGAAAGAGTGGTCACTCTGTTTCTATACTCGGCCAAATGGAATCAAAAAATGTCCCGTCTTCACAACCGGGTGGCATCAGTATGTTGAAGCCAAAAATGTTCGAATTGGTGATCGGCTGATCTTTTCTGGACGTCAAGTTGCAGCTGCTGATGGAAAACTACCGTAGATGCAGTACACGATTCGGGTGACAAGGCCAAGGCCAGATCCGGTCACTTTTAATGGCGAGCCTGTTACTCTAGATGTGGATCTAGATGTGGAGTACCATGCATTACTTTGAGTTAATTCTAGTTTGACATCCAAGAAATGTGGACATGTCTTATAACTATAAGTGTAATAATCAGTGTGTTTTTACCTTCTACTTTTGTTCTTTCTGCTGTAACTCATATGTTTTTTTTTTTTTGGAGGAAGGGTAACTACTAACTTGTAACTTTTAAGTACCTTTCTTAATTAATAAACTCTACTCTTGCGTGTTTGATGTTGCAAATTTCCAAATTTTTATAATCTTCAATTTATGATGTCAGTTTTCCATTTGTGGCTATTTAATTTGTTTTTTTTATTTTTGGGACTTTTAAGGTATATTGGAATATTAGAATATTTTCTAATATATTACTGCTGGTTTTTCGTGAGTCATCGGGCCCTACGATTAGTTAATCAAACGTGACCTGTTTGACTGCATTGGGTCATAATAAACATAATATACTCCAACTAGATTTGCCACTCCTACAATTTAATATTTAAAAACATAGCCCCGTTCGGTTTTTCCATTTAATACTGAATGGTACTTAATGTGTTTCATTAAGTTATTTTGTTTGATTTTTTTAAATGTTAAAATAACTTAATGAACCCCTAAAAACCACTTTTTTTTTTTAAGTGAAAATTTTTCACTTTTCACTTAACACAATTCCAGTAGAATTTAACGCAAAGTTTTACTTTGAAAACTATCGGCACTGATTTAATCTATTTCCAAAACTAACCACTTGTTTTATAATTTTTTTTTTTTTACATGAAATCTATAAATTATAGTAGATGCTGATATATATATATATTTTTTTAAAAACTATCAACATTGATGAACTTCATTTTGTCTGTAATATACACATGAAGTAACTCATTAGTTTTATAATGTCATTAGCTAAGAGCTTAACAGTAATAATTAGATTTTATACAATAATATAAATTTAAAATATTATTAATAACTAAATAAATTTATTTTAGAATTAATTTATATGTTAGAGTTTTCCGTAATATATTAAAATGTAAATATATAACAAATAATAGTTAGAAGGGTATAGATGTAAAAGTATTTATTTTCAGATATTTATAACTTAAAAAAAAAAAAACAAACAATTTATCACTTATATTCAGTTTTCAGTGAAAAAAAAAAAAAAAAACTGTTTTTCAGTTTTCAGTTTTCAATTTTTTGTCACTATTCACTCTTCAGTAACATTCAACATTGTTCAGTCTTTAAACAAAAAATTAAACAGGGTCATAGCTTATATATATATATATATATATATATATATGTAAAATAGATGGATATAAACAAAAAAATTTACCATAATAAACAGTTCCTAAGCCTCCATCTCCAAGTTCTTTAGAAGGATCTAACTTTGAGGAGGGATAAGAAGGGATGCCTTGAGAGAGACTAGTTGTAGTAGTACTAGTGGTGCCATTACTTGCAGGAGGAGTTTGCAGGTCCCTTGTTTTTGTTTGAGCAGCAATTTTTCTTCTCTTTCTTATGATCAAAAGCAAGAAGACTACCACAACAATCCCAGCAACAGCTGATCCAGCTACTATAGCACCCACTAACAAAGATTAAAATAAAATTGGTTGTTTCGAACTCCTCCCCATATTCATTGGCCGAGCCGACAGAGGAATGGCCTCGGCCAATGAACATGGGAAGACAGAGGAATGGCCTCGTCAATTCTATCGCGGCCATTCTTCTGTCTTTGCTCCGTTTTTCTCTGTCGTGTCTCTCTCCGCCTCTCTCAAGCCAAAGCCCACTCAAATCCGTTGTTATTGCCGTTGTCGGAAATTGAACTAGAAAAGTCTTGGTACCACCACTTGTGTGCCTTTGTTGTCGGCTCCATGGAGCTCTGTCTTCACCGTTGCCGCGGAGTTGAGTCCATTCGCTTCCCTCCCTGGAATTTTAGGGTTTTTGTTTTAATTGCATTTTGATCGGTTTTAATTTCAATTCTGTGAAGTGGTTTTGTTGTTCCTGCGACAATAGCTTCATTGGAATCACCTCTCTGTATATCGGCTGAGGTCTAGATGGTATTGTCCAACTTGAATTTTGATTCTTAAGAACATACATGTCCAATTAGAATTTACTACTACTTTGCAATTTAATCGATCTAATAAGTATTCGATAATGGGGCGGTTCGTTGTTGTCAAGAATCTTTGTTAGATAAGAATAAATGTTTCGATTAGATTATGATAGGATAAAACCACAGCTAACAACAACAAATAATATTTATCCTCTCTTGTGTGAACCTAATAGGAAGCAATTAAATAGAGTAGCAATAAATACAACCACATGCTCATTTACAAACACAAGAACATCAAGAATTTTATATGGAAAACCTCCCCAAATTGAAGAGAAAAAACTATGGGTTCTCTGGAATCTCCGGTATCAAAATATAATGGGACTACACAAGTTCTCTCTAGTAAAACTAGAGGCATATAACACAACAATCTCAAGATTAACTAATCTTTGCAACACATGCAATGTTAGCAAGTAAAACAAGAGAGATAGGATTACACAAATTCGAATCCTCTATTCTGGGTGTATCTCTCTCTAGAGATTTTCGATCAACGATCCAATAGTAAGATCATAGAACCACGAGTGAAGAACGTTCTGACCAAAATTCAACTCAATCGGACCACAGATCAAAGAGATATCCCTCTTTGAAGACACATGCGCAACACATTCCCTGTTTTCTGTCTAGCCCTGTTCGAAACCGCAAATCTCTAAACAGGGAGCTCCATTTGACAATTTTACCTTCTAGAATGTATATCCTTGAGTGGTGAATACGCCTGCCAAATTTGAGGTCGATCAGACCACGAATTGACCTTCGATCAGCCCTCTGAAGATTTCTGAACAGAAGCCTCCAAACCCAAAATTCTGCACTTTTTTCTTTTTCTCTCTTTTCACACACACTAATTACTCTTTTCTCTTCTCATGTCTCAGCTTGTCTGATTTTCAGACATGATTTTAACCCTTTTATACAATATTTAAAATAACTTAAAAGTCCATGGACCCTCCACATATATTATGTGGGCTTTACTATAAAAGGATGGTAAACTATGTTTGGGCCATCTTCACATTTCGAGGAAACCCAACCCAACAGATTATCAATTAGGTTTTGATTAGAGTTGTTTAGGACTAGGATTGTTTAGGATTAGAGTTAGGATTATTTTGAATTACCTTCTGCTGTAAACAACCCCTATAAATATGTGGTTTATTTTAATAAATGATAACTAAGAATTGAATCTCAAAATCCTCTAAACTCTCTTCTGTACGTATACTTCTTCTCCATTTCTTCGTATCCTATATCAATTTCTCTGCTTGCCTATTTCTTCTCTCAATTTCTGTAAATTCTATCTACCTGGGCTTACAACCCTAACAGTTGTTAATGGAGTACTTGTCACTTTTTTGTTGTTAGGAGGAACGCTCTGTTTTCCCGGTCGTGGTTCACTGAATCCCGATTACCGGTGAATTGAGGTAAGAATTTTGCATCTTCTTCTCTTGTTTGACTTTCAAATGAGGCTTTTGTGTAGTTTGAATTTCCATATCGTATTTGTTAAAATGGAATTTAAAATATTATTTTATTTACTTAGGAGTCTAGATTATGGAAAAATATAAAGAAAGAAAGAAAGAAAGAAAGAAATGATGCTCTGTTTGTGACATTCTGGTGGTGTGTGATTGTTTTTAAAGCCGATTTGAGATAAGAAAATGTTTATCATTGTAATTAATGGAAAGTTGGAAAAATTAATAAACTTTTAGGTTGAATAAGAGTTACTTTATTAATCAAAATGCTCCATATGAGCAGTAAACTTAAAATTTATACACTTTGTAATATACCATATTGATCTCTTAAAATCATTGTTGTAGTACCATATATCCCAAGTCTATTTCTGTTTTGGTTTCTCATTGGTTTGTTGAACAACCTCTATCTTTCTATATATCACTCTCTTCTGGCAATGTAAATGCCTCTTGATAACTTGTTTTATTTTATTGTTTTAATCATTTTAATTTCTAATTAAATTCTGGCTTACTAGGAGTTACACTAGTGGAAAGGGTAATTAAGAGGCTCTAGTGAAATGCTCTGATATTTTGTGGTTCCATTTTTCTATACATGGGCTCAAGGAGTACAGGTAAATTTTCATGACCATTTTGATCAATTTTAACAAGATTCAATGAATTTTGTTTACCCATATCATTAGTTTGATTGCTTGAAGAAGAAAAATACAGCAAAGAATTTCCAAAATTGACTATAAGTTTTGGATTGAATTGATATATCCATTTAGAATTTAATAGCTTGTGGATTGTTTTCAAAAATTAATGAAGTACTTGTTAATCATAGCTCTGTATTTCCCCACCATCTCTTAATTTGAGCTCTCCTTGTGAATGTGTTCTCCGTGCAGGTTCAAGTGTTAACACCAATGATCTGGAGCAGACCTTGCCGGTAAGCAAGCAGCAATGCATTCTTTTTTGCCATCTTAGCATATATTTCTTTTCAAAAAGGAAAAAAGAAAAAAAAAAAAAAAATTTGTAATAAAGTGTTGCCCATTTGTATTTCAAGTTTGCGTTGAAGAAATTTTTAAGATAGTTTTAGAAATTGCCCTTGATCAAGCATTGATGTTAAAAACGACAAATCACTTTTTTGCAAATTAACTTTCCTAACAGCTTCTTCCATATCGTATTATGTGTTTCAATTATTATCTAGCTATATGAAGTGCTTCTCTACCATCATTTGATATTGGCAAGATAGAAGCTGAGATTGGTGGACCTGTTAAAATTGTATTAATTGATACTATCAGCAAGGGAACAGTAACATCTGGTCCCCTTTCTTCGATAAACATCCAGATTTTGTTCTTGATGGTGATTTTGGTTTTGAGGACCAAGAAAAACTGGATCGAACAGGAATTCAATGCCTAAGTTGTCCATGAAAGCCACTGGTGACAGGGGAGCTAAATATTTACATTGAGCGATGGAGTTGGTATTATCATTGACTTAAGTAGTTAAGTTTCTCTGATAATTCTAGCTGGATAAAATGTCGAAGGAAGCAATAAGTGAAGCTTTTGCGTTGAAGGATCATCGTGCAGAACGTAAGTTTTAAAGCTTAACTATTGATCTATCTGTTGTTATTGATTAAAGGGATGTTAATTAGATATGGTCGGTTAATTTGTTGATCGTCCGGTTGAATTATAAATACACTTGTATGCTGTGTCATAATATCAGCTTTTAGCCAATCTTAGAAGACCAACTGATTACATGTTCATTTAATGTACAAAAAACACCATCCTCCATCCTTGGAAGACGAAGTATGGCGTTTGGAGAAGATAGCAATAGATGGTAAGTATCATACATGGCTGGCTTCTCATAAAATTGGCACAGTCAAGGATTTCATGCGGATGTATGTAACCGATCCCATCACACCAAGAAAGGTAAGAACCACGGTGTTATTTTATCTTGTATGATGCGTATTATGTCGATGAATCCATCCCAAATTTTGGACTGCAGATGCTCGATTGCTCAAAACTGGCATGGGACACAATTGTAGAACATGCTTCTACTTGTGTTGTAAATGATGGGATGCTGTATGCTTACTCTGCTGAAGGGATTATTCTTTCTTTCAATTCCATCTATGAGCTTGTAGCAGCAGCAACATTTGATGGCCAAAATTATCAGTTTCTTGACGATTCAACCAAGGCGTAGAACTTTATGTTTTTAAAAAGAACTCAAATTATTTATCCAAAAATGATATCTCAATTTGTATCTAACCAATCAAATTGAGACATGTGTTTAAATTTAATTATTAATTTTTTAACTATTCCATAAATATAAACACATGTCTCAATTTAGTTGATTAAACACAAATTGAAACACCATTTTTACACAACTGATTTAAATCCTTTTAAAAATAAGAACCTTGAGTTGTAGAAATTTAACTTCTTAATAAACAACTTATATATATATATGTGTGTTGTTGAGAGTTTTCACAAAATGCATTACATTTTGTCAAAGACCCTTTTGTTGTAGTGAATTTTGTGGTCGGAGACTTTACGATCTCTACAATAATAAGTGTTAGGAAGATCTCTCTCAATCTTGTAAGCCGATTATGAAAGTAGATATGTTAACCTCGTACGTAGATCGACATTTTAAAAGATAAATAAATGATTACATACAAAAAGTATTAATGTAATTAAAGTTATAAAAAATAAAAAAATAATAAAAAAAAAAAGTCTGGGGCCCAACTAGTTGATGATGGTTCTTAATTTACTTGGCACCGACTATACATGGAGACACGTACACTTCAAAAGGCAAGCAAAAAGATCTCGTGAAGTTTATTCAATCCTTTATTATTAAGTTGGACTTTTCAACTCATATATATGTGTATTTACATATAATGTATGTGTGTTTTGAAACTTGAGAGTGAGAGTGTAGTAGTGTTGATTAGAGACTTTGTAAAGAATACAAGGCCGGTGATAATAGGCTGCTTTTCATATAACATGATCAATTCTCTCTATATATATGTGCGTGTTTGTTCACATCAAGATGTTGAGAATTTGAGCTGTTGTGTGCGCACCCTTTTTTTTTTTTTTTATACATTAGAGAATTGTAATAATAGCAACAACAAAAAATAGTTGTGCTCTTCTTTAAACTTTTGCATGAAATTTCCTCCCAATTGAAAGAAAAACAATCAAAATCTCCACCACTCCATTTTGGAAACAGCACTGAATAGTTTTCACTTGCCAATTAAGTGACTAACTTTAAATGAAACTGCATTGCATATAGTTGTAACTTGAGAAGTGACAAAATTAAAATTAAGTTGCATTGCATATAGTTGACAAAATTAACTTGAGAAGTCGCAAAATTAAATTGAAACTGCACCAAAGGCTGCACATATTACTTTATTTATTTACATTGTAACATTTCGTATGTGATCATTGTATAATTGTTATATGATTTTCACTCAAAAGGTTGGACCATGCACCAAATCATAACATTCACGTCAAGCTGATCTCAGCGAGAGTACGTAATTTATAAGAAAATGTACCGCTCACTTTTTTTTTTTTTTTCCTATATATAGCTAAGCATCTCCATTGCCTTTCTAGTTATATCGTACTCATTTTAAAGTTGGTCACTTGATCTACATTGCCCGACGATTGCATACAATGTCTCTAAGCAAATTTCAGATCTCCAAAATTCTCACCGAGTCTGATATTATTTCAAAATTGGGCTTCCAATCGACATTGTGGAGCATATGAATCCGATTATGAATGGTAGACATTACTTGGATGAGGAAATAGGGGTATATAGCACTTTTTAAATTTTGACTTGTACAATTATCTCACTTTAATAACTCTTGTTTTAATAGCACCAAAAATAGATTTTGGACAAAAATACCCCCCAACTTCTTTTCTTTTCTCTTCTCTTGTGAGTCATTCACCTTCTTCTTCCTTTTTCTCAAACCTCCATTGATGGAGCTTCAGTGGAGGTGCCACCGCTGACCGGTGAGTTGACCGGCAAAACCACCGGGAAAACGTTCGTCGAGTGCCAATAATTGTAATTGAAGTGTTCATTATCATTTTTGAGTTGTGTAGAGAGAGAAACGAAGCCGAACCCAAACCGTCGCGAATCTTCATCGTCCGATCTATGAGACCCGTCGCGAATCTGACGAACCGATGACACCAATGAACTCGGCATCGTTCAATCTTCCAGATCCAACTATCTCCGGAGTCAACCGGCGCCATCGTCGAATCATCACTGTCACCATTGATGGAGGTTGAACAGAATAAATCCCGAACAAACTTGAATTAAGTCTCGAAACGCATGAATAAGTCTCGAAACGCATGAATAAGTCTCGAAAACATATGAATAAGTCTCAAAAACGCATGCATAAGTCTCGAATTTTTGAGAATAAAAATAAAAAGGAAAAGAGTAAGCAGGGGTATTTTGGTCTTATCACCTATTTTGGTGCTATTAAAACAAGACTTATTAAAGTGGTGCTATTTGCACCAGCCTAACCCCAAAAAGTGCTATTTAATTTTTGAACCCTTACTTTGATTGGAAGGTTATGGATGCGAGGAATCAAGAGTGGATAATGCGTTACAAAACTCGGCCTAATGGAGACCGGAAGATCCCGTCTTCACAACTAGGTGGCGTCGATTTGTTCGAGACAAACGTCTTCAAGATCATTGCTGTTAATAGCAACTTAGCTAAACCCGGCAAATTCAGTTGTTTGTATGATTTTATATATGGTTTTTCTATGTGTTTGTTTCATATTTCGGATCAAACCTTGTGGTGTTTGTGGTGGTGGTATAGGCTCTGTAGAGAAGATTGTAACTTGCTTTCGATGTGAAAAGGCTCGGCAAAATGTGTATGATAATCAATTTTGACTGCCCGTCTCCCTTTTTGTACTTTGCATTTTTAATGATTATGTACAATTTGTTGCATCCTCTTTTAGTTTGCAATTTCAATCACTTATTGTATTTAAATTTTGAGAAATAATTTAGAAGTATTTATTTTCCGTGTGTTTGGTACTTGTTTAAAAATGTACTTTTTATATTTTAGTACTAGATTTATTTTGCAATTTGATAAATAAATTTTTTTTTTTTTAAAAAAAAGGTCAAATTGCAATCAAGTACCCTTACATTTGGTGTATATGCAATTACTTTGAACTTTTGTCGAAATTACAAATAAGTACCCTTGACCTAACTGTTGACCGTTAGTGTTAACTCTAGTAGGAAGGTCAAATGGGTATGATCGACTTTTTACACAAATAAAATAAATCAATTTAAAAAATTGTTTTAAGAAAAAAGAAATATATGGTTCATCAAATCTGCATTAGAACCTGGCCTGGTTGTTGTCTTCAACATCCCTGATTTATACTAAAAAGCCAACCCATTTCTCTCTCTATCTGTCTATCTCACTGTCTATCACTCTATCTATCTGGGTCCTTTCTTTTTTGGTTCTCTATTTGTTTTCCAAGTAAAAAAAAAAAAACAAGATTATGACTTACATCTGGTAATGAATCTCATGTTTTCTGAATCTGAATAGTTTATTTTAGATATGGGTTTGGTTTTTCTTGGACTTGAAAATCAAGAAATATGTAGTCTTTTCTTGGCTGAGATATATATATATATTTTTTCTCATTTTTGTGTTCTGTGTGGGTTGTATACTTGTGTTATCTGTTCCAGTTGTGATTCGTAGCATTTTTAGTTAAACATAAAATAGATTGACAGAACCATGGTAGGCTGGTAGCTGTGTGGATGAGAGAATAAGGCTGGATGCGGTGGTTTGGCGTTTAGATTATATATATTTTTTTATAAACAACAATATAATATTCATGGTTTGTATTTGGGTGTTTTGATCTATGTAGACCAGTTCCTCCATTGAAGATGATCGCATGATGCTTCACAGCATCAGGTCTTCTCCAACTTGGAGGAGATCTATGTTATTATTTTTTTTTTTTTCCTTTAATTTTTATGTTATTAGTTGACTTTAAAATTTCCTTTTAAATCAAATTAGAAAATAAAATAAAATAATTATAATACTGGATAAACAGGCAACTAAAGGGCAATATGGATATTTCTTATTATTTGACCAGTCAACTATTAAATATAACGGTCAACTCTTAGGTCCAAGGTATTTATCTGTAATTTCAACAAAAGTTCAATCTAGCTGCACATACACCAAATATCAGGGTACTTGATTTCCCCAAAAAAAAATAATAATAATAATGGCTAGCCAGATTTTTGGATGAAATGTCTAAATTGTCCCTATACTCAAAAAGCTTAAAAGAGTTATAGTAAGGATGATGAATGTTTTAGATGTAAAGC
This sequence comes from Acer negundo, assembly GCA_035582765.1. Taxonomy (NCBI): domain Eukaryota; kingdom Viridiplantae; phylum Streptophyta; class Magnoliopsida; order Sapindales; family Sapindaceae; genus Acer; species Acer negundo. The sequence goes on along the minus strand of CM069235.1, from coordinate 50,296,318 downwards.
TTAAAAAATGAAAGGTCCAGATTTATAATAAATAAAAAGGAAAAAATAAAATAAAATAATATAAAAATTTGGTCTATTTCGACTTTTTATCCAAAAATATGGTCAACTTTTATCTTTAACGACCATTCACTGATATGAGGATATGTTTATGTAATTAATGTCAAATGTTGAATATCAAGCTTTTTAATCATACCTTAGGTAAATTTGTACAATTTACCCTATAAAAAAAAATTTTATAGCTAAGAACTCATACTACAAAGAATTTTTCAGGAAACAAAGACTTTGATGATGTATAGAGAATTCTTCATTATGTTATATGAAAAACAACTTATCATGCACTCTTTACAAACTCTGAGCAACCCTCTAACACACACACACACTCTCTCTCTCTCACATATTGTTGCAACTTGCAAGTGTGAGTGAAAAAACCTTTCCTTGAAATTTCATGTAAGTTTAAGTACAGTTTTTTTTTACAGAAATACCCTTCTGAAAGAGGTTTAATGATTTATAGTCCTCTTGGAAATTTCATGTAAGTTTAATTGTGCCTTTGTTTTATACAATTCTCTAAATATAATAATTAGGGATTTATCTACTCCGAACAAGAAGAAAAACAATCAAAATCTCCCTCACAAGAAGTTTGACGCACATCATGCACGCAGCCATTTTTGCATGTACTTGCTATACGTTGTAACAATTCGAATGTGGTGATTGTGTACTTGCTATCTGATTTTCATTTAAAAGGCTAGACCATGCACCCAATCATAACATTGACACCAAGCTAATCTCAGCAAGTGTACGTACTCATTTCCCTATATATAGCTGATCCAGCATTGCTTTTCTAATTACATCACACTCATTTCAAAGTTGCTCCAGCATTGCCTGATCAAGATTGTATACCATGGCTTTGCCCAACTTTGAGTCGTCAAAAATTCTCTCCAAGTCTGACATTACTAAACCTGCGCTTTCAAACGAGATGGCGAGGCATATGATCCCGCTTATGAATGGTAGACATTTCTTGGATTTGACAGTTGAGGATATATGGGGTCAACAGTGGCCACTCCGTTACTATACTCGGCCAAATGGAAACAGAATCTGCCCCGTCTTCACAATTGGGTGGTATCTGTATGTTAAAGCCAAAGGTGTTCAAGTTGGTGATCAACTCATCTTTTCAGGACGTCAAGTTGTAGGTGCTGATGGAGAACTGGAGATGCGGTACAAGATTCGAGTGACAAGGCCAGGTCCGGTCACTTTTAACGGCGAGCCTGTTCCTCTGGATGTGGAGTACCTTGCATGACTTTGAGTTAATTCTAGTTTGATATTCAAGAAATGTGGACATGTTTTATGTCTTATTACTACAAGTGTGATAATCAGTGTGTTTGTATCTTCTACTTTTGTCTTGGACATGTCTTATAACTACAAGTGTAAGAATCAGTGTGTTTGTATCTTCAACTTTTGTTCTTTCTGTTGTAACTTGCATGTACCTTTCTTACTCGATTAATAAACACTACTCTTGTAGTCTTGTACGTGTTTGATGTTGCATATTTCCAAATTTTTATATATCTTCAATTAATGTTTTCAGTTTTCCATTTGTGGCTTTTTAATTTAATTTAATTTATTTATTTATTTTTTTGACTTCAATTATATTGGAATATTCATCACGTCCTAACCAAGACTTCATGCCTTTCATAAGGATTTCTTAGTGTGATCATGTGAATGCAAAATGATACAATTAAGCAATTCAACATAGAATATGTGATCAATACATTCCATGGCACAAATAGACCTAAACATGTGAAACACAGGTCTAATAGTCTAGATGCAAAAAAACATGAATTAAACCTAGAGCAAGTGAAAACACCTAACACAAAAACTCATAGTTTCATTCAAACAAATAACACTTGAATATATCATATTCATGAAGCACATATTCAAGATATCATACACATACACAATAAAATGCTAGAATCATAAAATGATTTCAATGAATATTCTAGCCAAAGAATTAAAGAAAGGATAAAATGATTACTCTATTAAATCCTATATTTCTCTAAAAACACATACATATACAATAATCCTAGATTAAATCAATCATAGGATCAAAAAAAAATTCACGGTCATTTATCATCAAAATGATTCAATCAAGTCTTAAACAACCTTAGATATCAAACTAATCACAATGCAACTCTCAAATGTGAAAATCATAGAATCAAATAAACTAGTTCACATATGTCTCTAATTAGATTTGTGATGTATTCAAAGGGTCTTTGAATTATTTTGTCAAAGACCCTTTTGTTGTAGTGAATTTTGTGGTCGGAGACTTTACGATCTCTACAATAATAAGTGTTGGAAGATCTCTCTCAATCTTGTAAGCCGATTATGAAAGTAGACATGTTAACCTCGTACGTAGATCGACATTTTAAAAGATAAATAAATGATTACATACAAAAAGTATTAATGTAATTAAAGTTATAAAAAATAAAAAAATAATTAAAAAAAAAAGTCTGGGGCCCAACTAGTTGATGATGGTTCTTAATTTACTTGGCACCGACTATACATGGAGACACGTACACTTCAAAAGGCAAGCAAAAAGATCTCGTGAAGTTTATTCAATCCTTTATTATTAAGTTGGACTTTTCAACTCATATATATGTGTATTTACATATAATGTATGTGTGTGTTTTGAAACTTGAGAGTGATAGTGTAGTAGTGTTGATTAGAGACTTTGTAAAGAATACAAGGCCGGTGATAATAGGCTGCTTTTCATATAACATGATCAATTCTCTCTATATATATGTGCGTGTTTGTTCACATCAAGATGTTGAGAATTTGAGCTGTTGTGTGCGCACTTTTTTTTTTTTTTATACATTAGAGAATTGTAATAATAGCAACAACAAAAAATAGTTGTGCTCTTCTTTAAACTTTTGCATGAAATTTCCTCCCAATTGAAAGAAAAACAATCAAAATCTCCACCACGCCATTTTGGAAACAGCACTGAATAGTTTTCACTTGCGAATTAAGTGACTAACTTTAAATGAAACTGCATTGCATATAGTTGTAACTTGAGAAGTGACAAAATTAAAATTAAGTTGCATTGCATATAGTTGACAAAATTAACTTGAGAAGTCGCAAAATTAAATTTAAACTGCACCAAAGGCTGCACATATTACTTTATTTATTTACATTGTAACATTTCGTATGTGATCATTGTATAATTGTTATATGATTTTCACTCAAAAGGTTGGACCATGCACCAAATCATAACATTCACGTCAAGCTGATCTCAGCAAGAGTACGTAATTTATAAGAAAATGCACCGCTCACTTTTTTTTTTTTTTCCTATACATAGCTAAGCATCTCCATTGCCTTTCTAGTTATATCATACTCATTTTAAAGTTGGCCACTTGATCTACATTGCCCGACGATTGCATACAATGTCTAAGCAAATTTCAGATCTCCAAAATTCTCACCGAGTCTGATATTATTTCAAAATTGGGCTTCCAATCGACATTGTGGAGCATATGAATCCGATTATGAATGGTAGACATTACTTGGATAAGGAAATAGGGGTATATAGTACTTTTTAAATTTTGACTTGTACAATTATCTCACTTTAATAACTCTTGTTTTAATAGCACCAAAAATAGATTTTGGACAAAAATACCCCCCAACTTCTTTTCTTTTCTTTTCTCTTGTGTGTCATTCACCTTCTTCTTCCTTTTTCTCAAACCTCCATTGATGGAGCTTCAGTGGAGGTGCCACCGCTGACCGGTGAGTTGACCGGCAAAACCACCGGGAAAACGTTCGTCGAGTGCCAATAATTGTAATTGAAGTGTTCATTATCATTTTTGAGTTGTGTAGAGAGAGAAACGAAGCCGAACCCAAACCGTCGCGAATCTTCATCGTCCGATCTATGAGACCCGTCGCGAATCTGACGAACCGATGACGCCAATGAACTCGGCATCGTTCAATCTTCCAGATCCAACTATCTCCGGAGTCAACCGGCGCCATCGTCGAATCATCACTGTCACCATTGATGGAGGTTGAACAGAATAAATCCCGAACAAACTTGAATTAAGTCTCGAAACGCATGAATAAGTCTCGAAACGCATGAATAAGTCTCGAAAACATATGAATAAGTCTCAAAAACGCATGCATAAGTCTCGAATTTTTGAGAATAAAAATAAAAAGGAAAAGAGTAAGCAGGGGTATTTTGGTCTTATCACCTATTTTGGTGCTATTAAAACAAGACTTATTAAAGTGGTGCTATTTGCACCAGCCTAACCCCAAAAAGTGCTATTTAATTTTTGAACCCTTACTTTGATTGGAAGGTTATGGATGCGAGGAATCAAGAGTGGATACTGCGTTACAAAACTCGGCCTAATGGAGACCGGAAGATCCCGTCTTCACAATTAGGTGGCGTCGATTTGTTCGAGACAAACGTCTTCAAGATCATTGCTGTTAATAGCAACTTAGCTAAACCCGGCAAATTCAGTTGTTTGTATGATTTTATATATGGTTTTTCTATGTGTTTGTTTCATATTTCGGATCAAACCTTGTGGTGTATGTGGTGGTGGTATAGGCTCTGTAGAGAAGATTGTAACTTGCTTTCGATGTGAAAAGGCTCGGCAAAATGTGTATGATAATCAATTTTGACTACCCGTCTCCCTTTTTGTACTTTGCATTTTTAATGATTATGTACAATTTGTTGCATCCTCTTTTAGTTTGCAATTTCAATCACTTATTGTATTTAAATTTTGAGAAATAATTTAGAAGTATTTATTTTCCGTGTGTTTGGTACTTGTTTAAAAATGTACTTTTTATATTTTAGTACTAGATTTATTTTGCAATTTGATAAATAATTTTTTTTTTTTTAAAAAAAAGGTCAAATTGCAATCAAGTACCCTTACATTTGGTGTATATGCAATTACTTTGAACTTTTGTCGAAATTACAAATAAGTACCCTTGACCTAACTGTTGACCGTTAGTGTTAACTCTAGTAGGAAGGTCAAATGGGTATGATCGACTTTTTACACAAATAAAATAAATCAATTTAAAAAATTGTTTTAAGAAAAAAGAAATATATGGTTCATCAAATCTGCATTAGAACCTGGCCTGGTTGTTGTCTTCAACATCCCTGATTTATACTAAAAAGCCAACCCATTTCTCTCTCTATCTGTCTATCTCACTGTCTATCACTCTATCTATCTGGGTCCTTTCTTTTTTGGTTCTCTATTTGTTTTCCAAGTAAAAAAAAAAAAACAAGATTATGACTTACATCTGGTAATGAATCTCATGTTTTCTGAATCTGAATAGTTTATTTTAGATATGGGTTTGGTTTTTCTTGGACTTGAAAATCAAGAAATATGTAGTCTTTTCTTGGCTGAGATATATATATATTTTTTTTCTCATTTTTGTGTTCTGTGTAGGTTGTATACTTGTGTTATCTGTTCCAGTTGTGATTCGTAGCATTTTTAGTTAAACATAAAATAGATTGACAGAACCATGGTAGGCTGGTAGCTGTGTGGATGAGAGAATAAGGCTGGATGCGGTGGTTTGGCGTTTAGATTAAATATTTTTTTTTATAAACAACAATATAATATTCATGGTTTGTATTTGGGTGTTTTGATCTATGTAGACCAGTTCCTCCATTGAAGATGATCGCATGATGCTTCACAGCATCAGGTCTTCTCCAACTTGGAGGAGATCTATGTTATTCTTTTTTTCTTTTTTTTTCCTTTAATTTTTATGTTATTAGTTGACTTTAAAATTTCCTTTTAAATCAAATTAGAAAATAAAATAAAATAATTATAATACTGGATAAACAGGCAACTAAAGGGCAATATGGATATTTCTTATTATTTGACCAGTCAACTATTAAATATAACGGTCAACTCTTAGGTCCAAGGTATTTATCTGTAATTTCAACAAAAGTTCAATCTAGCTGCACATACACCAAATATCAGGGTACTTGATTTCCCCAAAAAATAATAATAATAATAATGGTTAGCCAGATTTTTGGATGAAATGTCTAAATTGTCCCTATACTCAAAAAGCTTAAAAGAGTTATAGTAAGGATGATGAATGTTTTAGATGTAAAGCTTAAAAAATGAAAGGTCCAGATTTATAATAAATAAAAAGGAAAAAATAAAATAAAATAATATAAAAATTTGGTCTATTTCGACTTTTTATCCAAAAATATGGTCAACTTTTATCTTTAACGACCATTTACTGATATGAGGATATGTTTATGTAATTAATGTCAAATGTTGAATATCAAGCTTTTTAATCATACCTTAGGTAAATTTGTACAATTTACCCTATAAAAAAAAATTTTATAGCTAAGAACTCATACTACAAAGAATTTTTCAGGAAACAAAGACTTTGATGATGTATAGAGAATTCTTCATTATGTTATATGAAAAACAACTTATCATGCACTCTTTACAAACTCTGAGCAACCCTCTAACACACACACACACTCTCTCTCTCTCACATATTGTTGCAACTTGCAAGTGTGAGTGAAAAAACCTTTCCTTGAAATTTCATGTAAGTTTAAGTACAGTTTTTTTTACAGAAATACCCTTCTGAAAGAGGTTTAATGATTTATAGTCCTCTTGGAAATTTCATGTAAGTTTAATTGTGCCTTTGTTTTATACAATTCTCTAAATATAATAATTAGGGATTTATCTACTCCGAACAAGAAGAAAAACAATCAAAATCTCCCTCACAAGAAGTTTGACGCACATCATGCACGCAGCCATTTTTGCATGTACTTGCTATACGTTGTAACAATTCGAATGTGGTGATTGTGTACTTGCTATCTGATTTTCATTTAAAAGGCTAGACCATGCACCCAATCATAACATTGACACCAAGCTAATCTCAGCAAGTGTACGTACTCATTTCCCTATATATAGCTGATCCAGCATTGCTTTTCTAATTACATCACACTCATTTCAAAGTTGCTCCAGCATTGCCTGATCAAGATTGTATACCATGGCTTTGCCCAACTTTGAGTCGTCAAAAATTCTCTCCAAGTCTGACATTACTAAACCTGCGCTTTCAAACGAGATGGCGAGGCATATGATCCCGCTTATGAATGGTAGACATTTCTTGGATTTGACAGTTGAGGATATATGGCGTCAACAGTGGCCACTCCGTTACTATACTCGGCCAAATGGAAACAGAATCTGCCCCGTCTTCACAATTGGGTGGTATCTGTATGTTAAAGCCAAAGGTGTTCGAGTTGGTGATCAACTCATCTTTTCAGGACGTCAAGTTGCAGGTGCTGATGGAGAACTGGAGATGCGGTACAAGATTCGGGTGACAAGGCCAGGTCCGGTCACTTTTAACGGCGAGCCTGTTCCTCTGGATGTGGAGTACCTTGCATGACTTTGAGATAATTCTAGTTTGATATTCAAGAAATGTGGACATATCTTATGTCTTATTACTACAAGTGTGATAATCAGTGTGTTTGTATCTTCTACTTTTGTCTTGGACATGTCTTATAACTACAAGTGTAAGAATCAGTGTGTTTGTATCTTCAACTTTTGTTCTTTCTGTTGTAACTTGCATGTACCTTTCTTACTCGATTAATAAACACTACTCTTGTAGTCTTGTACGTGTTTGATGTTGCATATTTCCAAATTTTTATATATCTTCAATTAATGTTTTCAGTTTTCCATTTGTGGCTTTTTAATTTATTTATTTATTTATTTTTTATTTTTTTGACTTCAATTATATTGGAATATTCCTGCTTGGTTTTTTCGTGAGTCATCGGGCCCCTACAAAAAGACGTACCACAAGTCACTCACAAGTCACAAGGCACTCGAACTAGATGTACCATCGGCCCGACGAGAGGACGGCAAATATGCCGTCGTGGAGGGTGTAGTCCACGTCGGAGTCGGAGAGGATGCATGGTGATTCCGCCGAATTTTGGGAGGAGGCCTAACCCAAACCAGAACCATGCATCCTCTTCGATTCCGACATGGACGCCACCAACAACGATCTTCGAACTCCTCCACATATTCGTTGGCCGAGCCGACAGAGGAGTGGCCTCATCAATTCTATCCTGGCCATTCCTCTGCCTCGCTTCGCTTTTCTCTGTCGTGCCTCTCTCAAGCCAAAGCCCACTCAGATCCGTTGTTATTGCCGTTGCCGGAAATTGAAGTAGAAAAGTCTTGGTAGCACCACTTGTGTGCCTTTGTTCTCGGCTCCATGGAACTCTGTTTTCATCGTTTCCACGGAGTTGAGTCCATTCTATTCCCTCCCTGGAATTTCAGGGTTTTTGTTTTAATTGGACTTCGATCGGTTTTAATTTCAATTCCGTGGAGTTGTTTTGTTGTTCCTGTGACAATAGCCTCTTGGAATCACCTCTCTGTATATCGGCTGGGGTCTAGATGGTATTGTCTAACTTGAATTTTGTCTCTTAGAATTTACTACTACTTTGCAATTCAATCGATCTAATCGGGCAGTCCATTGTTGTCAAGACTCTTTGTTAGATAAGAATAAATGTTTCGATTAGATTATCAATTAGGTTTTGATTAGAGTTGATTAGGACTAGGGTTAGGATTATTTTGAATTATTTTCTGCCGTAAACAACCGCTATAAATATGTGGTTTATTTTAACAAATGATGACTGAGAATTGAATCCCAAAATCCTCTGTACGTATACTTCTTCTCCTATCTTCCTCTCCTACAGTTGTTAATTGAGTACTTCTCAGGTTAGGAGGAACGCTCTGTTTTGCCGGTCGTGGTTCCCGGAATCCCATCACAGGTGAATTGAGGTAAGAATTTTCGATCTTATCTTCACTGGTTTGACTTTCAAATGAGGCTTTGTGTTGTTTGAATTTAATGTTCTCTGTGCAGTTTCAAGTGTTAACACCAATGATCTGGAGCAGACCTTAGGTTATGGATAAAGCTTAGACCCTCTTTGTAATTGTGTTCACTTAGGGCCAGTCCTGCAGCTGTTTTTCAACCCATTTTCGTTTTTGTTTACCAAAAATGATTTCGAATTTATGTTCGTTAACCGTTTTTCATTTTATTTTTAAATAAAATGTCTTAGGTACCTAGTTTGCAACTCATACTTGATGTATATTTGCAGGTCATATGCTTTTATCTAAACCTATCTGATTCCATGCTTTCTGATATTGGTCTTTTTGCGCTTGTTTTTAAGATGTATCTTGCAATATGTTTGTCAAGGGCATATTCTGATCAAGAAGAGGAGTTGAATCTACTGTTTGAGAGTCGTAGCATGGCTCTGAATCTTTAATCCTGGATGTGAATGAAATGCCTTTGCAATTAATAATTAATGAGTCTGCAACCTTAGTTTATAAGCCATTGATTTTGTTCCTGGTTATGTTTGAAACCCATTCTTATCTTTTGTATCGACTTAAACCTTGATTTGTTTGATTCATTTTGATAGTTGCATGTTTTGTCTCAACAATATTTCAATTACCCTGTGTTTTCATCAGTATATTGATGGATTTTGATGATAATTTGATACACTATTATTGAGCTAATATGATTATATCCTTTTCCTTTTTGATCCTGTCAGGAGGAGGCAACTGCAATCAAGGCCGCAGGCAAATCGTGGTACCAAACTATGATCTCAGACAGTGATTTTACCGAGTTCAAGAACTTCTCAAAATGGCTTGGTGTCTCCCAGTAATCTAGTTTTTTATTATCAAAGTTTATTTTAAGTCCATATTTGTTTTAACTTTTTGTTTGGTGTTGAACAACATTTGTTTCTTTAGCTGTTTTGTCTCTCAGTAATCTAGTTTTTGATTATCAAAGTTTATCGTAGACCAATTCCTAATATAGACTTGTCTCCATCAAATATAGCATTAATGAGTAATATTAGAGATGAAATTACAAAAACAATGTGGCGAGATTGCTCACGTAATTAGAGGTGGTGTCTTCTCTAATTTATTCATGATCTTAATTATATCAATGTTATGTTATGAAAATTATAATGAAATATAAACGTAATCTAAATTGATAGTTAGGTATTTTTTTTATTACCGTAAACAAATCAAATATCGTACAATCCATTTTATAAATCAATTAAAAATGATTGAATGACATGTATAACATGATTAAATCCATATTTTATGAGGGATTAGAAGAATCTGTTTTGAAAAAAAAAAGGATTAAAAAAGGGTTCAATGCTCTCTCTCTCTCTCTCTCTCTCTCTCTCTCTCCGAAGCACACAAATCCAAAAGACTCAAAACAAAAGATGTGAAATGGGTTTGTTTGACGAAGTAAGAGATGAGTCGCACAAAACATACTCAAACAAGACCCTTACCAATTTGGTTGCTTTGCTTGCTTCAAACTGTTTACCCCACATCGAGAAAACATGATAGGAAAGTTAATAATATTTGTGTATAAATAAAAGCAGTTCTGACATTGCAACGTACAACCGGTGTTACGGTATCACTACAATTTCTTAATAGAAAAAAATGAAAAATCACATAGGATCCGTGTAACAAATACATGAGATCCGAGTGTTTTTTTTTTATCTATTTTTCCATTACAGGACTGCAGTGGTACCGTGATCCCAGTTGTATACTATTTTTATATTGCGGATTTAGGATTTTAAATACGTCACTGATATTTGTTTTGTTAGAGCATCTCTAACAACAATGCTCTTTATACTTAGCCAAAAACTGATGGTAATTTTACACTTCCATTATTTGACAATTTTCCTAACATGATTCTATTTTAGAGAAATAGTATTGGCACTCTTCAAATTTGGAAAAACCATTTTATGCTTTTCCAAATTATCTTATCTATTAATATCATCCTTTTATTTACTAAAATGATACTCATTGAAAAATTGATTTTTTTTTTTTAAAAAAATCTAAAATAAATTAATGTTATCCTCTTATTTACCAAAATACCATTAATTGGATAGAATTAGATGGAATGATCATTAGTGTTTCAATTGCAGCGGTTTCTTGCTGGCAGCAGCCCAATTACAGCAGTTTCTTGCTGGTAGCAAAAATTTTAAACGGGTAATTTCATACAATATAAGACCTTACTTTTTCACAAAATGTCTCTCATCAATTTAATCTTACTTGACTAGTTTGGTACACTGTATTGTATTTTATTGGACTGTATTATTGAATTGGATTGTATTGTATTGTATTATTCTCATACAATCCTGTGTTTGGTGATATTTTGTATTACATTGTATTATGCTGTATTAACTAATACAACCTCTCTGCTCTATATTAGTTAATACGATATCCACCGTATTAAACCAATTAAAATATATTAGTTAATACAATACAATGAACAATGCAAAACAAAACAAACTTTGTATTGTATTATTCTAACACATTTTAAACTCCTAATACAATACAATACGGTGCACCAAACATGCCCTCAGAGATACAGCAAGTAAGCAAATATATAGAGAAAACAAGAGTGAAAAACCTACAATACCCCTCACACTATTCCAACACTCCCCCTTTTGCAAAAATCTAATGATTTCCTCACACCAAAACGAACGACTGTGAAGCCTCCTAAAACAAACTAAAAAAGACCAAACAATGCTTGTTCGTCGAACAATGTGGGACAGCACCACACATCCAACACGACCACCTAAACCGACTACAGCGGCAGGAACCAAAGGAAGAAACAGGCAAGGAAGAAAAAAAAAGTCTGGTTGCCACAGAAAACAAAACAAATCAGATCTGGGGATTGTCCGAAAGGTCGCCATCGTCGGCGCTGCAGCTGAGAAGAGGATCCGATTAGTTCGAGTTGAAGAGGATCCGACTGGAATAGTTGAAAAATGACCCGATCTGAGAAAGGAGAGCCTTGGCTACCGGAAAACGACCAAGACCAGGTCGGACAGCTGCTGGAAAGGTCGCCAACGCTGGCGCTGCAGCAGAGAAGAAGATCTGTAACTGGATCAGGCGAAAAACGAGCGGAAAGCACTTGGAGGAAGCTCGACGGAAGATGAAAAGTGACCAAGGCCAGGTCGGACGGCGCCAACAAGGTCGCCAGGACCTGCGACGGCGGTCGGCGCCGCAGATCAGATGAATATCCGGCTGCATCGGCCCAGATCGGAGTGCCGCCGGAATCTGCCGGAAAACGACCTAATGGCATTGACTAGGTCACCTGGACGTGCGCCACCACCGGCGCTGTAGTCAGAGGAAGATCCCTAACTGGATCGAGCTGGAGCTGCATAAGAAAGAAGAAAGACGCAGCGGAGAAGAAGAGGCTGCATCGGAGAAACGACGGAGCTATGCCGGAAATGGTCGGACGGCACCGACTAGTTCGCTAGGACGAGGGACTTCGCCGCCAACAGCTGCTGCCGCAGCAGGGTGTCGACGGCGGCCGGAAAGGAAGCTGATTCGGGCTCTGATACCATATAGAATTTGAAGGAGAGAAAAAGGAAAGAAATGATTAAACACGGTGTCATCACTGTGTCGGTGTGAGAGTTGCTCAAAAGACTCCCAACACATCATTAAACATGTCACTTCTCTTGATTCTTTAAAATTTAATCATTTTATCATCATCTTTTCATTAATCATCGGATCATTTAAATGACCAAAAATGATTAAATGATTTTTGTACAAAATTTTATTTAATATATAAAATATAAAATATTGATTTCAGGTGCATCATACTAGCCAAGTGCCCAAGTTAATAATTAGCTTTCTTCTGTTTATTGACATTATGACGAGGAAATTGATGAAAGATACTGTCTCCGTAGTTCGAAAAAGGGTAATATAGTAATATAGTAATATGAGCATGAGAAAAACATGGATCCATCTTGCTCCACAGTTCATGGTGAAATGCATTGGATGGCTGGATGCACAACCTCAAATTTTCTAAATCTGTCAAGCTCTCTCTTCTCTCCCATTTTCTCATGTCTCAGGCTACGTCGGTCATCGGTCTGAAGATCAGACGACATTGAGTTCATTGGCACAATCAGTTTTTATCGGATTCATGACAAATCGGTGCAGATCTAACGACAAAGGTTCGGCACGGTTCGGGTTTGGCTTCCGACGAACGTTTTTCCGATGGTTTTTTTGGGTCAACTCACCCGATGATGATGTTGCAGTTTCTTCAAACTTCAAACTACGGTTTGACAACCAAGACAATTTTGTTTGGCGACGGTACTTTTGAGAGATCGGAAGATCGGCACTTCCCACACCTTCCGGTTGGGTGGTGTCGACTCACTTGCCCTGGAGGTCGACAGTCTGCGGCGCGTGACTGCGTGTCTGAAAATGAGAGGTTGGTGTCGACAAACTTTTTGCCTGAGTGCGTTAGGATGACCAAAGTTTTTCTCCTTCTTAACATCATTTTGCTTGTTTCAATTTTTTATTATTTCTTTTCAAAACAATTTGCATTTCTTTCTATTTCCATTCAGCTGAGTTGAGCTAACATGTCAACACTCAACAGAGTTCTGATGTTGAAATCATTTGAGCTTTCGTACACCTTTTTTGGCTTGTGTTTTTCTCAGTTTGATTATCAGAGCATTTGGTGACATTGCAGGAACTGATAGATGATTTGCATCTGAATTCTTAATTTTATAAATTTGCGACTTCATACTTCACAATTCATTCTTTCTTAGGTGCGAGCGGAGTTGGAACGAGCGATGGAAGGTGCGATGGAACGAGTGTTGGAATGTTTGCGACAAGAGATGAAAGGAGCGAGGAAATCAGCGATGAGAGTGCTGAAACAAGAGATGGAACTGGCGATGGAACCAGTGATTGAACGAGTGAAGAAACAAGCAATGGAACCGGCAATGGAACGAGTGAAGAAGCAAGAGATGGAACCGGCGATGGAACCACTGATAAAACAAGTGAGGAAACGGGCGATGGAACCAGTGAAGATACAAGAGATGGAACCGGCTAATTAACGAGCGAAGAAGAAACTAGCGATGGAAAACCTTAACACAGGATGCAGCAGCTGATCGGAACGTGAATCAGAGATTAGTTGCATGTGTCATAAGGATATATTTTTTTTTCTGTATAATTAATTGATTCTTTTGCTTCCTTAAAATTTCATCTGTATTATGGCAATATCTGTCATTTTTTATACTAAAAAAAGTCTGATTTTGGTTTTCCTGTTGATTTTGTTGTAGAACATCACTTGATCATCAGACTAAGAAATCAGCAAAAGGAGAATTGAAGTTGCTGTTCATTAACAAAAAATAAAGGACCATGAAATTCTAGCTGGAAAGATCGTGGAAATTTCAGACTTGGAGCAAGAGTTTTACAAAGCAGGAGTAGGGATCAAGTGAGAGTTACGGAAGCAATAAGTCAAGCTTTTGCGGTCAGGGATCATCGTGGAAAAAGTAAGTTTTAAAGCTTGATCAACTCCATCGATCTATATGTTCTTATCAATTAAAAGATATTAATTAGATTTAGAAATATGTTCGTTTAATCGCTTTATAAATTAATATGTTTGTGTTCTGTATCATAATATTGTCTTTGACATATTCATTTAGTGAACAAGAAACACGATCATCCATCCCTTGACGATGAAGTGTGGCATTTGAAGAAGATAGCAAGAAAGCATAACTTTCATACACGCTTGAATGATAAACATATATATTCATACAATCAGGGACTTCAAGAATATGTATAAAACCAATCCCATCAAACTAAGAGAGGTAATTAAGGACTACCACGATGATGTTTATCTTGTTCTTGTTTGATGAGTATTAATTATACATGTGGATGAATAATCCATCTTAAATTTCTGAACTGCAGATACTTAACGATTGCACAGAGTCGGATTGGGAAGAAATTGTACAACATGCTGCTCGTGTTGTAGATGATGAGAAGCTAAATGCTTCCTCAAAACCCTTAATAAGTCCAACTACAGTTCCTCACCAAGGTATACAAGGGAATTTCAGGATTGTGATTTGTGTGTATCTCTTTTATTTGCTACTTGAAACTATAATTCTTACAGGATCCACAAGAATGCAGAACGATTGCAACCATGCATCATCATCGAATTTTGCTCCTCAGTCACCGGCTAAGTCAACATGCTCTACTGTTAATGCTCAAGGGAAACACAGCGACTTATGTTTTTGAAGCTGATTCATATAACGGTCAAACTAAAGGTCCGTGGACTAATTAGTACTCAGTTCCTCACCGACATTGCAATAGTTAATGTTTAAGTAATACATCTTAATGTTTAAGACAACCTATATGTTTGTTTCCTCTGTACATACAATATATATAGTCTGTTTTCTGCAATCTGCAATTTTTTCCCTTTCTTGTACAAAATGTAACTACAGGGTATGTAGTTCTTGAATGAGGATATAAAGGTTGAAAATATGCCAGGAAATGTTACTTTCTACATATTTTTTTTAGTGATCAATGAAAATGATTATTTATAAATTTATTTTCTGATTCAGTTTAGAAGAAAATCCAAATGGTTTTCTTTTCCTCTCATTTGGAACTTTTCCTTTCTGAATTGTAATAGGAGAAAGAATGATCGAAGAAAAAAAGTCAGAGTTTCCGTCATTTGTTCCATCGATCTCTTCTTTGCACCTAATAAGAATGATTAATATATGGAGTACGTATGAAGTCATTCACAGATTTTTAATTAAAATTAACAAACGGAGAAAAACACAAGCCAATAAAGGTGAAGAATCCTGCTCAAATTCTCAACATCTTTCGAGAACCCTATTGAGAGTTACCATTTCCTCCACCGAATTCGTCGTCATAATTAATGTCCAAAAGAGGCCTGCAACAAAACCCACACTTTCAGAAAACAGCTAAGAACTCATACTGCAAAGAATTTTTCAGAAAACGAAGACTTTGATGATGTATAGAGAATTCTTCATTATGTTTTATGAAAAACAACTTATCATGTACTCTTTACAAACTCTGAGCAACCCACGTATTGTTGCAACTTGCAAGTGTGAGTGAAAGAACCTTTCCTTGAAATTTCATGTAAGTTTAAGTACAGTTTTTTTTTTTTTACAGAAATACCCCTTCTGAAAGAGGTTTAATGATTTATAATCCTCTTGGAAATTTCATGTAAGTTGAAATTTCATGTAAATTTAAATTTCATGTAAATTTAAATTTCATGTCAATTTAAATTTCATGTAAATTTAAATTTCATGTAAATTTCATGGAAATTTACACACAATTAAAAGAAAAACAATCAAAATCTCCCTCACAAGAAGTTTGACGCACATCATGCACGCAGCCATTTTTGCATGTACTTGCTATACGTTGTAACAATTCGAATGTGGTGGTTGTGTACTTGCTATCTGATTTTCATTTAAAAGGCTAGACCATGCACCCAATCATAACATTGACACCAAGCTAATCTCAGCAAGTGTACGTACTCATTTCCCTATATATAGCTGATCCAGCATTGCTTTTCTAATTACATCACACTCATTTCAAAGTTGCTCCAGCATTGCCTGATCAAGATTGTATACCATGGCTTTGCCCAACTTTGAGTCGTCAAAAATTCTCTCCAAGTCTGACATTACTAAACCTGCGCTTTCAAACGAGATGGCGAGGCATATGATCCCGCTTATGAATGGTAGACATTTCTTGGATTTGACAGTTGAGGATATATGGGGTCAACAGTGGCCACTCCGTTACTATACTCGGCCAAATGGAAACAGAATCTGTCCCGTCTTCACAATTGGGTGGTATCTGTATGTTAAAGCCAAAGGTGTTCGAGTTGGTGATCAACTCATCTTTTCAGGACGTCAAGTTGTAGGTGCTGATGGAGAACTGGAGATGCGGTACAAGATTCGGGTGACAAGGCCAGGTCCGGTCACTTTTAACGGCGAGCCTGTTCCTCTGGATGTGGAGTATCTTGCATGACTTTGAGTTAATTCTAGTTTGATATTCAAGAAATGTGGACATGTTTTATGTCTTATTACTACAAGTGTGATAATCAGTGTGTTTGTATCTTCTACTTTTGTCTTGGACATGTCTTATAACTACAAGTGTAAGAATCAGTGTGTTTGTATCTTCAACTTTTGTTCTTTCTGTTGTAACTTGCATGTACCTTTATTACTCGATTAATAAACACTACTCTTGTAGTCTTGTACGTGTTTGATGTTGCATATTTCCAAATTTTTATATATCTTCAATTAATGTTTTCAGTTTTCCATTTGTGGCTTTTTAATTTAATTTAATTTAATATTCCTGCTTGGTTTTTTCGTGAGTCATCGGGCCCCTACAAAAAGACGTACCACAAGTCACTCACAAGTCACAAGGCACTCGAACTAGATGTACCATCGGCCCGACGAGAGGACGGCAAATATGCCGTCGTGGAGGGTGTAGTCCTCGTCGGAGTCGGAGAGGATGCATGGTGATTCCGCCGAATTTTGGGAGGAGGCCTAACCCAAACCAGAACCATGCATCCTCTCCGATTCCGACATGGACGCCACCAACAACGATCTTCGAACTCCTCCACATATTCGTTGGCCGAGCCGACAGAGGAGTGGCCTCATCAATTCTATCCTCATCAATTTTATGAGGGATTAGAAGAATCTGTTTTGAAAAAAAAAGGGATTAAAAAAGGGTTCAATGCTATCTATATGAAAAAAAAAGGGATTAAAAAAGGGTTCAATGCTCTCTCTCTCTCTCTCTCTCTCTCTCTCTCTCTCTCTGTGTTTGTGTGTGTCTCTGTTGAAAAAAAAAGGGTTCAATGCTATCTATATGAAAAAAAAAGGGATTAAAAAAGGGTTCAATGCTCTCTCTCTCTCTCTCTCTCTGTGTTTGTGTGTGTCTCGTTGAAAAAAAAGGGATTAAAAAAGGGTTCAATGCTCTCTCTCTCTCTCTCTCTCTCTCTCTCTCTCTCGTGTTTGTGTGTGTCTCTGTTGAAAAAAAAGGGATTAAAAAAGGGTTCAATGCTCTCTCTCTCTCTCTCTCTCTCTCTCTCTCTCTGTGTTTGTGTGTGTCTGTTGAAAAAAAGGTGTGCTCTCTCTCTCTCTCTGTGTTTGTGTGTGAAAAAAAAGGGATTAAAAAAGGGTTCAATGCTCTCTCTCTCTCTCTCTCTCTCTCTCTCTCTCTCTCTCTCTCTCTCTCTCTCTCTCTCTCTCTCTCTCTCTCTCTCTCTCTCTCTCTCTCTCTGAAAGCACACAAATCCAAAAGACTCAAAACAAAAGATGTGAAACAAAAGACTCAAGACCCTTACCAATTTGGTTGCTTTGCTTGCTTCAAACTGTTTATCCCACATCGAGAAAACATGATGGGAAAGTTAATAATATTTGTGTATAAAAAAAAGCAGTTCGGGCATTGCAATATACAACCGGTGCGGTTTCGTAATAGAAAAAAATGAAAAATCACATGGGATCCGTGTAACAAATACATGAGATCCGAGTGTTTTTTTTATCTATTTTTCCATTACAGGACTGCAGCGGTACTGTGACTCCAGTTGTATACATATTTACTCTTTAAGAACTATTTTTATATTGCGGATTTAGGATTCTAAATACGTCTGCAATCATCGATATTTGTTTTGTTAGAGCATCTCTAACAACAATGCTCTTTATACTTAGCCAAAAACTGATGGTAATTTTACACTTCCATTATTTCACAATTTTCCTAACATGATTCTATTTTAGAGAAATAGTATTGGCACTCTTCATGATCCTAACATGATTCTTCAAATTTCAAATTTGGCACTCTTCCATTATGCTTTTCCAAATTATTTTATCTATTAATATCATCCTTTTATTTACTAAAATGCTATTCATTGAAATTTTTTTTTTTTTAAATAAATCTAAAATAAATTAATGTTATCCCCTTATTTACCAAAATACCACTAATTGGATAGAATTAGATTGAATGATCACTGGTGTCCCAATTGCAGTGGTTTCTTGCTGGCAGCAGCCCAATTACAGCAGTCTCTTGCTGGCAGCAAAAATTTTAAACGGGTAATTTCATATAATATAAGACCTTACTTTTTCACAAAATGTCTCTCACCAATTTAATCTTATTTGACTAGTTTGGTAATGGTTAAAACATTAATGGAACAGAATGTGAAAAATACATTTTTTTGCCCTTAATTAATAACATAATTTAACTTTGATATAAGTTTCAAACGTCTGAAGTCATCACGTAAATCTGATTTTGTTAAAAAGAGCACCTGTATAATGTCACAGATTTGATTCTTATGAAGCAGTAGTAAGTTATTTAAACCACTACAGTAACTTATTTTAACCGTTTGTCACGTTAATGGGCCCTCAAAGCGACATACTTCTTAATTTGCCGGTCTCTTGATTTTGCAAATATGCATAAGTTAAGCAGTAGCTGAACCGATTTTATTTATAAACCAAATATCTTTACTTTTCTCTTTGTTCTCTCGATGTGGGATATGCATAGTAGAGAATTATGGCTCGTTTGGTACGCTGTATTTTATTTTATTGGACTGTATTATTGAATTGGATTTGATTGTATTGTATTATTCTCATACAATTCTGTGTTTGGTGATATTTTGTATTAGATTGTATTATTCTGTATTAACTAATATAACCTCTCTGCTCTGTATTAGCTAATACGATATCCACCTTATTAGACCAATTAAAATATATTAGATAATATAATACAATGAACAATGCAAAACAAAACAAACTTTGTATTTTATTATTCTAACACATTTTAAACTCTTAATACAATACAGTACGGTGCACTAAACATGCCCTTAAAGATACAGCAAGTAAGCAAATATATAGAGAAAACAAGAGTGAAAAACCTACAATACCCCTCACACTATTCCAACACTCCCCCTCTTGCAAAAATCTAATGATTTCCTCACACCAAAACGAACGACTGTGAAGCCTCCTAAAACAACCTAAAAAAGACCAAACAATGCTTGTTCGTCGAACAATGTGGGACAGCACCACACATCCAACACGACCAGCTAAACCGACTACAGCGGCAGGAACCAAAGGAAGAAACAGGCAAGGAAGAAAAAAAAAAGTCTGGTTGCCACAGAAAACAAAACAAATCAGATCTGGGGATTGTCCGAAAGGTCGCCATCGTCGGCGCTGCAGCTGAGAAGAGGATCCGATTAGTTCAGTTTTGTTCTGGGTTTGCGTTTGGTTGCTGGGAAAGTGTGGGAAAATAGAAAATACACAGGATTTGAGTTATATTGTTTATAATTGGGGAATTTATTGTATCAATTTATCAATTTATTATATTTTATCAAAATCCATATGTTTGATGTTTGAGGTTCTTGATATTATATTGTTGTTCTGGCCATTGAAATTTTAATTTATTTTGATAGAAGAAATGGATTTGGTGGAAGTCCAGATTGGATCTCCACCGTCAGTGGAGATCTTGGACTTCTGTCAAATCCATTTTTTTTTAAATGTTTTAAAATTATTTTAATTTAGGTTTTTAAAATTAAATAAATAAATAAAATCTACACCGTCGGTGGAGATTTATCTTTATTTTTCAATTATATTTTTTTTATCATTTTTTTTTTCTGATTTATTAAAGTACACACTTCATTACGCAAAATTAATTAGAGCGTAAATTCGTAATTTTATATTCAGAAGGCATTTTGGTCTTCTTACAAGCTGCTTATGGTCGCATAAAAGGCACATGAGGGTATTTTGATCAATTCATGTGCAAAAACATATCAGAGTTAGGTTATGTCAGGAAAAAGCTAATAGAAGGGGTAGTTTCAATAACGTTTTCATTTTAGGGGTAGACCGGTTAATTTCGGAAAACCCTGTCCTCACTTTAATAATATGGGAAAAACCATCTTTTCCCATTTTTATTTCGTATACTGATGTGCGGATGTGTCATTTGTGTACTATTTTTAATTGCAGCGGTTTCTTACATACAAGACCTTACTTTTTCACAAAATGTCTCTCATTGACTAGTTTTGTAATGTGAAAAATACATTTTTTGCACTTAATTAATAACATAATTTAACGTTGATAATTTGATATAAGTTTTAAACGTTTGAAGTCATCACGTAAATCTGATTCTGTTATGTTAAAAAAAGCACTCTATACTGTCTCAGATATGAGTCTCTTATGAAACAATAGTAAATTATTTAAACCGCTACGGTAACTTATTTTTAATGGGCCCTCAAAAGCGAACGACTTCTTACATATTTTTAGTCAGCAACCCCGCAAAATAGAAAAATATGAAATATGAAAAACATGAAATGAAATATGGATTACAGATTCGTGCAGATCAAGTCATCTAGCCAAAATTACACACCCGAACCAACAACATTTTATACTTAAATCCACAAATGAAATGGCTAAAAACTTAATGATGCCTAGCCAGGACTTAGCCCCCAACAGGCCTTCTCGAAGGAATTAGCCAGTCGAGCTCTCTTGATTTTACAAACTACATAAGTCAAGCACCTGCTGAACCGATTTTATTGATAAACCCAATACCTTTACTTTTCTCTTTGTTCTCTCAATGTGGGATCAGAAAAAGTAGCTGATATTGCAATTGAACTTATAGATGGAGATGACAATGAACGTGTTAAATAAAGTGGGCATAGCCAGCATACCTCTTGTTAGCTTTGCTCCTAAAGCAACAATTAAACAAAGTCATCTAATTTATCTGTTGAGAAATCTATTATATTCTATGATGCTCTATTGTTGAACATAGTTTAGTTTGTGGAACATATGAGCTCTTAGAGATGAGCGAAACACATTACAGACTACATACCACTTGTATTATTGTTATTATTATTATTATTATTATTATTATTATTATATGTGTGATTGTGATGTCTAAGTAGTGCAAGTTTTTTATGAAATGGGTTTGTTTGAAGTAGTAAGAGATGAGTCACCCAAAATATATTCACCCAAAAGTCAAATCCAAAGTTGAACCAGACCCTTCCAGTTTGATTGGTTTGAGAGTAAGTTAAGAGGTTCCGTAAATTGCCATCAATTTTTAATGAGCCGTTAAAAGGCAAAAAGAACAATTAAAAGGCAATTTAAATGTTGGGAGCCAGTTTAGACTTATTATCTTCTTACATGTATTTCTAGGGAGCCAGTTTAAACTTTTTATCTTTTCTCTCTTATGTATTTTGAAATGGATTTTTTTTTTTTTCCTTTTTTATGATTTATATTTTAAATAAAAAAATATTAAAATATTAAAATATTAATGATTAATTATAATAGAATTGATAGTCGGAGTCAGTTGTTAACTAAAATAGTTTTTTAGTTAAAAAACTAAAATTTAGAGAGTATGGTGAGATGTTCTTAGAGCATTTTCAAGGGTTCTCTAAAACTACTCCATAGCTAAAATAGAGAGCTAATTTGAGTTTTAAGCATTTCAAGGGGTTCCCTAAATGACTATTTATTTTAGAGACTCTTGGTGGCTCCCTAAATGTAGAGAACTCTCTATCTTTTCTTTTCTAACTTTTTATTATTTTTAACATTAATCTTCTCTTACATTATCTTCTCTTTTTTATTTTTACCATTTAAAATGAAATAAATTTATTTATATTTTAAATTTAAAAAATATTAAAATATTAGTGACTAATTATAAAAGGAACGATGGTCGAAGTGATATCTAAAAAGTTGTTAGTTAAAATAGTTAAAATATAGCAAAATTTTAGGATCCATGATTGTAAAACTTCAGTTACCATCAGTAATTGCCCATTAGGTAAAAACTTCATTGCCCAATTCTGATTTAGTTAAAGGAACAGTGGAACACTCATAAATTTTGTTAAAAGACACTCATAGGGCTTTTTTGACGCCTAGAATTGGACTGTGATTAGACTATTTTAGTACCGGTCCAACGTTTGGTGACATTCTGAGGCTTGGGTTTATTAGTCCAATTAGCTAAATAATCTCATAATCATAGGATAAAACATACCTACCTTCACCCCCATCCACTATCAGTCATGGAACTATTTTATAAGTGGACCCTACCAATTTATTTCATCATCATTTTTTTCCAACGTTTCCTCTCTCTAAAACCCAGATTTCTTCCAAGACTTCAACCCTTCCTCTCTCTCTTTCTTCAACTTTTCCTTCTCCTTCCCGCCGCAGCCTTTGTCTTCGTCTCATTCCATCGCACCGGCTTCGTCTTCCTCTCCTTCCACTCGATCTGTTCCAGGCCTTCCATATATGAAGTTTTTTTTTCTTTTCTTCGATTGATGTTAATAATGATTATAATAAAATAAAATAATAATAACTTTATTGCTTTTTTTTTTTTTCTGAATCTCCAGATTTGTTCTGAATTTCCAGATTTTAAATGTTAATAATGAAGTTTCCAAATTTTCTTGCTTTTTTTTATGAGTTTCCAGATCTTTATGGTGGAGAACTTTATTATTTCATTGTTTATTTTTTTTTATTTTTTTCTCCTATAAGAAAGAAGAAGACGAATATGGGTTCCCAAATCTCGTAACAATATATTTATTTTTCTTTAATTTTTCATTGATCTTTCTTTGATTTTCTTAATTGATGACGATGATTGAGAAAGAAAAATATGAATATATGTGCTTCCAGATCTTGAGTTTATGAAGAATATGAATGAGTTTCTAGATCCTCAACTTCCATATATATGAATGTATGAACAATATATATGAGTTTATGATTGAAGAATATATTAGTTTCCAGATCTTGAGTTTCCATATATATATATATGAATATATGAATATGGGTTTCCAGATTTTCTTAATTTTTTCCTTTTAAGGACTAATATTGTTAATAATGATTGAAGAACTTAATTATTTCAATTTTTTCTTCGATTTTGATTTTTTTTTCTCTTCAAAAGGAAGAAGAAGAAGATCTCTCTTGAAAAAAAAAAAAAAATTTCTCATGTTTATTATTCAATTTTAAAATATTAACAAATTAAAAATATTATTATATTTATCCCAATTCCATGTTTCACTAAACATAAAATGGTATTAATTCAGTTCTGTTCCACGTTTCTCCAAACAAAGCATAATATTAATTTAGTCAAATCCTGTCCAATCCAATTTCATCTAATCTCAGTCTCATCTTTAATTCAATCTAATCTCATAAAATAGGTCAATCTCATAAAATAGGTCAATCTAATCCCGCACACAAAACGGTGCCATGAGACAAGGTGCCATAATATCTCAGGTTTGAGTTTATCTAACCACTACATTAACTTATCGGATTTGAGTTTATCTAACCACTACAATAACTTATTTTAAACCGTTCGTTGTAAATAATGGGCCCTCGAATCAACCGATTTCTTGCAAGAGGACCACTCCAATAGGCTTTCTCAATGGAGAATATTTGATGTTACCAACTAGATAAATACTGTAGGTGGTCGAATTGCGATTGATGTGGAACGGGTCGGGTATGTCAGGCTCAAGACAACTTCTTTGAGAAGTTTGTCAGGTGTATGATGTCGTCTGGAAACAAGCTTGTGAAAGTTGATGGTCGATCAACCCTGAATGGTCGTCTTCCTCATGAACCTGCAAAACAAAAAAGAACGAACAACAGAAATATAGAGTGGTGGAAATGGTGGTGGTTGAATAAGCCTTAGGTATGCTTGGGCTGAGCAATTAAACGTAAGATTTTCAGTAATGACTTCAATCAAGTTCTGGTTGCTAGAGTAATTTGTAAGCATAGTTTCAGTACGCTCTATTAAGCTTTTCTAATGAGTTTTTTCCCTTCTTTTTTTTCAATGTTATTTGAGCTTTTGTATTTATAGGCCAAAGCTTCTTCCAACGTCTACCAGATCATGGGAAGATTGTAGCCGAGATTTCAAGAGGGATTCTCTCAACTGTGATCCATTATTTGAAACTGAAGACTGACTTGGCCTTTCAACGGTCAGGTTTTAATTGGTGTTGGGCTCGGGTCAACCCGATTTGATGGGTCTAGATAGGATCCAACATCGATAAAGTGTGGGCTTGCACATGTTGGGCCTATGGGCCTTTTTTGGCTACCACGGTTTGTCCCCCACTCTCTAAATATAGAGTCACCAAGTTTAGAGAGTGCTTTTGGTTGGATCATCGTTAGTGGTCCATGTCGTGTCGATAGGTTTCAAACAACGTTATCTAAAGGATCAGCGTTGAGTGATGAATCAAACATATGTCGAACAACCAGTAGACATTTAACTCGAGGCGACCTATCGTCTAATAATACCGCACAAGCATGGGACATTAAATTGACAGGACAGTTGCGTTTGGGTTTTCCATGCTGACGTCAGATGCATTTAATTCAGGAGCAGCTTTTAAACTTCGAAATTTGAATTTTGCGGTTATCTGGGTTGGTTGGCAAACGAAGGGGCATTGACGCGTGGCAAACTAGGGTTAGGTGCTTGCGGTTAAGTTGTGGGTTTTTATAAATCAACACATTTTCTAGTGCCTCTCACTTCTCACTCAAGTTGTAACTCTTCAACATCCCCAAAGAAAAACTTCCCTTGTCTGACGAAGTGTTTGTAGAGCTTTATCAATTCGTTTCCTACAAGGTTAGTAAGAAAGATATTTCACTTTTTATATTTGTTTTTCATGAGATTTACCTTTACGAATCTTTATAGGGAATAGACAAAAATGTCTAATGCTATCTCTTTCTGGAAAAGTGTTGTTTTTGTTGTTCTTGATATTTTTCACTGCATTTTGAATGTTCTTGGTATTCTTTATTGCATTTTGAATATATTTGATTCAAATATTGGGTGGTGTGTTGTAAGTCCTTAATTTTCTTGAATATCGTAGTAAGAAATTTTTTTTGAACAGTTGCGGTCGACCTAGAATAGATAGAGATTTATGAAACTCAGTTTTAGGTTTTGCTGAAAGAGAAAGCAATTTATGTAGGAAACCCTAGGTTTTGATCTTTGAACCTTAGGTTGTGATTGTAGCGTTTCAGTTTGTGCTTGACTTGTGCATTTTTGCATGTCAGCTTTCCTTTTGGAGATACAATGTTGAGTGACGCTACAGTTTTGGAGCCGCAATTTACGTGGACTCCCAGTGAAGAGGAGATAGTTGGAGAGGTCGACTCTAGCACTAGTAATGTCGGTCGACTAGTAGCAGTGGAGGATCCATCGAAGGTAGTTTCAATAAACACATGGGGTATGTTAAATAGGGCGTCGTACCCGCTGTTGCTGGTCTAGTCGACTCTTCGGAGTATATAGACATCGCGGAAGCATCTACGTCTAGTCGTGCGTTAGGTGTTTTAGATGAGAGTCCAGAAAGTGTTCTTACAAATAGTATCATGTATGGTATACGGACAATCTATGGTATCCCCGAGTCTGTCGAGCTACGTGCACCGAAGATATACGAAAAGGCGGATCAGGATATTTTTGGATGGACGTGTTTCTAAGAATACGCCCTTCGTCTTGGGTTCAGATTTTCGGTCCCTCCACTAGCTCGACAGTTACTGCGATACAATGATATTGCCCCGGAACAATTGATGCCGATTGATTGGAGGATTCTATTGAGTTTGACGGTCCTGTGCGAGAGGCGTAGGATAGATTTTGGGTTGGGGTTCCTTTTGCATAACTACTATTTGAAGGAGCATCTGAGCGACAGGGGTCGTTATCTGCTGATCCCTAGGTCGAAAGAAGGTCAATTGATAACTGACACGACTACCAACGACCGCAATTGGAAGGATACCTTCTTTTTTGCTAAAACCCTCTAATTGATGGTCCTTGAGGAGAGGATCATGATGTCTACTGACAAATATGGAATCGTCATGGTGAGTGTCGACAGATATGTCGTTTTGAAAAAGAATTTTTCTTTGTTCAACTTCCTTAAGTATTGATTAGTAATTTGTTTATGTAGAAATCAAGGGCGTAAATAGCAAACCTTTGTGCGAAGAAGCTGAAGATCGCACTGATGATATATTAGCCATTCCTGCAAAAGATAGGAGTTGTAAGGAATTGCTTACAGATGTTAAGCTCAGGACTAGCAGTTTATGGCAATGGTCGACATTAAATAAATCACAAGCACCGTATCCTCTTGTGAAGGATTTCGTGCTGTATATATGGATTAGGAGAAGTCTTGAAGTTCTTGGCTATGGTATGAGATTTCTTTCCCTTGTTACTGACATTGAGCTTCGTTTTACAGTGACATTGATGTCGAACACCAAGATCAACTTGCTAGAAAAGGCTGATGCCTTGAAGCGTCTCAAGAAAGACATGGCCAAGAAGAGAGCGGAAAAGAAAAAGAGAGAAGCAGCTACCAAGTCGAAGGAGGATATATCTTCCGTCCCTGAGCATGTATACACTTCGTCGCCTGAAACAAGCCCTCTCAAGAAAAGGAAGAGAAGTACAGCTGTCGACCGTGGGAAAAGGATTGAACCCAGCCCGAAAAGCACGCCGGATGTGGCTAATTTGGAGCCGGATTCATCGATGATTCTTCTTGCTTCAAGCCTTTCGTCTTTCAAAGAGCCGACCGGATTCCTTGCAAAGGCGCACGAATTCCAGCTTTCTAACGACGAGTTACATTTGAAGGGCAAGAAGACGAAAGAGGTTTTTAATGTCGAAATCCTATCGACGTTTCAGGTTAGTTTGTTTACTGAAGTTCGTTGACCATTCTTATTGTTTCCTTTTCATTGATATAACTTGTTTAGTGTTTTTTTTATAGGCTTTGCAGGCACAATTGCATTTACACGACAGATACAAGATTGTCAGTGATAGGTGTAACAAACTTCGGAAGGATAATGAGAAGCTTAAGGTCGACAATGCCAATTTTGACAAGGCTATGAAAGAGTTAGAGCAGAAAAACTTAGCTCTGAAGGAGGAGTTGAAGAATATGAAGGATCGACATTCTGAGGATTCGACAAAGGCTGCTATAGTTATTGCAGAGAAGGAGAGCCTTATCAAGAATCTAGAAGATCAAGTGACATCGATAGCGGCTAAGGCGATGTGCAAAGCAAGGGCGGAGATATTCAAGGATATATGGTTGGTAGACATGTGAGCTGGGATTGGGAAAAGATGTAAGAGGTGGTCAACACCTATGAAGAAATGCTCAGGCTCGCGGCTTCTCCATTTGCTGAAGACGATGAAATGGTTGATGGAGGGGACGTCGAAATGGGTCTCAATAATGTTGAAAACACTTCCGTTATTGATCCGCCAACTGATGCTTAATTAAATTTATCATTTTGTTTTGCTTTTAATGTAAAAGTGGATGATCTGGTCGACTCGACCGTTATTATATTTTTTCTAATTTTTCTTTGTACTCGTGGATGATTTGGTCGACTCGACCGTTTTTATATGGTTTTGATTCATCTAACATGCAAGTGATTTCTTTTGATTTTGTGAAGATGATACGACCATCATATAATGGGGTTTGCATAATATTTGCTTTTCATTAGGATGAGATAAGCTTGTAAACTTATGCTCAAACGAATATTTATCGACACAATTTTTATTGGCGGAAATACTCGCATATCGTTGGATCAATTCGTGGTAGAACTAATCGCTTGTTGTTATTTTACTATCAACAAAACCTTTATAGAAATAATCGCTTATGTGGCGTTCAGTTCGTGGTCGACAAGATCTTTATTTACATAGATATAATCGCGTACATTAGTTTCACGGTCGACATGACCTTTATTTACATAGATATAATAGCGTACATGCGTTTCACGGTCGACATGGCTAGTCTGTCCCCAATGTCCCCCACTCTCAATATGTAATATCGAATGAAATCTTGGTAGTTGTGCTGGCGTCGTTGTGGGACAAATCACAGTTGCAAATATATCGACTGTCGATGTCGACATCTCATTTATAAGGAGGTTATATTTTGGTGAGCTCAGTTTACACTTAATTGTAATAAGTGTTCATCATTGCTCCTCAAGGGTTGAATTGTTAATAAATAAAAATAACGAAATATATTGAAATAAGTTTAGAAATGATACTTTTTGATATGTAGAGCATTCCAGCTATTGTGCACTTCTCGACCGTCGATTCCTCGCAATTTGTATGCTCATCGCCCTTTAATATTAGTAATTTGGTAGGAGCCTTCACATGTCGGACCTAACTTTCACATTCCTTCTTCCTTTGTATTTTGGAAGACGCGTCGTAATACCCAATTGTTTATCTTGAATGTCCTGATTCGCACTTTTTTATTATAGTGGCGTGCGACTTGTTGCTGGTAAGACTGTATTTGCATTGCAGCTCGTTCTCGTTGTTCATCCAGATGGTCTAATTCGAAGTTCAACTCCAAACAATTCCGCTCTTCGTCTGGGTTTTCGCTCCATGCAGTCGGAAGTCTTGTTTCGATTGGGATTACTGCCTCCGAGCCATAGACGAGTGAGAATGGCGTTTCACCGGTCGATCGACGAGGTATTGTTCTGTACGACCATAGTATCTCTAGGAGTTTTTCTACCAATTCGTCATTTTTTACCTTTAAGCGTTTTTTGAGGGTGTTGACGATCGTCTTGTTCGTCGACTCTGCTTGACCATTGGCTTGAGGGTAACGTGGTGTTGAAAAGCTGAGTTTTATTCCATACTTATCGCAGAAATTTTTGAAGTCGTATGATATAAACTGGGATCCATTGTCGATCACTATCTCCTAGGAGACGCCGAACTTGCAAATGATATTTTTCCATACGAAATTACGTACCTCAATGTCGCGGACTTACTGGAAAACTCCGACTTCTACCCATTTGGTGAAGTAATCTGTCATTTCCAGCATGTAGACGACTCATCCAAGTGCTTCGAGGAGCTTGTCTACAATTTCCATTCCCCATTTCATAAAAGGCCAATGGGCTGAAATTGATTCAACACACCTGGTGGGAGGTGTGATATTGGTGCGAATCTTTGGCACTTGTCGCATGCTTTCACATGGTTTTATGAGTCCGTACGCATTGTCGGCCAGTAGTATTCTGTTGTGATGGCTCTATTGGGCAGGCTTTGGGCGCCAGAATAGTTTCCACATTCTTCATAATGTAGGCTTTTTAGGACATCATAAGCCTCTCGCGGGGTTAGGCATCTCAAGTAGGGTCCTGTAAATGATTTTTTATATAGCTTACCATACATGATGCAGAACTTTGCGGCCTTTGCTTTGATCTTCTTAGCATCGGATCGGTCCACGGGTAGAATGTCGGCTCGAAGGTAATCTAATATGGGATCCATCCAACTTTTACCTTGGTCGACCAGTGCTAAAATTTCGGTTTCTTGAATGGTCGGTGACATAAGATGAACAACAGGAATTGACTTTGAACTGTTTGTCGTTGTTGACCCAAGGTTCGCCAACGCATCCACCCGTGAATTCTTTGACCTTGAAATCTGTAGGATATTAAATTCATCGAATGTAGACTGAAGCTGTTTTGCCTTCGCCAGATATGATGTCATCATTTGATCCCTGGCTTCGTACGAACCGTTCATCTGTTGGACGACCAATTGTGAGTCACTTTAAACCTGGATTTTTTTCATGTTTAAACTCTTCACGAGGTCGAGCCCTGCGATTAGAGCTTTATACTCGACTTCGTTGTTTGTCGCACGGAAATTACAGTGGATCGACTGTTCCAAAATATCTCCTTACGGGGATTCAAGTACCAGACCTAGTCCGCTGCCTCTTATGTTGCTGGAACCGTCGATCGACAACCTCTATTTTTATGCAGTTGTATTCTCTGTTAAAGCTACCAACTCCTGTTCGGCCTGCAAATTCTCATAAGGAGTAAAATCTACGACAAAATCGGCTAATACCTGAGATTTTATTACCGTTCGTGGATGGAAGCTGATGTCGTATTCGCTTAACTCGACCGCCAATTTTGTCAATCGACCTGAAATTTCTGGTTTATGCAAAATATTCTTAAGTGGGTAAGTAGTTATTACCTTAATTGAGTGGCACTAGAAGTATGGCCTTAGTTTTCGTGTAGAGACGACAAGTGCTAATGCCAGTTTTTCCAATCTGTTGTATCTGGTCTCCGCGTCGAGCAATGATTTGCTTACATAGTATACTGGGTATTGAACGTTATCTTCCTCTCTGATTAGGACGGTGCTTACTGTTGTGCCGGACACTGCTAGATATATGAGTAGTGTTTCGTGGTCTTTGGGTTTCGACAGTAGTAGAGGCGATGTCAGATATATTTTCAATTCCTGGAGAGCCTTCTCGCATTCGTTGTTCCATTTGAATGTTTTATTCTTCCTCTGCGTGTCGAAAAATGGGTGACATCGTTTAGACGATTTTGAGATAAATCTATTCAAGGCTGTGACTCGTCCAGTAAGTTTTTGAACGTCCTTGACGCATCTAGGTGATTCGATTTCTTGTATCGATTGAATTTGGTCTGGGTTGGCTTCGATACCTCTTTGGGTAACCAAGTAGCCTAAAAACTTACCTGAAGATACACCAAAGGAACATTTAGTAGGGTTCAGTTTCATACCATATTTGTCGAGGACGTCGAACGACTATCTCAGGTGCTCGACATGTTACTTAACCATCAGTGATTTGACCAGCATGTCGTCGATATGTACTTCCATTGTCATTCCAAGCATTTCGACAAACATCTTTTTGACCAGTCGTTGGTAGGTTGCACCTGCATTTTTCAAGCCAACTGGGATTACTTTATAACAAAAGGTACATCGCTCTATTACGAAAGCAGTTTTCTCTTGGTCGTCTAGATGCATCAGGATTTGATTGTAGCCCGAATAAGTGTCCATGAAGTTGAGTAGCTCGTGTCCTGCTGTCGCGTCGACTATCATGTCAATGTGGGGAAGTGGGAATGAGTCTTTGGGGCAAGTTTTGATGAGATCTGTGAAGTCGATGCAAATGCACCACTATCCGTTCTTTTTCTTGACGACTACGACGTTTGCAAGCCAATCCGGATACTTCACTTCTTTTACTGATCCAATGTCGAACAGTTTCTGAATCTCTTCATTAATCACTTTGTTTCTCTCTAGAGCAAATTTCATTCGCTTTTGTTTCACAGGCTGATGGTCGGGGTCTACCTGCAATTTGTGAACCATTACCTCTGGGTCGATTCCGACCATATCCTCATGCGACCAAGCAAAGCTACTTCATCGTTCTTTCAAGAAATCGATCAGTTGCTCATGGATCTCTCTTGGTAGTCTAGATCCAATGAAGACTTTGTACTCTGGTTGATCGGGGTCTATTGTTATTTCGTCGAGTTCTTCCATTTTTGGCATGGCTGGGGTCGATCCGACGTTGGCTTTCTGTAATTGCTATAATTCCTCTTTCTATTTCTTCATGGCATTTGGGTAGCAGCCTTTTGTTCCCCTTTTATTTCTCTTACCCCACCCCCCCACCTGGTTAGGAATTTTATCATCTGATGGTAGGTCAACGGAATTGCTTTCATTTCATGTATCCAAGGTCTACCCAAGATTGCGTTGTACGGAGACTAGCAGTCGACCACTAGGAAATTAATATAGAGGTTCACTCCCTTGGCATAGATTGGTAGTACGATTTCGCCTAGCGTGCTTTTCTGCTCTCCACTAAAACCTGTCAACATAGTCGTTCGGCGGCTGAGTTCGTCGACCTACATTTCTCTTAGAGCACTGTTAAATAAACTATTACACGAACTACCATTGTCGATTAAAATACGTTTTGTTAGACAATTTGCGATATGTAAAGAAATAACAAGTGGATCGTGGTGGGGAGAAATCTGATTTGTCCGTTGTTTGAAGATGACGGTCTCGTCGACGATTAAAGGATGCTCTCGTTCATGTCATATCTCCGCGTTCGACACTCGTCGTGTGTGCCTCTTTGCCACAGAGTAACTGATACCACTAACTTCAGATCCTCATGCGATGTAATTGATTACTCGATCTTGTCTGGGTGGTTCTGAAGGACTGGCGTTGTTGATTGCTTGTCTTTTCTCGACGCGTCGAGCGAGAGTCTACTTCCCTTTATTTGTCAAGAACTCTTGTAGATATCCTCGTTTGAGAAGCTCTGCTATTTCCAACCTGAGGGCAACACAATCTTCTATTCGATGGTCGTGGTCATAGTGGAACTCGTATCGTAGTATTATATCTCGATATTCTGAGGGTGCATTCATCTTTCTCGGCCATTTGATTGTCTTGCCCATTTCTTTCATCACTGCCACGAGGTCGACCGGCTTGATGCTCAGGTTGTATTCTGGCACTTCCACGCATGATCGACTTGTCCTCGGATGACTTTGCCCATATGGTCGGTCATTGTTTTAATTTTCGTGTCGGGGCTGTGCATTCCTTCTATTACTTGTCGGATAAGGTTCTTTCCTTCTGTCGTTTGATCTTCTATCGACTCAATCGTTCATACGGTTTGCGTAGTTGTTGACTTTTCTTACGAAATTGGCTTCATCTTCTTTCCATTTGATTTGAGACCATGCTTTTGCTAGCACGTCTTCCATTGTCTTGCATGGATATTTGGTAAGCTCTTTGTAGAGGTCAGAATCAAACCTGAGGCCTTTTCTGAAAGCATAGATGGTTGTTGCTTGATTACAGTGCAGGATCTACATTTTCTCCCTGTTGAAACGTCCGACGTAGGTCCTCAAATTTTCGCCATGTCTTTGTATGATCGTGTAGAGGTCGTCCGACTGCTTCTCAAGCTTTCGACTGCTTGCAAATTGGTCCACGAACGTATCTGTAAGCTGTGCAAAAGAGTTAATAGAGTTATTGGGCAAATTTGTATACCATTGTAGAGTTGGACCATTGAGGTTGGATCTGAATGCCTTGCACATGCACGCTTCTCGTAGGTCGCGTGGAATTGCTGCAGTGAACATCCTTTGTTTGTACTGTGTTATGTGATCGTCTGGATCGGTCGTCCCCTCGTATTGCTTCATGTTTGGAAAGCTAAACTTTCTGGGCATTTCGACTAGGGCTATATCGTCGACAAATGGTGAATTTGAGAAGCTATTCGCCGTGCTTTTCTTTATTGGTGTTGGGACTCCCGAAATCCTTTGTATAAGCGCTTCCATCTCTGCGAACCTACGAGAAAATTCATTATTTATAGATGCAGGTAAATCAGATACCAAACCTGGAGTCGACTAGATCGACAAGGGTGTTTTTAAAGTGTTTTTCGGCTGCTGGCTTGCAATTGGATCCTATTCGTTATCATTTCGGATTGGCAGATCGTTGAGTTCGATTTCGACCCTAGCTGTTTGGGGTGTCTGTTGATTTTAACCGACGTCCTGGTCTCCGTCTGGCCTTACTCGTCCGATTGGGTCACCCGGAGCTGTTCGATTGACTTTCTGTTCGACGTTAGAAACTAGAATTGGGCGTCCCATCGTTTCGCTATCAGGTACTACGCCGTTGAGGATGGCTCGTAGCTCGCCATTGGTCACTCGGATTGCAGCATTTTTAGCCTCGAGTTCCAGCAACTTCGCAGCGTTTACGGTTATTTGAGCAATCAGTGCTGCAATCTGTTCTTCGACCGTTGGGCCATTTCCACTCTTAGACATGTTAATAGATATGTATAAGGGGTTCGTCTAGCTTTACTGTAGAGTTGCAATGGGCCCCACAATGGGCGCCAAACTGTAGGTGATTGAATTACGATTGATGTGGAACGGATCGGGTATGTCAGGCCCAAGACAACTCATGAGACAACTCATGTCAAGTGTATGATGTCGTCTGGAAACAAGCTTGTAAAAGTTGGTGGTTGATCGACCCTGAATAGTCGTCTTCCTCGTGAACCTGCAAAAAAAAAAAAAAAAAGAACAACAGAAATATAGAGTGGTGGAAATGGTGGTGGTTGAATAAGCCTTAGGTATGCTTGGGCTGAGCAATTAATCGTAAAATTTCCAGTAATGACTTCAGTCAAGTTCCGGTTGCCGGAGTAATTTGTAAGCAGAGTTTCAGTACGCTCTATTAAGCTTTTCTAATGAGTTTTTTCCTTCTTCTTTTTTTTTCAAAGTTATTTGAGCCTTTGTATTTATAGTTCAAAGCTTCTTCCAACGTCTACCAGATCATGAGACGGTAATTGAGATTTCAGGAGGGATTCTCTCAACTGTGATCCATTATTTGAAACTGAAGACTGACTTGGTCTTTCAACGGTCAAGTTTCAATTGGTGCTGGGCTTGGGTCGACCCCATTTGATGGGTCTGGATAGGATCCAACATCGATAAGGTTTGGGCTTGCACACGTTGGGCCTATGAGCCTTTTTTGGCTACCACAAATATTAAAATCTGAAAATTTGATGTTGCCTAACCAAGGCTATTGCTCAAAAGGACTTCTCAAATGAGAAAGCCCATTGAAGGGCGTTTTGGTTTTGCGAAGATACATAAGTTGAATAGTTGCTGAACCGATTTTATTTATAAACCGAATACCTTTACTTTTCTCTTCGTTCTCTCGATGTGGGATCAGCAGTAAGAAAGAGTAGCTGATGTTGCAATTGAACTTATAGCTGGAGATGACAATGAAAGTGTTAAAGCGGGTATAGCCAGCATACCTCTCGTTAACTATGCTCCTAAAGCAACAATTAAACAAAGTCATCTAATTTATCTATTGAGAAATCTGTTATATTCTATGATGCTCTATTATTGTTCAACAAAGTTTTAGTTTGTGGAAAATATGAGCTCTTAGAGATGAGTGAAACACATTACAACCTAGACATAATGCCGGTTCGGTTCCAACCGTGGAACTAAGGGCAAAGCCCTTCAAGGGTTAGTCCACCTAAGTTTTTTTAATATTTTTTTAAAAGTTTGAGTTAATTAATATAGTTAAATCCAAATTCTATTTTTTCTCGGCCTATAATATTTTATTCTTCAACTTAAAACTAAATTCACTAAAGACCAATAAACTAAACTAGCCCAAAAACTTTGTTAAATAGATCAGATAAAATTAAAAATAAACAAACCCCTTTCTTATTTCAGCAATCATCATTCGATAGATTCTCAAATCCCTCACTTTTTCTTTCTTTTCCACTTTCCCAAATATCAAACCCTAACCTCTCTCTTCTTTAAAATCTTCCAATTTGAAAGTAAATTCTCTCAACTTTAATCTTATTTATTTATTTACTTAAAATGAAATTGATTTTAGGTTTTGTATTTTATTATTGAGATTTAGGTTTTATTTTTTTAATGTGTCTCCTTATGGGATGACAA
Source organism: Acer negundo (assembly GCA_035582765.1). Lineage (NCBI taxonomy): Eukaryota > Viridiplantae > Streptophyta > Magnoliopsida > Sapindales > Sapindaceae > Acer > Acer negundo. The sequence continues at coordinate 50,260,425 of CM069235.1, read as the reverse complement.
AGTTAGAAAATAAAAGAAAAATCTTAGTAAAGCTATCACTAGTGGTCCTCACCACTATCTCTTATTAAGTATATCCTTGATGTTTTTTTTTTTTTCCTCTCGTACCGTTTTAATTTGATTATTACAAAGAAAAAATTTGCTTATTAGTTAGTTCAAAATTTTATGATTTTTAAATAAGAAAAGAAACACCCCCCCCCCCCCCCCCCCCAAATTTTTTCTTGCTACGCCCTTGTGTGGAACCGAACCAAACCATGAACCCGAGTCAGGGAGGTTTCGGTTCCGGTTCCGGTTCCGATTCCAGTTTCAGTTCCAAAAAATGAAGAACCAGATCGGAACCGTTTGTTCGATTCCAATTCTAGAATCGACAGTTCCAATCCTATAATCGACAGTTCCAATCCTTGATATATATATTAAATTGTTGTGAGCCGTTGGAGGCCCAAGGGTCGGCTGATGTCAGTCGACCCTTAGGCCCCGCCAGCTCACTTCTTTTTTTTTTCTTTTCTATAAATACCATATTCAATTTTCCTCACTCCAGTTTTCTCGGGGGTATAGGTTTTGAAAAGAAAAATATACACCGAAAATTTTTATTGTGTGGTTCACTAATGGTTCACACCACTATCTCTTATTAAGTATATCCTTGATGTTTTTTTTTTTCCTCTCGTACCGTTTTAATTTGATTATTATAAAGAAAAAATTTTCTTAATAGTTAGTTCAAAATTTTAGGATTTTTAAATAAGAAAATAAAATTTTATATTAGCCCACCCCTCAAATTTTTTCCAGCTACGCCTTTGTGTGGAACCGAACCAGACCATGAACCTGAATCAGGGAGGTTCTGGTTTCGGTTCCGGTTCCAAAAAATGAAGAGCTAGACCGGAACCGTCTGTTTGATTTCGATTCTAGAATCGACAGTTCCAATCCGTGATATATATATATATATATATATATATATATATATAAATATTAAATTGTTGTGAGCTGTTGGAGGCCCAAGGGTCGGCTGACGTCAGCCGACCCTTGGGCCCCACCGGCTCACTTTTTTTTCTTTTTCTTTTCTATAAATTCCATATTCAATTTTCCTCACTCTAGTTTTCTCCCAATTCTCATTTCTCTCTCAATTCTCAATTCTCAAAGTTTCCAATTCTCACTCAATTACTAAGTTATTAAAATTTATTTTATTTGAAATTATTTTATATCAAATTTATTTTATTTGTAATTACTAAGTTTCTAATTCTCTCTCAAATTTATTTCCATCAATTTTTTCACATTTTTTCTTCAAGGATTTTTACAATTCAATTTTTTAAATGACAAGTGGAAATGGAGACGGTCCAAGGCGTTCCATTTCGATAAAAGACTTATCATGAGTTCCTCCAAGCCCAAACCTATGCTGAAGCCCTAAACTCTCCTCACACCCCCCCCCCCCCCCCCAATAATTTCTGAACTCAATCCTGATGCCACCCCTCTTTTGACAAGCCAATCATAAAATATGCATGATCACCCTCTAGAATTTGAATTTGAACCACCTATGGAAGAGAAGTTACAGAAGCAGCCTAAATCTGATCTTTTTATACTCCATATGAAGAAAGTAACACAAGCATATGGAAGCACTGTAGCGGTTTGCAATTACTGTAAAAAAGAGTATTTAAGTAGAGCAAATCTGGAGGATATGGCTCATATCGAAAGCATACAACGAACAGTCATCTAAACAATTATTTAAATATAGTGATGCAAACCCAAATTTTCAGGTACACTACCCATAACCAACAATTATTTAAATATAGTGATGCAAAAAATAAAGAAGAATTATCTAGAATTGTTGCAATAGAACACTTACCATTTAGTTTTGGTGAAAATGTTGGTTTTATTAATTATTGTTAATGAGTATGAAATCCTGTTACATTACATATTGTGTTCCTAAAGCCACTCTCACAGAAGCACTTCATAACATTTATTACAAAGAAAAAGGGAAATTGAAAAAATATTTTAAAAAATATAATGGTCGTGTTTCCGTATGTACCGATATAGAGTAAGCATTGGCGAATACATTCATATTTGTGTCACTTGTCACTATATGGATAATACATGTACTATCTATAGTAGTCAAAATCAGGTCTCATGCCTAATTAGACAAGCCCATTGTCAAAGGTTGAATATTATTAAACCCATCACAAACGGGCCTAAAAACCCAAGAGTGGGCCCATTATCAAGCAATTTCAAACACATGGTCAAATCAAGTCATGAAATCAGACAATCATGATAGGACGTTACACGTATCCCAAACATCTCCACCTAATTGCCAAGTTCAAATAAACCATAACGGGCAATTAAAACCCTTGATCCATGCTCCCTCTTAAAGAGATCGATACGTTGGAGACCCCTGGTCTCCATTATAAATAAGAAAACCCTTCTCATTGGAAAGAGTCCCAAAAATTGTCACTAATAGGTGAAAGCTCTGATATTCTTTCCAGGCTCCGATAAGTTCATTGCATTAACTACAGTGGGGCTCATCCGCCACTAATCGTTTGATTATCGATATTCAAAGGTGACTCCCACTTCGAATATCGCTGCCCACAATCCTTCATCGACAATACTCAAAGGGGTCCATCCAACACTCTTCAAATACTTCGAGAAACCAAATTGCTCCACCATCTAAATCAACCAATACTTAGTCGATCCATTGTTCGACTCAACTGTGTCGAGCAAATACTGTTAGAGCTAAAAGTGAGCCTCGACGGAATATAATAAGATACAATTCTAAGAATGAGGTACTGGTCCCGTGGCAATAATAGTAATGTAATCGTGGCTGTTTTATTAAATATATAGATTGTATCTTTACATCCCCGTAAATCACAATTTATACAGTGGTTTTGTGTGAGTTTTTACAACTGAAAAGTCTCTCTTTTTTAAGGTAAAATGGGGCTTTATATAGCCTTGATTCTACTGCCAAGGACGCGTGTCGCGGGTTGATACGATGGGGGTGACAGCTGGCTTTGTCAAGTCAGGTGTCGTCGGGTCTGACAATAGTATATACCGAGAACTGCGTCGGTGGTACCTCTTGGTGTCACAAGACCGAGAGGGGGCAATCTGTAGCGGAGTATGAACACCGGAAGTTATAACGGTGTTAGGACAATACTTCGGAGGATATTATTTCGGGGACTATGTAGACTCGGAAATATGTCCAAAAGTGATGAAATCAATAAAATATAAATTGGTAACTAAAATTAGTAAATCCATAAAATCTTTGGCTCTTTATGAATTCACCCCATAAATATATATATATATATATATACAGTTCTTTTCTCCTCAGTGCGTCCTGATATAACTCTATCAGTGCGTTGTATGTGAACCATAGATTATAGAGAAGTTTTGACAAGTGATGAAGTTATATCAGGACGCACTGATTTGAAAGCATGTAATATAATGGTCTACATCTAACGCACTAATGGAGTTATATCAGGACGCACTGACTTGAAAATTTATATATATATATATATATATATATATATTTAACATTTTAAACTCTAACTTGTTTGCTAGATGATATGGAAGAATGTTCAATTTAAAAAAGATCACGTCAAAATTCAACAAAACACAATCTATTTTGACCATCAAATCAACCGGAGAGTGTTCATTCCATACAACCATTGTCTCTAGTGTAGGTGATAGATCCAAAAAATGAGGAAACCAAAGCGAAGAGACCAGGAGACATGGGAAAATGCTGATCATTTACAGAAGACATGACCGAATTTTGAGTATTTTGTGCTGCAGATAAACTTGCTTTCGGTCCATTGTTGATCTGAGAAGACTCTGTCATGAGATTAGTTTTCGGTGAAAGAGACAAGTCGAGTTCATTCAATTGAGATGAATTCCCTCACGAATCACTGTTGTTCAGGGCCTCCAAGGTTGGTGGTTATCATTGCTGAGTGCCGATTGAGTATTAACATGACAGCAAGGATTCACATGACCGGAGGGCGGAGGCCGAGGAGTAAAATTCTGAACAATTTCTGGTGGGAATGCACTCTCGTATGGAGATGATGATGCGCGATTGCTGTCGTTCTGCATTTCTGTAGAACCAATAAGAAATGTAGTTTTCTGGTAGCAAATAAAAGAGAACACAATCCTGAAATGTCATTATATATATATCGAACAACTTTTATACCTTAGTTAACGGGTAGGAATTGAAGAAGCGGATGACACAATAAGCAAGTTGTACAATTACGTCCCTTTTTGAATTCCGAATTTGAGCGTCGAGCCCCTGCTACACAGCAGTATCTATGGATCCAAGATATGACAGGACAACATCGTCTAGGTATGGATCGATTCTAACGGATTTTATTTAGTAATGCTAGACATACTGCCTATAATCCCGTATTTTCAATCTCAACTTATGTGACAGTTGAAGTGTCAATTGATGAATTGGATAATTGAAATAAATCATTATTAATATGTATCCATTAATTAATTTAAACATTAGTTGCCACGTAAGTTGGGAAGCATTACTTCTTTTTTTGGCCCAACAAACCCAATCACCATTTTTTGAAACAACGCTTAAGCTAGAGGAAGTGTTAGCACGCAATTCAAAGAAAAGAACCTTTTCTTTTCTTTAATTTTTCATTTCAATTGTTCAAGTTTTAAGTAATTAGATTTTGTTTAGTGGTATATAACATTATTTGTTTTAAAAATAAAAAAGAAAACAAATAAACAAAGTAAAACTAGCAACCCAATAGAAACGAAACTGAGAATTTGAGGCCAATCTTTTACTGACCAAACCCTAATGGGCTTGGCCTCACTTTTAAGCCCGTCACTTACACTTGAAAATGTAACACTCAAAAATCAAATAGTAATTAATCACTTTGATATGAAATGTTATGACATAAACATTAATTATTTAACCCAAAAGATACTAATAATCATTGAATAACTCTAAATAAATTATTCTCCAAATAAAACTAACAATAAGGTTCAAATCACTCTAAAGGAAATTAAGAAAATACCGAGAACCTAAACTCAAGTTCTAAGTAACAAAACAAAGGAACGCATTACATAAAATCTCAATCACTTCCAATTTTTGAAAGTCTATCTCCCTAGTGGTCAGTTCATAATAAACTCGGTTTGCAAAATGTTATATGACCAGGAGTAAACTGGCAACTTGATAAGTATTGCATAATATGTAATTGAAAATATTTATAAAATTTAAAGTAACATTTAAAGAGTACATAAATGTAATAATGACATATTCATATACAAGTTATAAATTTGCAAAAGTAACATTTTCATATATAGGTACATTTGCAAAAGTAACATTTTCATTGTACGATAACGATTGATAAAATATCATAAAAATAAGCTCAAGTCAAGCAACCAATTCCCCTAGTGACCCGGCCATTTACATTTCAAAAATTGCTACAAGACCAAAATTTCATCATAACATTTCATTTATCGCGCGCATTGCATTTACATTATCACTGGTGATCAATATTTCTTTCACATTTCATTTACTACTGACGTTGAGTGAAAACATTTTCAAAATATGTATACGATAATACATTTGCATTACTAAAACACAAAAGAATCAAACATTTAAGTTCCGGTAAAGGTAAAACTCATTTAAAAAGAATTAGGTAACAAATATGTAAGTAAAGACTACACATGTATGAAAATGAGTTTATATGCATATATAAAAGTATATAATAAAAATATTTAAGATCATAATAATATGATAAATAAATTTGTTTTCTAAGAAATCATTTATGCAACTACATACTACGCAAAAACTCTACTTACCTCTTATGATAGCAAGTTTAAGGCTTCACTAACAATAATTAGAAGTCACGAGAGGAACCTAAACATATAAAATAATAATCCTTCAATAAAACTAGCCAAATAAAAGAAATCTAACTTCACTTCTTTACAGGTACATTTTTATTCATTTCCAGGTATAAATTCCAGAAAATAGGTTTTAGTGCTAAAACGTTATTGATTTGAAAATATTAAGGGCCTCAAAAAAATTGCAAAACTTAGTTAATAAAATCTACAATCATATTAATAATTTCCCTCCAAAAATAAGAATTTTATCAAATACTTATTAATTTCTATAATTTTCTAAGCACACAAGGGTCAATCTTGACAGTATAAATTTTGATCATCCAACCAGACTTCGTATCAAAATTTAACAACCCTACAGACCATGAAAATCCAAACTTTTATTTATAGGCTAAAATACCGGTAATATACCCCTATACCAAAAATTAGAATTTATTCTATCTTCATTTGAGAATTAAAATTCCTACAATACGAAGAGCTCATGACTATCAGCCTAAATACTATCAAATGCACCCACAGAATTAAAATACTTATATATCAATAAAATTCACGAAAATTTATATCCTGATTCAATCATGTCTCTAAAACCACTGTACCAAAATTCAGACTTAAATACATCCCCAATTTCAATTTAAAATTACTCTAATACGACAAGGTCAATTTGATGATTCAGAAAATCTATATATGTAAACGATTTAGAAATAAATTCTCTCAAAGATAAGCACCACCAAAAATTCCTAATATTATAATCCAAGTTGATATAAATGTCTACTATTCTCATACCAAAATTTACCATCAACCGCAATCTACAAATATAATTAAAATTATCAACACAGTACATTGCTTCACCAATATTAAAAAAAATCAAAATTACAACCTATACTAGCACTCAAATTTGAACTCTTAAATGAACTCCAAAATTGAAGCACTTTTTTTTTTTTACCGTGTCTCATGTATATTTCTATTTCATTTACGCCAAAATCCATGCATTAAAATATCTTCGTCCAAAAACTAAAATTAAACAATTGTTAGAAGCCCAATCTTTGTTAATGAGATATTTTAATGTAAAATAAAAAAATTTAAAAAAAAAAAAAAAAAAAAGGCTTTGAAAGAGATTAAAAACAAAGTTTAAGAACTTTACCTTGAAAACATTATGACGTACTCAATCTACAGAACAGTAGTTTCCTATATTCTTTTGTGAGAGTTATCAATTTTGGGCCGAAAATAAAGCATAGAAAAGAAACTGAGAGTTGGATATAAAAGTTTTAACGTGAAAAATCATTTATCTCTCTTTAAAGATAAAAATACAAATCAAATTCAGTTTCCGAATATCTCTACACATTGAGATAAAGATAATTGGTTGACGGAGTTAGTGGTTTTGTACTATTAAACCAACTATCAAACTAACAGTACACTACTATTTATCTATTATTATTATTATTATTATTACTACAAATTAGAGGTGGCAACAGTTCGTTTTGGTTCGGTTTCGGTTTCGGTTCCGTAGCAATCCAAAACCGAAACCATAACTGGAAAACCAGTTTGGTACACAGTTTTTAACCGGCTGTTTTACGGTTTCGGTTTCGATTTAGAAACCGTCGGTTTCGGTATTTAAATTTTTTTTTCAAAAAAAGTGCCACATGGCAGTTTATGATTAGTCGATTTTTTTTTAATTTTTTTTTTAAAAAAAAAACCGCCGGTTTTTAGCGGTTTTTGACCCACCTAAACCGAAACCGTAACCGGTTCAACCGGTTTCCGATCGGTTTTGAAATCACCGGTTTCGGTTCTGGTTTTGGGGCAGTTTTTAGAAGTACGGTTTCGGTTAAACCGCGTCGGTTAAACCGCCGGTTTACGCCGGTTTAACCGAAACCATGGCCTCCTCTACTACTAATAAAGAGCAAAATAAATTCGGGTCTTACCGAAAAAGCAAAAAAATAAAATAGCATTAGCCATCTACCATCACCTTCTCTCTCTCATACTCTAAATTGTTGTCTGAAAAAAAAAAATTAGAGTTTTTATCTTTGAAACTCTAAATATATAGTACCAAAATTAAAATTCTAAAGACTACATTTACTTTTGAAAATTTATATTTCATTTTTACCTTTGAGGGTCCATAATTTTGATATTTATACCATTTTTACTATTTTAATTAAATTAAATTAAATTAATATATGATAAGTTTTTTTATTACGGTGGGTGTTGGGAGTTGTGACAGAGGTGACACAAGTACACAACACACACTGCAAATCTGTTTCAATTTTATAATTTAATTAATTTATATATTATTATAGTTGGATTTGAACTTTGCAGTCTAGAGAGTCGGTGACAACTTTAAGTGTGATGCACACTTAAAATAAAACATTCTAAATTCATTAAAAGTATTCTCCTAATATTGTTTTCTTTTGGAAAATTGGAAGTTAACAGTAAAACACACAATTGAAATTTCCACTCAATTGAAAGAAAAAAGTCAAAATCAAAATCTGACTCACACGAAGCTGTAAAGCGTAGAGTGTAGACCAATCGATACATACCGTCACATATCTACTTTTGAGAAAAACTTGGATGCAACCGATAGACAACGCTATAATCTGATGGTGGTACATCGGTTCCACTCAGTAAATAACACGTGTCTTTCACATTAAATTGAATTTCTTTTATTCATTTTCTCTCTTATCCTCATTTACGGCTGTATCTCAATTTCTCTATCTCCTTCATCATCTTGTCTCGACGTCTTGCCATCTCCGGTGACCGTCGTCATTTCCGATCCTCGCCATCCTCCTCCGATGACCCTATTCATTTTCACCTGGATCCCGATTTCCCTCTGTGGATTTGTGACCTATATACACCCAACTCTCACAATAATATATATTTTTTTTAATTTGGGGAAACAAAATTAAAAGAGAAGACAAATGGGTCTTCGTTAAAAATTGGATCTAGAATGTTTAAAAGAACTTCGTTGATTTGCAGTTAGGTTGGTCCAATTATAGCTATTAGTGATGTAATTTCTGAAGTTTAATAGATTTTTTTTAGTATATGAAGTTTACTAGAGTTGGTTTTCCTTAAAAAAAAAAAAACAAAAACAAAAACAAAACAAAAAAAAAAAAAAACAAAAAAAAAAAAAATTAAGAGGAAGCAAAGCAAGTTCTTTGATGAGATGATATGTGTAATTTTTGTAATGATAATAATCTTCATGTTCATCCTTCCCTCTTTCAGCTCTATTTGAATAAATTCTGAGGCAATTTTTATTTTTGCATTTCCCCTTCACAACTAAACCACCGGCCCCTCCTCCACCAAAATCAAACCAAAAATCTCAATTATAAACCCAAAAATCTCAATCGAAATCGACAGCTACCCTATCGAAATCCAAACAAATAGTCAAACCCAAAAAATCAACGGAATCAATCACCACTACCAAATCCAAACCACCCACCATAAAACATCCTCAAATCCAAACTTGGCCGGCAGCCAAACAAAACTCAAACTCAAACACGGCCGCCAGCCTCCCCCTCCTTTAAACAACCACAACCAAACCCTTTTGATTTTTCAAAATTTTGAGGTGAAGATGAGAGATTGAGATTGAGATCGAGATTGAGTTGGAGATAGAGAGAAAGAGAGAGAGAGAAAGGAAGACAGTGATGATGAGTGATGAGAGAGGAGAGAGAAAGTGATGAGGTTTTTTGGGCTCAAGTTGCGTAGAGAAAAAAAAATGAAAAGAAAAAAATAATAATTGAAGTCAATGCCATGTGTCACTTATTCAGTGAAACCGATGCACCTCCATCAGATTCTAACATGGTGCATTTGTTGCACCAAGTTTTTCTCCTACTTTGTGACATGCATTTTTAAAAAACTTTTTAAGAGCACCAAAATCGTTTTCTAAATTTTTTAAAGAGTGCCAAAGACATTTTTTTTTTTTCACTTTTAATGAGCACCAAAATTATTTTTATACTTAAGAGTACCAAACCCCTTGAAGTGTACGCGAATTTGTAATGTACCCCCTGAATATTTTTTTTGGACAGTAAACCCCTTGAACTCTCATTTTATTTGCACCTGTTTGTTTTATTGCCCCCTGAGGATGGGGCATCTCCATAAGGGTGATGCAAAGAAAATGAGAGTTCGAGGGGTTTACCATCGAAAAAAAACATTTATAAAACACATTGCAAATTCGCATATACTTCAGGGGGGTCTGGTGCTATTAAGTCTTATTTTTATCACTTTTAAAAAGACTTTTCTATTTTTTTCATTTTTAATGAGTGCCAAAACTATTTTTATCACTTTCAAAAAGACTTTCCTATATATATATATATATATATATATATATGCACGTGTGTTAGAGAGTGTTAGATCATCTCCCACCCATGTATTTTTATATTTACCATCCATGCATTTTTTAAAATATCATTTTTAATGAGCGCCAAAATTATTTTATCACTTTTAAAAAGACTTTCCTCTCTCTCTCTCTCTAAGTGTGTGTGAGAGAGTGTTAGAACATCTCCCATCCATAATCTATGTCCATCTCTAAAATAGGGTTTCAAAAGAAAATATTCCCTCTATATTATATCACTACAAATTTTTCATCTCTATCTTTATTTCTATCTTCAAATAACTTATATTTTCATTATTATTTTTCACTTTCTTCTATAATTATTTTTATATAATTTTATTTTTCAACTAAATTTTAATAACATTTTTGGATTTGTTATTTTTTAAAAAATTTTTTTGTAAAAACACTATATACTAGTGCATGAATTTGTCATACTTTTTTACTTTAATTTTAACACTTAAATTTGGATATGGGGATTATTTGGATGACTTCTCAAGTATTAATGATTTTAAGCATTACGTATTATCTTATGATTGTACTTTAATGTTGCCATTATTTATTTTATTTTTTACTATCCTTATTTTAATATGTTTAGCTCATTGTAATTTCCATTTGGATGTTTTTAATGTCACTATGTGTTTTTTTAAAGTGTTACAAGAATTATTACAATATGACTGTCAGGACCTATCGAGATCAAAAAATACATATGCGGCTCGGATATATACTCTCATAACGGGAGATAATTACTCCTACAACCCTGAAGAAAACTCCTCACACATGCTTGTAAAATGTGCATAGTAGGATTTGAACCCCTCACCACTTATGTGGAAGGGAGGTGCACTACCAGCTTTGCTAATAGGTGATGTGCTAATGTCAATATTTTTGTTTCGGTCTTTAATTTTGTACTAACTTATAATTATTAATATGTAAATAATATAAAAGTATAGTAAGAATAAATAAACATCGTAAATGAAAATTTATTAAATAAAAATATTATTAATAAATATTTTATAGTACCCATTTTTACACTTGGTGTAGCCTCATTTCCTATCATTTGCACCTGTTTTCCAAGTTAAACTAAGTATTTAATGCTTAAAATAAGTTTATGCAGGTTTTTAAGCTTCAAAAGGCATTCTAGTAAAGAAAGAAGAAGTTTTGGGGCAAATTTGGAAGTCTGAAGAACTAGAAGCTAGGCGAGTGTAGGGCGGATCAACTTCAATGGCCAACCGCCTTTCTGTCGTCTCCAAATGGTCCTATAAATAGCAGTTTTTGAAGATACAAATTTACATAAAACCTCCCTACAACCGCCCTACATAGGGCATGTGAATAGTGGTTTGGATATTTCTCGGAAAGAATATCTAGGATTTCGTGCCCTAACCCAAAGATATTAATACCCCATTTCAACTCTTCTTCACCATCTCTGGGACGACCCTTAAAACTCCAAACACTCCCACAACACTCCAAAACACCCAAGAACCAATCTTTATACCAAATCCTCCACCAAATCATTAAAACCCTCCATTAAATCATCATCCAAACTTCAAATCCACTACACCAAATACCAATTATCCAATTTTTCCACCATTACCCATCATCAAAACCCATTCTGGGAGCATAAAGGGGAGCATCAAGAGAGGAAGCAAGCCAAGCACCTCAAGTTAAGGGTGGGCGTTTTCGGGTTGGGTTGGAACCCAACCCAAACCAACGTAAATTTTAACCCAACCCAATATTTGTCGGGTTAGGTTGGGTTGGGTTGATCGTATTGAGCTTTTTAAGCCCAATAGAAAAAATATATTTGAATTCAAATTTTGTTATTTCAAAATTCAAATTTAAAATAATTTTTCACTCTAATATCATATCACATAAAGTTTAGATTTCTTAAAAAGCATCAAAATCAAATCACAACATATAATACAAATTGTTTAAATATCTATTGCATAATTAAAAAAAATAAAAACATAACAATTTATCCAACTTGAAAAGTCTATATCTAAGCCTCCCATTCATTTTACACTTATATTTACTTCGTCGAATATCTTGTGGTTGGATAATCTAATATTTATTTCAACCAAGATAATAGTTTGAGTTTATATAAAATTATTAGACTTTTTTCAAAAAAATTCTTAATCAAATTCTTAGAAGAAAAAAAAAACATTTTAAAGTATAATCAAAGATGTGCCAATTAATAAAAAAGATGAAGACGGTATAATTGCAAATTTTTAATAAATGTATTATATATTTATGGTATAAAAATATTTAAAATTTTGTATTTGTATTTGTCATTTATAATATTATAAATGGTGCATGAGTAAAAACTTTAAATATTTTATAAAATGAGATTTCATAATAAATCTAATAATAAATAAAATTATTTAATTTATTTTTTATTATTTATGTTGGGTTGTCGGGTTGGGTTGGGTTGGGTTATATTTTATTAACCCAACCCAACCCAATCTAGTAGGGTTGGCGGGTTGGTACCCACCCCTACCTCAAGTCACTTAAGGAGGAGGAGTTCTTCATTATAATTTTTTCTACACCTTTCTCTCCTTATTTAATCATTTATATTTGAGATGGCTTGCATGATAATCATATCTTTTATAGCCATGTTTTGTAATATGAACTAAATCCATCTTGGTTAAGGCCAAGATAAAGTCTTTCCCATGAATCTTCAATAAAAACCATCACTTTATCTATAATGCTTATGTTATATATGTCTATTTCAAATGCCTAATGTCTTTAAGTGTCTAGCTAACACTTGGTTGATTCTTTGGTTGTTGTGTGATGTATCAAGAGGAGAAACACACAACATGCTCGATGAAATGCATGATACAGGTCTAGTAAGATAGAAATATGCGATGTTATCTTGTAGGATTCCATTTTGTGTGTCATTATGCTTAATGAATTTGTGTGTAGTTTAATAACCATTGAAAAATAGATTGTTGGTGCACATGATTATTGGCTTTATCACTTGAGAAATGTTAGAGATTAATTAAGGGTACACGGGTCTACATATACACTTGCATAATTTATCCAAATGATGTCTCTAAAATTGGTAAGAATTGGGTAGGTGGATTCAAAGGTCTTAACCTCATTCACATATATACACAACCAAGTGCTTGTTTTGTTTGCTTGTTTGTTTATTTTCATTTATTGCATTATAATTGTAGCTTAGTTTAGTTTAAATTTGAGTAATGTAATTCAATCATCAAATCTTTACTTGTCTAAACAGTAGTATAATCAATCAATTGTGGTAATCAATTCATCAATCCTCGTGGAACAAATCTTATTTATCATTGTACTACTCCCTCGGTTCCGTACTATTGCGGGTACTCATTTTGGAGTGGTCAATATTCAATATTAGTCTCATTTTAAAAATATAGAGTTTTCTAATGATATAATTTCCACGATAATAAAATTTATAAATTAAAACTTATTATATATTAATTTAATTTAATTAAAAAAATGTACAAATGATATAACTATAAAATATTTGTTTATAACTATGGAAACTTTAAATCAAAGCTTATATCTTTGAAACTTTAAAAAACATTCTTGAAAGAAGAAATTTAGAGTTCAGTGGGAGTATGTGATACTCTATTTTGAAGCATGTACTCTAACGGGACTCTAAAATAGAGTATCTCATGTCTCACATACTCTAAATTGTTGTCTCCAAAAAATATTTTTTGAGTTTCTATCTTTGAAACTCCAAATATAGAGAGCTTATACTAACAATTCAATTTTTTCTTTTTATATTTCTTTTTTAAAAACACTCTATTCTCAAAATTTAAATTTAAAAAAATTCTAAAGACACTTCTTTTTGTTATAAGATTATCATTTTTTATCTTTTGACATTTCTATTTTAAAAATACTCCATTTTAAAAAATAAATTTCTATAAACACTCTATTTTCTTTTAATAAAAGTTAGGATGAATCATTGTAGCTTTTGGATTCATCCGAGGAGTAATCTTTTTTGAAATAAATTATTAAAAAAAGAAATTATCTCTTCTAAATCGTTAGATTATATATTAAATATTAAACACTCTCTCCTAAATTTTTAATTACCATATTAAACTCTCTCCCCTCTAAATACATACCTCTAATTTTCTATCTATTTTCTTTTTCAAGTAAGACTAACTGTTAAGAAAAAAAACTTACAAATTAGTTTTATTTTTAGAAACCGTATAAATGTATATATTGAAAAAAAAAATACCTCAAAAAAAGTACCCTATTTTTCAAAAAACAAAAATCGAAATATAAAAATGTTTTTTATTGCTTTTGCAGATATGTAATTGCCTAAAGAACTTTAATTCTTTTATTAGTCTTAAAAATTCTGAGTTTAATTGAATCTAGTTGTAGCAAATCAAGTATATATATATATATATATATATTAAACAAGGTATTTGTATTGGCTTTGTAATATATAAATATATATATATATATATATATTACTATTATTAAAAAACCAAAATATTCATAAGTTTTTTTTTTCTTTAACTATTAATCAGAGACTGGTTCAGAAAGTATGAAGATATGATTTTTAAAAAAAAATGGGGATAGGGAAAGTAATTATGAGAGAGCGTTTAATATGGTAATAACGATTTAAGAGAGAGAGAGAGGAGAGAGAGTTTAATATGTAATATTTAATTTAATGATTTAGGAGAGAGGATTGTTTTTTTTATATATAAATAATTTAATTAGTTTGGAGTGTCTTTAGAAATTTTTTTTTTTTGTCTTGTTTAGTGATTTTATTTCAAGTTAAAATTGTCATTAATAAAAAATAAATAAAAATTGGAGTGCAAATAGATAATTTATGGATTATAAGAAGAAGTTCTCCCAGATATATATTACCAAAATTAAAACTCTAATGACTATTTCAATTTATATCGTTTTTACTATTTTAATTAAATTAAATTAATATATAATAAGTTTTTTATTATGGTGGGTGTGGGCCTGTGGGACAGAGGTGACACAAGTACACAACACACCGTAAATCTGCTTCAATTTTATAAATTAATTATTTAATAAAATAACTATTTTAATTTATATATTAATATAGTTAGATTTAAACTTTATAGGCCAATGAGTCAGTGACAACATATCATTTTTTTAAGTGTCCACAATAAAACATATTCTAAATTCATTGAAAATATCCTCCTAATATGTATTGTTTTGGAAAATTTTCTCCCAATTGAAAGAAAAATAAAATCAAAATCATACCTACACAAAGTTGTAAAGTGTAGCGTAGACTAATCAATACATTTTGGTGGATCCTACACATTTAAAACGCCAAAACCGTTTTCTAAAACTTTTAAAGAGCACCAAAGCCATCTTTTTTATCACTTTTAATGAGCGCCAAAACTATTTTTTTAATTTCTAAACCTAATTGTCTCCACCTATTTTGTAATATAATCATTAAGAAGACGTAGGTAATTGGGTCAAACAAAGAAAATTTGGTTGTGTTGTTGTATTACTTGTATATTGATAGAGACAATGAAATTAAAAAGACAGCGAATGGGTTTATAGTTTCGTTTATAGTTTCGTTTCTTATAAGTTCTATTTGGAAAAGTTTCTCAAATATATATTTTTATATTAGATCTTTGTGAAGTAGATCTTCCATGTAAATCTTCCATGAATAGGGTTTTTAAAGAAAAATTATTGGTGGTAACTTTTCAATGACAACCAAACTATAATTTATTTATTTTTTTTGAAAAAAGCTTTTCATTTGAAAAAAATTGGGTAACTTTTCCTCACATTTGCTGTCAATTAAAGATTTAAAAGCTCTTTTGGGCTATTACAACTTACTAGTCTAATATTACTTTAAAATTTTATATTTCTCTGGATTGGTTTGTGTGAGAGAGATGGGAGTTTGGTGTGTGAGAGATTTCTGGGTTTGGTGGTGGGAGAGGTTTTTGTTTTGGTTTGGTTAAAGGGTTTCCGGGTTGGATTTTTGGTGGTGAGATTGATTGAGTGAGAGAGAGAGAGAGAAGAGAACCAGCCTGAGGAAGAAGAAGAGGAACAAATGAGATTTAAATATTTTAAATTAATTTGCCATGTGTCAGTACATAATTGGATAATGGAAAAAATAAGATTTAATTTTAATAATATGCCACTTGGAGTGTTTTAATTGGGTCTCATACATATCACATATGGGATGGACCCATGGAAGATTTTCTCCATTTTGCCTGATCCTACACGTGTCATAAACCTACTTTATGATATACATGTTTTCAAAGTTTTTAAGAGCGCTAAAACCATTTTTTTAGAACCTTAAAGAGCGCCACTTTTTTTTAAAAAATTTCTAAAACCAATTGCCTCCCTTTTTTTTTTTTTGGGGTGATATAATCAACAATTGGGTCAAACAAAGAATTTTTTATTGATGGAGACAATGAAATAAAAAAGATAATAAATTTAATCTTCCTAAAAGTGAGAGGAAATGGGAGGGAAAGAATGTTTGCTTTTTGGTTTGACTTAAAATTACAATTTTATCCAATTTTAAATATATAAAATATAATGTAAGGATAAAATAGTAAAATTGATAAAAAGATCATTTATTTCCTTTCTGTTTACCAAATAGCTCAAGGGAAAATCATTTTCCTTTATTTTCCTTATGTTTTCTATCCCTCTAAATTTTTTTTATCCTTCTTATTTTCTTTTCTCTCTACCAAACAGACCCTTAGTAAACGTAAAACAATTTTTTTAATCATCAAAAAACTATATTCAATGACAACCAAACTATAATTTATTTATTTTTTTTGAAAAAAGCTTTTCATTTGAAAAAATTTGGGTAACTTTTCCTCTCATTTGCTGTCAATTAAAGATTTAAAAGCTCTTTTGGGCTATTACAACTTACTAGTCTAACATTACTTTAAAATTTTATATTTCTCTGGATTGGTTTGTGTGAGAGAGATGGGAGTTTGGTGTGCGAGAGATTTCTGGGTTTGGTGGTGGGAGAGGTTTTTGTTTTGGTTTGGTTAAAGGGTTTCCGGGTTGGATTTTTGGTGGTGAGATTGATTGAGTGTGAGAGAGAGAGAAGAGAACCAGCCTGAGGAAGAAGAAGAGGAACAAATGAGATTTAAATATTTTAAATTAATTTGCCATGTGTCAATACATAATTGGATAATGGAAAAAATAAGATTTAATTTTAATATTATGCCACTTGGAGTGTTTTAATTGGGTTCGTCTCATACACATCACATATGGGACAGACCCATGGAAGATTTTCTCCATTTTGACTGATCCTACACGTGTCATAAACCTACTTTATAACATACATGTTTTCAAAGTTTTTAAGAGCGCCAAAACCATTTTTTTAGAACCTTAAAGAGCGCCACTTTTTTTAAAAAAATTTCTAAAACCAATTGCCTCCCTTTTTTTCTTTTGGGTGATATAATCAACAATTGGGTCAAACAAAGAATTTTAATTTAATTATTTAATAAAATAACTATTTTAATTTATATATTATTAGAGTTGGATTTGAACTTTGTAGTGAGTTTATATATATATATAATTTAGAGAATTGTAATAATAACAAAAGAAATGAAAATAAAAATAAAAAGAGCGGTGTTATTTTTTAAATTGAAATAAATTTCCTCCCAATTGAAAGAATTAAAAGTCAAAATTTGACTCATATGGAGTTGTGACTCACATGGCTGTAAAGTACAAACTAGTGGATACATTTTGATGGGCCCTACACGTGTCACGGACCTAGTTTGTGGTATTTATTTTTTAAAGAGTTTACTTTTACGGTTTTACCCACCCTTTAACTCTTTTTAAAACTTCTTTAGAGTGCCGAAATTATTTTTTAAAAAGTGCGGCAAACCAATTTTTAATTTCTAAACCCAGTTGTCTCCCTCCATTTTTGTGTCGGTAAGAATATTTGTTTAAACACCGTTTAAGTAGTTATTTATTTATTTATTTTACTATTACTAAAGGGGTGCCGAGCGTGCAACTTCCCCTATATATATATATATATAAGGGGTGTTGGTTTGCTAAGAGACTTTGTAGAGTTTGCGAAGAATACAAGGTGGTGATAAGCTGTTTTTCATATAACATGAATTCTAGCTCTATACATCATCAAAGTCTTTGTTTTCTGTATAGTTCTTCATCATATATGTAGTATGAGTTCATAGGAGAAAAACTTGGATGCATCCGATGTACTACATTAGAATATGATGGTGGTGCATCGGATTAACTCATTGAATAACACGTGTCACTTTAATTTTTTTTTTCCTCCACCTCATTTCCTCTCTCTCCTTCTTCACTATCTATAAGAGTCTCTCCCATTTTTTCTCATGCTTAGTTTGGATCCTCATCGGCGATCCTTCTCTGGTGCCATTTGTCTCCGTCGATAGTTGGACTTGGAAGATCGGACAACGCTGAGTTCATTAGTGTGATCGGTTTCGTCGAATTCACGTCGGATCGGTACATATCTAATGATGAGGTTTGACGATGGTTCGGGTTTTGATTTGTTTCTCTCTCCACACAGCCCGAATTCGAAAACGGACACTTGGGTTACGACGGCAGGAACCCAACGAATGTTTCCTAGGTGGTTTTGTCGGTCAACTCACCAGTGATGATGTCGGCAGTGGTTGTTTTGTAGAATTTCGAACGATGGTTTGACTACCAAGACGATTTCGTTTGGTGATGACCCTTTTGAGAGATCGGAAGGTCGCCACATTTCGTACCTTCCGATATTGGAGGTATCGACTCACTTGCTCCGATGGTCGAAAATCGGTGATCGGCGAGGTTTGAAAATGAAAGAGAGTGGCGTCTAAGAAATGGAGAAGAAGAGAAAAAATGAGTTGAAAAAAATAAAATTTGAAGCAACACGTGTCACTTATTGAATGGATCTGATGCACCACCATTAGATTCCACTGTGATGCATCGGATGCACCCAAGTTTTTCTCGAGTTCACGATGTTTGTTTTTAGCTGTTTTCTAAAAGTGGCTTTTATCGCAGCCTTGCAGGGATATTTTGGACATTATGTCAAGGTCCTCAAGTTCGGTTCGAGAAATGGTGTCCGTAATTCGAGAAATGGTAATATGAGTCTTCTTGTTGTTTGTTTCCTTTATTTTTATTTTTCCTTTCTAATTCCATCCAGCTGAGTTTTTTTTTTTTTTTAGTAAAATCCATAAATAAAAATAATAATAATGATGATCATAATAATAATAATAATCAACCGTCAAAAAGAATAATACATCAGGGATGTGAATTTCATCCATGGGGCTCGGCCCCATTTAAGTGCAAATTTTGCCTCTGAATAAGGTTTTGGGGTAGGGGTGGGGGTAAATTTTACCCTCAAAACATAAATGGGGGTCGAACCTCCCCCCACCCTTATTTAGAAATGGGGGTGAAGGTAGGGCCCCAAATCCTCTATATATTTATTTATATATATATATATTTTTTCTTTTCTTTTCTTAAATGAAAAAAAGAACTCTAACTCTATTAATCTATTACTCATATTTTGAATTGATCGAAGACTTTTATATGTAATACATTAACATTATATTAATATAGTTATTTGTATTAATTTTGAATTAAATTATATCAATTATATATTTTATTAATTATTGGATTGTATATTGAAACAAGATGAAACAAAAGTTTAGTCCGATCGAATTTCAAATTCTAAATTTTAAATTCCAAATTTCGGATTGAAATTTTTTAAAAATAGAAATAGGGGACAGAGGTGAGAGCAAGGGAACCAACCCCAAACACTTTAATCCCCAATTCCCCTAGATGGGGTTTTGGGGCCCACCCCCCATTGGGCCCCATTCCCCTCCCACGTCACCGTCAATAATAAGGAAAATATATATATAAACTAAATAGCTAAAATCCTAAAGAAAAGAGACACATGTCAATCATTACCTGTATACCGTAGTCGATCTACACGAACAAAGCAACTGTAGCGAACAATCCGGACACATAGCCAGCGACTGCGATTCTGTTCAAAGCGGCGCCGTTTCCAGAAGGAGACGACGGAGCTTCAGCAGGGTTTCCGGTGGGCGAATTCGCGGAAGGACCGTTAGGAGCCGGCGGTGAGACGGTTGGTGTGGAGGTGGGAGGATTTGAGACTGATGGTGGGGTGGCCGCTGGAGAAGGGGTCGGAGCAGCCACCTTGGGAGCCGGAGTGGCAGACTTGGGCGCCGGAGAAGGGGCTGAAGTGGTCGGTGAGCGGGTCGGTGCGGGTCCAGGAGCCTGAGCGAAAGCCGAGGCGGCGACGAGAGATAAAAGCAGGACACAGACAAAGCTTGAGTAGGCCATTGTTGTTGTGAAGAAGCAGAGAAACACAAACAGACAAAAGTGAAAACAGAGAGAGATTAGGCTGTTTGGGATTTTGTTTGAATAATTCCATTCAGCTGAGTTGAATTAACATGTCAACACCCAATAGAGTTCTCTCGAAGATGTTGATCGAGATCATTTGATGAGCTGCTGTGTACCTTTTTTGGCTTATGTTTTTCTCGGTTTGATCATCAGAGTTAGGTTTCAATCATTTGGTGACTGATGTTTTGCATTTCTTTTTTTTATTTGCTAGTGCAGAATAGTTTGTATCGACATGAATTCTTAATTTTATAAATTCGTTACTTCATACTCTACCATTCATTCTTTCTTAGGCGCGAAAGGAGATGAAACTAGCGACGAAAGATGAGACAGAACGTGCAATGGAACGAGTGATGGAACGTGTGATGAAGCGAGTGATGGAACCATTGCTGGAACCAATGATCGAACGATTGTTGAAACAAGAAAAGAAACGAGCGAAGAAACAAGCGATGGAACGAGCGACGGAACCAATGATCGAACAAATGATGGAACCAATGATAGAACGATTGTTGAAACAAGTGAAGAAACGAGCGAAGAAACAAGCGATGGAACGAGCGACGGAATCAATGATGAAACGAGCGATGGAACAAATGATGAAACCAGCGAAGAAACGAATGATGGAACAAATGATGAAACCAGCGAAGAAACGAGCGAAGAAACGAGCGACGGAATCAGCGATGGAACCAAACTTCAGTACGCAGGATGCAACAGCTGATTGTATTCAGAGGTTAGAGAGTATGTGTTCTGAGGATATTTTTATTTATTTTGTTTCCTGAAAATTTCATCTAGATCATGTTGATTTTGTTGTAGAACCCCACCTGATCATCAGATTTCGAAATTAGACGAAAGAGAATTCCAGTTTGATCATAAATTACCCAAAATCAAGGAAGCAAAAAGTGAAGCTTTTGCGGTGATGGATCATCATGATGAAAAAAGTAAGTTTTAAAGCTTAACTTCATTGATCTATCTGTTCTTATCGGTTAAAAGGATTTTAGTTAGATATATGTTTTGTTTAATCACTTTATATATGAGTCTATATTATATATGTTTGTGTTATGTAACATAATATCGTCTTTGACATGTTCATTTAGTGAGCAAGAAACAAGATCTTCCATCGTTGGACGATGAAGCAAGGCATTTGAAGAAGGTAAAAAACGATAGTAAATTTCATACATGGCTGAATCTATAATTCTTACAGGTTCCACAGGAATGGAGAATGATAAAAACCATGCATCATCATCTCATAAGATTGGATTCACAACAGAAGAAGAAATTAATCTGGATTTAGCTCTCCGTCCTCCGGAATTCATGACCAACGATGACTCAGGACCCAGTTCCCATCTCCCCCTTCGGAATTCATCTATATTGAATACTCGCACAAACCTCTTACTAAGTCAGGAAGCTGAGCCATATATCAGTCTAACTACAGGTCCGCTTCTTCAAGGTGACCTTCCTTCACTTCCTTCACTGAATGATCCGGCAGAAGTTGAGCCTCCTCAGTTCCCAATTACTGCTCACCAAGGTATACAAGTTGTAGCACATAAAAGGGAATTTCAGGTTTCTGTGTATTTCTTTTATTTACTAACTGAAACTAAAATTCTTACAGGTTCCGCAGGAATGCCGAATGCTAACAACCATGCATCATCATCTCATCACAATAGTGTAATATCACCAGAAATCGTTCAGAATGTAGCTTCTAAGCCGCTGGTCATGTCAACTGGCTCTCATGTTAATGTTCAACTTCTTTGCAATAGTGACTCAGGATCCAGTTCCCATCCCCCCCTTCAGTTATATGGTGACCTTCCATCACTTCCTTCACTGAATGATCCGGTAGAAGTTGAGCTACATAACAATCCAGCTACAGATCCTCAGCCTCCTCAGTTCCCAATTACAACTTATCACCAAGGTATACAAGTTGTAGCACATAAAAGGAAATTCCCAGTTTCTGTGTCTCTCTTTTATTTACTAGCTGAAACTAAAATTCTTACAGGTTCCGTAGGAATGCAGAATGCTAACAACGATGCATCATCATCTCATCACAAGAGTGGATTATCACCAAAAAATGTTCAGCCCTCTCATGTTGGTCTTCAATTGACACTCAGCAATGATAGCCATGCAGGATCATCTCAATTGAATGAACTTGTCTGGTCTTTTTCACCGAATACTGAACTCTTGATAGAGTCTTTTCTAATTGACAATGAACCGCACTCAATTTTTCCTGCATCACAGAACAGTCAAAATACAGTCATGTCTCCTGGTTCCTCTTTCTTCAACTAGTATCACAACTCGTGACATGATTTGCAACTACAATCAAATTGGATGGAATAGAATAGAGTAACACCCTAGACATCCCAACTTGTATCGCAATCAATAATGTGTCAATTGAATTCACTTAACATGTGGCAAGGGAGATAAAACAAGTTGGGATTGTAAATTTATCTATTTCTAGATCGAAACAATGGTTGTCTAGACACTCTAGTTGATTTGATGCTCGAGATAGACTCTGTTTTGTTGAATTTTGATGTAATTTTGTTTTTGTAACAATAATAAAAACGTTAAAAAAAAGTCAATTTTTTTTTGATACAGAAACCGTTTTATTAAGATTTTTTGGAAGCAAAATATGCGGAAAAATAATTATCGAATTCGAAAAATTTCAAGTCTTTACCAAATGTGAGGGGGGAATACACAGTTTAGAAGATCTTTTGATGATTTTAGAGATTAATTGTGCTGTATTCATATTAATATTATATGCAAATTATTTTTCAAAACTCTATAAGATATTTCAGATTCTCAAAGATTAGTTCTATATTATATTTCTTATCCTGAAGCATCATTAAGTCATTAACAATCAATCTCATCGTTGCCATCCGGACTTGGAAAGGACTGAGATCCCCTGTTCATCTAATTTATACTCAATTTTCAATAATCTATTGACACGTGACAGACAAGCAAAACAAGGGCTGAGATCGGTTTACTTTATTTTTTTTTTCTCTCTCTTTCAACTGATTGCTTATTTTTCTTTATTTTTTTTCTCACACTTTCTACCGATTGCTTTCCTGACTTCTTTCCCTCCTCTAAATTTTTCCCCTCTTCTCACCTTGCAACCTTTACAATCCCTAGCTCCGGTGACGAATGAATGTAGTATACCAATCTGATAATTTTTCCCCTCTTCTCACCTTACAACGTTTACAATCCCTCTCTCCAGCGACAATTGAATTAGGACACCAATCTGATAAGGTTAGTATATCATCCTTTGTCATTTTCATTTTCTTTTTCTTTAGCTCTATACCGTTTTCTTTTCATGAATTTCATCATTCTCTAATTATTTTATTTTTGCTCTCTACAATTTTTTCTTGTTGTTTTCTTGCTTCAATAGTTAGTTCGTGGAATTTTTTTTTTTTTTTATTCGGTTATACTTTGTGATAGTTTTTTATGATGATTTGAGTGTTAAAATGCTTATTCTTGTTGGTTCGTTTGGGATAGTGAAGTGACTGGCTTATTCTTGCTTTTTGTTTCAACGAAAGAGGAATTAATCTTTTTTGTTTTTGTGTGCAACCTTATAATGTTGCTTTTTGTTGTTTTTCCTTTCAACGAAAGTGAGTAATTAATATTTTTTTGGGTGATTGTATGTTTTGGATAAAAACTGATATTCAACATTGGCAATGGAATAAAAAAACAAAAATTAAATTCTGAATTTCTAGAACAGTTTAAACATTAAAATAAAATAAAATTTACTTTTTGTTTATGTTGCATGTGTATTTAAATTCTTTGGATAATATTCTTGTTTTAGAATGTACACCACTGATTTTGATTGGAAGCCTAGATTTGGTATGGAATTTAACTCATATGAATTAGCATATAAGTTTTATAATTTGTATGGATGAAAAATGGGGTTCAGTATTAGAAGAGACACAGTTGCGTAATAATTTTACATATTATTTCTCATACTTAATAATTATTTATCACAGATGCTTAATAATTATTTGTTCCAACAACAATTACAAAGTTGTATTGCATCCAATCTAGTGGCAAATACTCCTCATGAGCGATCTCAACAACTAATTTTTCAAGCATTGCTTCAACAAAATAAGGAGAATTTCACACTAGCATTTCAAGACTCTTTTAGACTTCAAATAATTCTTCTTTATTGGAATGATTTTTAGTATTATTTGTATTCAGAGCCGTAAGAATGCAACATTAGATAAGATTTTGTAAGTTACAGCTGTCTTGTATACTTGACTAGGGTTTTTTATTTTTATTTATTTTAATTTTTTTATATGTATATATATCTAAAACCAATTTTTTAGATGTAGATTTGATTGATTTTGGCAAGACATGTTTTAGCTTTCAGACGTACAAATAACTTGTAATAAACACCAAAACAAGAAGCATAGAGGGAAAATGAATAAGTTATAAGTAGTTATAGATTGTAGGATCGTTAAGTGAGAAGAGGTAGAGAGAAAAAAATAAAGAAAAGTAACCGATCTGTAAAAAGTGGGAGAAAAAAATAAAGAAAAATAAGCAATCAGTGGAAAGAGAGAAAAAAAATAAAGAAAACCGATCTCAACTATTGTTTCGCCCATCTGCCATGTGTTAATAGATTATTGAAAATTGAATATAAATTAGATGAGCAGGGGATCTCAGTCCCTTAATGTTTAAGACAACCTATATGTTTGTTTCCTTTTTTGACAGGTCTTAAAGTATTAATTTCACTGAACATCTGTGTTTAAGTTGTATATGTTTTTTACAATTAAATTAAATAGCCAGTTTTGTACATACAATATATATAGTCTGTTTTCTGCAATCTGCATTTTTTTTCCCTTTCTTGCACAAAATGCAACTACAGGGTACGTGGTTTTTGAATGATATAAAAGGTTGAAAATATGCAGGAAAGGTTACATTCTACATATTTTTTTGAGCGACCAATGAAAATGATTATTTGTAAATTTATTTTCTGATTCAGTTAAGAAGAAAATCCAAATAGGTTTTTGTTGGATTTCTTTGGAATAATCGTTAAACCGCTGTGAGGTTGGTGGTTACATACAAAGGCTCCTGTAACACTCTTCTCTCAAACCGGAGATAATCCAGGATAAATCATAACAAATCAGTTTTGTTCAAAGAGCAAGGGACATTCAACAATTATCAATAAATAATTAAATCAGCTCTGTCAAAGAATACATGTAATTAACATCATTTGAATATTTAGATTTCTTCAACATTGATGTTAATCTATTTCAATACACTGATGAATCCATTTGAACATTCCTTTTAACATTTGGACAAGAATACATGTGTACTTGACTTGCTGATTTGCTATCTGATTTTCACTTAAAAGGTTGGATCATGCACTCAATCATGACATTGACACCAAGCTGATCTCAGGGAGTGTACGTACTTATATTATAAGCTCATGCACCGATCACTGTTTATTTTTTTTCCTATATATAGCCGAGCATTGCCTTTCTAGTTACATCACACTCATTTCAAAGTTGCTAGGCATTGCCTGATCAAGATTGTATACCATGGCTTTGCCCAACTTTGATTCGTCAAAAATTCTCTCCAATTCAGACATTACTAAACCTGCGCTTCCAACCGAGACAGCGAGGCATATGATCCCACTTATGAATGGTAGACATTTCTTGGATTTGATGGCTGCGGATATATGGGGTCAACAGTGGCCATTCCGTTACTATACTCGGCCAAATGGAAACAGAATATGTCCCGTCTTTGCAACTGGGTGGCATCAATATGTTGAAGCCAAAGGTGTGTGAGTTGGTGATCAACTCATCTTTTCAGGACATCAAGTTGCAGGTGCTGATGGAGAACCGGAGATGCGGTACATGATTCGGGTGACAAGGCCAGGTCCGGTCACTTTTAATGGCGAGCCTCTTACTATGGATGTGGAGTACCTTGCATGACTTTGTGTTAATTCTAGCTTGATATCCAAGAAATGTGGACACGTCTTATGAGTGTAATAATTAATCAGTGTGTTTGTATCTTCTACTTTTATTCATTTTTCTTTTTTTCGAGAAAGGGTAACTTGAATGTACCTCTCTTAATTGATAAACACTACTCTTGTACGTGTTTGATGTTGCATATTTCCAAATTTTTATATATCTTCAATTAATGTTGTCGGTTTTCCGGTTGTGGCTATTTAATTTGTTTTTATTTTTTATTTATTTATTTATTATTATTATTTTTTTTTATGACTTTTAGTCACCGTTTGGTGCATGAGATTGGATTGGACTATTTCATAGGATTGAATTGGATTAAGACGGGACTGAGATTAAATAGGATTGGACTGGACTGGATTGGACTAAATTAATACTATGCTATATTTGGAGAAACATTGGACCGGACTGAATTAATACTGTTTTTTGTTTGGTGATACATGGTATTGAACTAAATATAATTAATTTTGTAAAAATATAAATTAATGAATAGATTATAAAATATAAATTAAGTTTAGAGATAATATTTTTTTTCAAAACCAAATTTTTATCAGAAATTCGATCCGATACAAAAAGAAATTACATCTTCTTTAAAAAAAAAAAATTACAAACAAAAAAATCTAATGGGTAAACATATTTCAGGGAAGAAAATTAAATCAAAAGCAACATTCTCATATCAATTAACAAGGAATTTGATAAGTGAACCATCTGAGAAGTTTGACTGGAAGTTTCACAAGATCCACCACAAAGTTTGCAATTCCAGCGCACCAAATGCAACACGGGCACAGGCAACTCAACACAATCCCAATAATCCAGATGACTATACTAAGTCAAGCAAAGCAAAAGGCAATCCCAGCAAGAAACCCAATGGTCTACAATCTCCCACTTTCTTTCTTTCTTCAATTTTTTACAAGAAAGACAAAGCGTGTTGCGTTGGTCATGGCTTTCTTCTCCGCCGCCGTCGTCTCCGCTCAGGATTTGGCTCCCTCTTCTGCTCCCGTTGTCGGTGCTGGAGTTTCCCTCCTCATTTCCGGTGCCGTTGTTGGTTTCTCTTTGGATGTATCTGCTTTGACTCTCATTTAAAGATCTGATCCATCTTCTTCAACCCCACCCATCACCTTCAACCCCACCCATCACCTATTCAAAGATTTTTTTTCTTATTCTCATTTTCAATGCATCCATATCTGATCTAATCCTAAAATCAGTTGTGTGTTCTTATTGTGATGGATATGCTAGTGGTTGTTGAAGAAATTTGACAAACCCAGATCATTGGTTATTGCATAATTCATTCATTTATATATTGTTTTTGCTCATTTGGTCTCCTGGGTTCGGCAAAAGAGAGATGATTAGATGAATGGTGGTGTTCTGCAAAAAAGAGATGAAGGTGGAGTAAGTGATGGAAAAGATAGATGAATTAATTAAGGTGGGTCCACGTAAAAATAGTCCTAGGACTAATAAACCCAAGGGTGGAGATGGGATTGTTATATCCCATGATCATGGGACCATTTTGTTTTTGGCACTATTTATCCTATCTTTCAAAACAACATCAAACACCGGATTGGGATTAAAATAGTCCAATCCGGTGTGCCAAACGGTGCCTTACGATGGTATATTGGAATATTTTCTAACATACTGTATTCCTATTTGATTTTTTCGTGAGTCATCGGGCCCCTACAAAAGAGTTGATCATTTATTTTTTTCTACGATTAGTTAATCAAACGTGACCCTGTTTGACTGCTCTCAGAACGAGAGGACGGCAAATCTGTCGTCGTGGAGGGTGTAGTCCACGTCGGAGTCGGAGAGGATGCATGGTGATTCTGCCGAATTTTGGGAGGAGGCCTAACCCAAACCAGAACCATGCATCCTCTCCGATTCCGACATGGACGCCACCAACAACGATCTTCGAACTCCTCCACATATTCGTAGGCCGAGCCGACAGAGGAGTGGCCTCGTCAATTCTATCCTGGCCATTCCTCTGCCTCGCTTCGCTTTTCTCTGTCGTGCCTCTCTCAAGCCAAAGCCCACTCAGATCCATTGTTATTGCCGTTGCCGGAAATTGAAGTAGAAAAGTCTTGGTAGCACCACTTGTGTGCCTTTGTTCTCGGCTCCATGGAGCTGTCTTCATCTTTGCCACGGAGTTGTATCCATTCTCAGCTCCGGTTCTACATTACATGATTAAATCCACATTTTATGAGGGATTAGAAGAATCTGTTTTGAAAAAAAAGGGATTAAAAAAGGGTTCAATGCTATCTATAACGGTCTACAAAAACTTACCTCTCTCTCTCTCTCTCTCTCTAGCACACAAATCCAAAAGACTCAAAACAAACGATGTGAAACAAAAGACTCAAGACCCTTACCAATTTGGTTGCTTTGCTTGCTTCAAACTGTTTATCCCACATCGAGAAAACATGATGGGAAAGTTAATAATATTTGTGTATAAATAAAAGCAGTTCGGGCATTGTAATGTAGAACCGGTGTTACGGTATCACTGCGGTTTAGTAATAGAAAAAAATAAAAAATCTATTTTTCCATTACAGGACTGCAGTGGTACCGTGACCCCAGTTGTATACATATTTACTCTTTAAGAACTATTTTTATATTGCGGATTTAGGATTCTAAATACGTCTACAATCATGATATTTGTTTTGTTAGAGCATCTCTAACAACAATGCTCTTTATACTTAGCCAAAAACTGATGGTAATTTTACACTTCCATTATTTCACAATTTTCCTAACATGATTCTATTTTAGAGAAATAGTATTGGCACTCTTCAAATTTGGAAAAACCATTTTATGCTTTTCCAAATTATCTTATCTATTAATATCATCCTTTTATTTACTAAAATGATACTCATTGAAAAATTGATTTTTTTTTTATAAAAAAATCTAAAATAAATTAATGTTATTCTCTTATTTACCAAAATACCATTAATTGGATAGAATTAGATTGAATGATCATTAGTGTCCCAATTGCAGCGGTTTCTTACTGGCAGCAGCCCAATTACAGCAGTTTCTTGCTGGTAGCAAAAATTTTAAACCTCACTTTTATGGTAATTTCATAAAATATAAGACCTTACTTTTTCACAAAATGTCTCTCATCAATTTAATCTTATTTGACTAGTTTAGTACACTGTATTGTATTTTATTGGACTGTATTATTGTTGCAACTTGCAAGTGTGAGTGAAAGAACCTTTCCTTGAAATTTCAAGTAAGTTTAAGTACAGTTTTTTTTTACAGAAATACCCCTTCTTAAAGAGGTTTAATGATTTATTGTCCTCTTGGAAATTTCACGTAAGTTTAATTGTGCCTTTGTTTTATACAATTCTCTAAATATAATAATTAGGGATTTATCTACTCCGAACAAGTGGTGCCCACCTTTAAACTTACATGAAATTTACACACAATTAAAAGAAAAACAATCAAAATCTCCCTCACAAGAAGTTTGACGCACATCATGCACGCAGCCGTTTTTGCATGTACTTGCTATCTGATTAATTTACGTTGTAACAATTCGAATGTGGTGATTGTGTACTTGACTTGCTAATTTGCTATCTGATTTTCACTTAAAAGATTGGACCATGCACCCAATCATGACATTGATGCCAAGCTGATCTCAGCGAGTGTACGTACTAATATTAGAGCATCTTCGATAGTAATGTGACTTGCATTTGAAAAAATGGTGATATGTCAAATGAAAGAGTGGTCTCCAATGCTTCACTTATAAAATATATGTTTTTAATGACATGTTAATTTATTATTAGTATACTTAAATATACTTTAGAATTATTGAATAAAATAAAGTAAAAGACAAGAGTGGATGGTGACTGGGCTAATAAGATAGTTGTCCAACAGACCGTTTGAAATCAGAGAGTCATGTTGACAGTTTCTAAAAACAAAGTTGTCACCTCAGCTTGAAGTTGTATTAAAGAGGTTGCATTGAAGATGAATTTTTTAACAAAATGGATGTCCATCCTACGTGACATCTAATTATGGACATCTAATTTTTTCACAACTCACATTAGCATCGGAGATACTCTTATAAGCACATGTACCGATCACTTAGCGAGTGTAAGTGTGTAAGTACTTGTATTTATAAGCACATGCACCGATCACTGTTTATTTTTTTTCCTATATATATATATCTGAGCATTGCCTTTCTAGTTACATCACACTCATTTCAAAGTTGCTAGCATTGCCCGATCAAGATTGTATACCATGGCTTTGCCCAACTTTGATTCGTCAAAAATTCTCTCCAAGTCTGACATTACTAAACCTGCACTTTCAAACGAGATGGCGAGGCATATGATCCCGCTTATGAATGGTAGACATTTCTTGGATTTGACAGTTGAGGATATATGGGGTCAACAGTGGCCACTCCGTTACTATACTCGGCCAAATGGAAACAGAATCTGCCCCGTCTTCACAATTGGGTGGTATCTGTATGTTAAAGCCAAATGTGTTCGAGTTGGTGATCAACTCATCTTTTCAGGACGTCAAGTTGTAGGTGCTGATGGAGAACTGGAGATGCGGTACAAGATTCGGGTGACAAGGCCAGGTCCAGTCACTTTTAACGGCGAGCCTGTTCCTCTGGATGTGGAGTACCTTGCATGACTTTGAGTTAATTCTAGTTTGATATTCAAGAAATGTGGACATATCTTATGTCTTATTACTACAAGTGTGATAATCAGTGTGTTTGTATCTTCTACTTTTGTCTTGGACATGTCTTATAACTACAAGTGTAAGAATCAGTGTGTTTGTATCTTCAACTTTTGTTCTTTCTGTAGTCTTGTACGTGTTTGATGTTGCATATTTCCAAATTTTTATATATCTTCAATTAATGTTTTCAGTTTTCCATTTGTGGCTTTTTAATTTAATTTAATTTAATTTTTTTTTTTGACTTCAATTATATTGGAATATTCCTGCTTGGTTTTTTCGTGAGTCATCAGGCCCCTACAAAAAGACGTACCACAAATCACTCACAAGTCACAAGGCACTCGAACTAGATGTACCATCGGCCCGACGAGAGGATGGCAAATATGCCGTCGTGGAGGGTGTAGTCCACGTCGGAGTCGGAGAGGATGCATGGTGATTCCGCCGAATTTTGGGAGGAGGCCTAACCCAAACCAGAACCATGCATCCTCTCCGATTCCGACATGGACGCCACCAACAACGATCTTCGAACTCCTCCACATATTCGTTGGCCGAGCCGACAGAGGAGTGGCCTCATCAATCCTATCCTGGCCATTCCTCTGCCTCGCTTCGCTTTTCTCTGTCGTGCCTCTCTCAAGCCAAAGCCCACTCAGATCCGTTGTTATTGCCGTTGCCGGAAATTGAAGTAGAAAAGTCTTGGATAGCACCACTTGTGTGCCTTTGTTCTCGGCTCCATGGAACTCTGTCTTCATCGTTTCCACGGAGTTGAGTCCATTCTATTCCCTCCCTGGAATTTCAGGGTTTTTGTTTTAATTGGACTTCGATCGGTTTTAATTTCAATTCCGTGGAGTTGTTTTGTTGTTCCTGCGACAATAGCCACTTGGAATCACCTCTCTGTATATCGGCTGGGGTCTAGATGGTATTGTCTAACTTGAATTTTGTCTCTTAGAATTTACTACTACTTTGCAATTCAATCGATCTAATCGGGCAGTCCATTGTTGTCAAGACTCTTTGTTAGATAAGAATAAATGTTTCGATTAGATTATCAATTAGGTTTTGATTAGAGTTGTTTAGGACTAGGGTTAGGATTATTTTGAATTATTTTCTGCCGTAAACAACCGCTATAAATATGTGGTTTATTTTAACAATGATGACTGAGAATTGAATCCCAAAATCCTCTGTACGTATACTTCTTCTCCTACAGTTGTTAATGGAGTACTTCTCATGTTAGGAGGAACGCTCTGTTTTGCCGGTCGTGGTTCCCGGAATCCCATCACCGGTGAATTGAGGTAAGAATTTTCGATCTTAAGATGTATCTTGCAATATGTTGGTCAAGGGCATATTCTGATCAAGAAGAGGAGTTGAATCTACTGTTTGAGAGTCGTAGCATGGCTCTGAATCTTTAATCCTGGATGTGAATGAAATGCCTTTGCAATTAATATTTAATGAGTCTGCAACCTTAGTTTATAAGCCATTGATTTTGTTCCTGGTTATGTTTGAGACCCATTCTTATCTTTTCTATCGACTTAAACCTTGATTTGTTTGATTCATTTTGATAGTTGCATGTTTTGTCTCAACAATATTTCAATTACCCTGTGTTTTCATCAGTATATTGATGGATTTTGATGAGAATTTGATACACTATTATTGACCTAATATGATTGTATCCTTTTCCTTTTTGATCCTGTCAGGAGGAGGCAACTGCAATCAAGGCCGCAGGCAAATCATGGTACCAAACTATGATCTCAGACAGTGATTTTACCGAGTTCAAGAACTTCTCAAAATGGTTTGGTGTCTCCCAGTAATCTAGTTTTTTATTATCAAAGTTTATTTTAAGTCCATATATTGTTTTAACTTTTTGTTTGGTGTTGAACAACATTTGTTTCTTTAGCTGTTTTGTCTCTCAGTAATCTAGTTTTTGATTATCAAAGTTTTTCGTAGACCAATTCCTAATATAGACTTGTCTCCATCAAATGTAGCATTAATGAGTAATATTAGAGATGAAATTACAAAAACAATGTGGCGAGATTGCTCACTTGTAGTGTCTTCTCTAATTTTTTTTATTACCGTAAACAAATCAAATATCGTATAATCCATTTTATAAATCAATTAAAAATGAATGAATGACATGTATGACATGATTAAATCCACATTTTATGAGGGATTAGAAGAATCTGTTTTGAAAAAAAAAGGGATTAAAAAAGGGTTCAATGCTCTCTCTCTCTCTCTCTCTCTGTGTCTGTGTGTGTGTGTGTGTGAAGCACACAAATCCAAAAGACTCAAAACAAAAGATGTGAAATGGGTTTGTTTGACGAAGTAAGAGATGAGTCGCACAAAACATACTCAAACAAGACCCTTACCAATTTGGTTGCTTTGCTTGCTTCAAACTGTTTATCCCACATCGAGAAAACATGATGGGAAAGTTAATAATATTTGTGTATAAATAAAAGCAGTTCGGGCATTGCAATGTACAACCGGTGTTACGGTATCATTGCGGTTTCGTAATAGAAAAAAATGAAAAATCACATAGGATCTGTGTAACAAATACATGAGATCCGAGTGTTTTTTTTTTATCTATTTTTCCATTACAGGACTGCAGTGGTATCGTGATCCCAGTTGTATACATATTTACTCTTTAAGAACTATTTTTATATTGCGGATTTAGGATTTTAAATACGTCACTGATATTTGTTTTGTTAGAGCATCTCTAACAACAATGCTCTTTATACTTAGCCAAAAACTGATGGTAATTTTACACTTCCATTATTTCACAATTTTCCTAACATGATTCTATTTTAGAGAAATAGTATTGGCACTCTTCAAATTTGGAAAAACCATTTTATGCTTTTCCAAATTATCTTATCTATTAATATCATCCTTTTATTTATTAAAATGATACTCATTGAAAAATTGATCTTTTTAAAAAAAAAAATCTAAAATAAATTAATGTTATCCCCTTATTTACCAAAATACTATTAATTGGATAGAATTAGATGAAAAGATCATTAGTGTCCCAATTGCAGCGGTTTCTTGCTGGCAGCAGCCCAATTACAGCAGTTTCTTGCTGTTAGCAAAAATTTTAAACGGGTAATTTCATACAATATAAGACCTTACTTTTTTATAAAATGTCTCTCATCAATTTAATCTTACTTGACTAGTTTGGTACACTGTATTTTATTTTATTGGACTGTATTATTGAATTGGATTGTATTGTATTGTATTATTTTCATACAATCCTATGTTTGGTGATATTTTGTATTACATTATATTATGTTGTATTAACTAATACAACCTCTCTGCTCTATATTAGCTAATACGATATCCACCGTATTAGACCAATTAAAATATATTAGTTAATACAATACAATAAACAATGCAAAACAAAACAAACTTTGTATTGTATTATTTTAATACATTTTAAACTCCTAATACAATACAATACGGTGCACCAAACATGCTCTTAGAGATACAGCAAGTAAGCAAATATATAGAGAAAACAAGAGTGAAAAACCTACAATACCCCTCACACTATTCCAACACTCCCCCTCTTGCAAAAATCTAATGATTTCCTCACACCAAAACGAACGACTGTGAAGCCTCCTAAAACAACCTAAAAAAGACCAAACAATGCTTGTTCGTCGAACAATGTGGGACAGCACATCCAACACGACCACCTAAACCGACTACAGCGGCAGGAACCAAAGGAAGAAACAGGCAAGGAAGAAAAAAAAAAGTCTGGTTGCCACAGAAAACAAAACAAATCAGATCTGGGGATTGTCCGAAAGGTCGCCATCGTCGGCGCTGCAGCTGAGAAGAGGATCCGACTGGAATAGTTGAAAAATGACCCGATCTGAGAAAGGAGAGCCTTGGCTGCCGGAAAACGACTAAGACCAGGTCGGACAGCTGCTGGAAAGGTCGCCAACGCTGGCGCTGCAGCAGAGAAGAAGATCCGTAACTGTATCAGGCGAGAGCGGAAAGCACTTGGAGGAAGCTCGACGGCGGATGAAAAGTGACCAAGGCCAGGTCGGACGGCGCCAACAAGGTCGCCAGGACGTGCGACGGCGGTCGGCGCCGCAGATCAGATGAATATCCGGCTGCATCGGCCCAGATCGGAGGGCCGCCGGAGTCTGCCGGAAAAACTACCTAATGGCATTGACTAGGTCACCTGGACGTGCGCCACCACCGGCGCTGTAGTCAGAGGAAGATCTCTAACTGGATCGAGCTGGAGCTGCAGAAGAAAGAAGAAAGACGCAGCGGAGAAGAAGAGGCTGCATCGGAGAAACGACGGAGCTATGCCGGAAATGGTCGGACGGCACCGACTAGTTCGCTAGGACGAGGGACTTCGCCGCCAACAGCTGCTGCCGCAGCAGGGTGTCGACGGCGGCCGGAAAGGAAGCTGATTCGGGCTCTGATACCATATAGAATTTGAAGGAGAGAAAAAGGAAAGAAATGATTAAACACGGTGTCATCACTGTGTCGGTGTGAGAGTTGCTCAAAAGACTCCCAACACATCATTAAACATGTCACTTCTCTTGATTCTTTAAAATTTAATCATTTTATCATCATCTTTTCATTAATCATCGGATCATTTAAATGACCAAAAATGATTAAATGATTTTTGTACAAAATTTTATTTAATATATAAAATATAAAATATTGATTTCAGGTGCATCATACTAGCCAAGTGCCCAAGTTGCTTTCTTCGTATATAATTAGCTTTCTTCTGTTTATTGACATTATGACGAGGAAATTGATGAAAGATACTGTCTCCGTAGTTAGAAAAAGGGTAATATAGTAATATAGTAATATGAGCATGAGAAAAACATGGATCCATTGGATGTTGAAATGCATTGGATGGCTGGATGCACAACCTCAAATTTTCTAAATCTGTCAAGCTCTCTCTTCTCTCCCATTTTCTCATGTCTCAGGCTACGTCGGTCATCGGTCTGAAGATCGGACGACAATGAGTTCATTGGCACAATCAGTTTTTATCGGATTCATAACGAATCGGTGCAGATCTAACGACAAAGGTTCGGCACGGTTCGGGTTTGGCTTCCGACGAATGTTTTTCCGATGGTTTTTTTGGGTCAACTCACCCGATGATGATGTTGCAGTTTCTTCAAACTTCAAACTACGGTTTGACAACCAAGACAATTTTGTTTAGCGACGGTCCTTTTGAGAGATCGGAAGATCGGCACTTTCCACACCTTCCGGTGTGGGTGGTGTCGACTCACTTGCCCTGGAGGTCGACAGTCTGCAGCGCGTGACTGCGTGTCTGAAAATGAGAGGTTGGTGTCGACAAACTTTTTGCCTGAGTGCGTTAGGATGACCAAAGTTTTTCTCCTTCTTAACATCATTTTGCTTGTTTCAATTTTTTATTATTTCTTTTCAAAACAATTTGCATTTCTTTCTATTTCCATTCAGCTGAGTTGAGCTAACATGTCAACACTCAACAGAGTTCTGATGTTGAAATCATTTGAGCTTTTGTACACCTTTTTTGGCTTGTGTTTTTCTCAGTTTGATTATCAGAGCATTTGGTGACATTGCAGGAACTGATCGATGATTTGCATCTGAATTCTTAATTTTATAAATTTGCGACTTCATACTTCACAATTCATTCTTTCTTAGGTGCGAGCGGAGTTGGAACGAGCGATGGAAGGTGCGATGGAACGAGTGTTGGAATGTTTGCGACAAGAGATGAAAGGAGCGAGGAAATCAGCGATGAGAGTGCTGAAACAAGAGATGGAACTGGCGATGGAACCAGTGATTGAACGAGTGAAGAACGATGGAACCACTGATAAAACAAGTGAGGAAACGGGCGATGGAACCAGTGAAGATACAAGAGATGGAACCGGCTAATGAACGAGCGAAGAAGAAACTAGCGATGGAAAACCTTAACACAGGATGCAGCAGCTGATCGGAACGTGAATCAGAGGTTAGTTGCATGTGTTATGAGGATATTTTTTTTTCTGTATAATTAATTGATTCTTTTGCTTCCTTAAAATTTCATCTGTATTATGGCAATATCTGTCATTTTTTATACTAAAAAAAGTCTGATTTTGGTTTTCCTGTTGATTTTGTTGTAGAACATCACTTGATCATCAGACTAAGAAATCAGCAAAAGGAGAACAAATTACCAGATAAGATTTATACGAATGAACAGATAAACAATGACAGTGTTACGGAAGCAATAAGTCAAGCTTTTGCGGTCAGGGATCATCGTGGAAAAAGTAAGTTTTAAAGCTTGATCAACTCCATCGATCTATATGTTCTTATCAATTAAAAGATATTAATTAGATTTAGAAATATGTTCGTTTAATCGCTTTATAAATTAATATGTTTGTGTTCTGTATGATAATATTGTCTTTGACATATTCATTTAGTGAACAAGAAACACGATCATCCATCCCTTGACGATGAAGTGTGGCATTTGAAGAAGATAGCAAGAAAGCATAACTTTCATACACGCTTGAATGATAAACATATATATTCATACAATCAGGGACTTCAAGAATATGTATAAAACCAATCCCATCAAACTAAGAGAGGTAATTAAGGACTACCACGATGATGTTTATCTTGTTCTTGTTTGATGAGTATTAATTATACATGTGGATGAATAATCCATCTTAAATTTCTGAACTGCAGATACTTAACGATTGCACAGAGTCGGATTGGGAAGAAATTGTACAACATGCTTCTAGTGTTGTAGATGATGAGAAGCTAAATGCTTCCTCAAAACCCTTAATAAGTCCAACTACAGTTCCTCACCAAGGTATACAAGTTGTTATCTGTGTCATCTCTTTTATTTGCTATCTGAAAACTATAATTATTACAGATATGCAGAACGATTACAACCCTGCATCATCTCAATACATGAGTGGACTCTAGCCAGAAATTGTTCCGAACGATGTTTACGGTAACCCAGAATGGATTGAATGAAATTAGCAACTTCCCTCCTTCACCGAATCACCGAATAGTAATATCAGGACACAGTATTCTCAAATCAACACACCGAAAAAATACGGTTATGACTGGTCAGTGCCGGAATGACCTTGACTTTCCCTATCTTTATTTTCTTTTTGAACAGGTGTGTTTTGAATATTTGGGTTTAGTTTATGACTTTATGTGAATTTAACTTTATTTATCATTATTTTTATTTTTTATTTTTTAGTTTTCACATACCTTGATTTTCAAAAATTAAAGGCTGCTGGAATCCTTATCAGCAAAATCAAATGCCACATGATAATATCTTTTTATGAACATGTGTTTTTTATTCCATTTCATGATTACTAAAATATGAAGTAAAAGGATAGTGACAAGGAAAAGGAGACGTGAAGGACGTGGCAGAGAGCATGGAGTAATTGTTGTTAAGTATTGATTTTTCTATTATCTGGCATTAGTTATTCTGTGTTTTAACTTTTAATTGAGTACGTAATATCTATCTAACTCATTTAAATGTTGCATGATAGAGATCTATAAAGTAGATTTGCCTTAATTTTATAAAGTTTTTAGTTTTTTGAACTTGGAAGACCAAAATTAAACTTAATGTATTTTTTCTTTGATCTGGGTTATGTTTTTGCTTTTTTAAGCTTTATATTGTTTTTTCATGGGTTTGGCTTGCTTTATGATTAACTCACATGGTTTCGATCGGTTTAGTTTCTAATTTATTCAATAATTACTTTCAAAAAGTAACTCTTCATCTACTTCTTCAAATCACCGTCAAAACTTATCTAATTATTAACTAATCACTTTTATAAAGTTTACCGAATGTCGTTTTAAGTCAAAATTATAAAATAAACTAGTTTTTAACTTTTCAAAAGTAATACTAAATTAACCCTAAATGGGTTGTATTCAAATTAATATTGTATGTATGGATTTTTTGTTGTGGAAATTGGGCTCAAATTTGTTCTCTCATTAAGAGTTTCTGTTCCAATTTTACACACAAACAGGGACCGTTAACAGTCATTCTAATATTCTATCCATGAATACGCAGCCAAGTTCAATCAATATTCAATTCACTTGTCAAAAAAAAAGTTGTTTTTCAGAAGGAAATCCCTTGGAAGTAGCCAGCAATTGTTTCGTAAACCTTTGTTGATTGCTTAGGTTATATATATATATATATATATATATATATATCATATGCGGTTATGACGATTTGAAACCTGAAATATTGTCTGATTGAATAAGCGTTCTCTACCATCAAACCACACTGGGTTTATTTCGGTTTTGTTACTATACAAGTTTAGTTTAGATATACTCTGGTTAGGTAAGATTTCGATATAAGCCTGACTCTCAACCATTGAACATAATATACTGTATATAAAGCTAGTCAAGTATTGACATGATTGTTTTTCTTATATATGTAGTCAATAGATAGTGACATAGGTTATTTATATAATAATAATAATAATAATAATAATAATAATAATAATAACAGATTCTAAAGTCATTCACCATATCCTCCTTATATGCATTCTACTAATTTGAATGAAACTTTAGTAAAATAATGTGATTATATATATCTCAGCCTCAGGTATGAGATTTCCGTATTTTTTTTATACGGGATTGGCTATGTAACAGTACAAAATGATTTGGATGCATACTCTCAAAAGGGGCATTCATTTTGTAATGTTATATATTTATAACGTTACATAATCGATTCAGTACCAATCGTGTGTGTTGCACAGAGACTTTGCAGAGTTTGTAAAGAATACGAGGTGATGATATGCTACTTTTCATATAACTTGAATTCTCTCTATGTATGTATCATGTATGTGTTTGCTCACATCAAAGTGTTTGTTTGTTTTCTGAAGGTGGGTTTTGTGTGTTTTGCTGCAGGGCTGTCTTGGACATTATGGCTGGGAATTCTGTTTCTGTGGAAGAAATGGCATCCATAATGGAACCTATTATTCAAAAACTTGTAAGATTATTCTTCTAATTGGTTGCTTGTTTCCATTTTTTTATATAAATATTTTTGCATTTCTTTCTAGTTCAATTCAGCTTAGTTGCTCAACAAGGTTGATCTTGTTCTGCACCTTTTTTGGATTGTGTTTTTCTCAGTTTGATTATCAGAGTTAGGACTCAAATCTCAATCAATTGGTAACAATGAACATTGAATATCATCCTCTTAAAATTGTATTAATTGATACTATTAGCAAGGCAACAGTAACATCCGGTCATCTTAATTTCTTCGATAAGGATCCAGATTCTTGTTCTTGATGGTGATTTTGGTTTTGGTTTTGAGGACCAAGAAAACTGGACTGAACAAGACTTAAATGCCAAAGTTGTTCATGAAACGGAGGGTAAAAGGCCATTGGTGACAGGGAAGTTAGATATTACGTTGAGAGATGGAATTGGTATTATCAGTGACATAAGTTTCACCGATAAAATGTCAAAAGTTCAGATTAGGTGCAAGAGTTGTTCAAAGCATTGATGGTCAAGTGAGAATTAAGGGAGCAATAAGTGAAGCTTTTGTGGTACAAAAAGTAAGTTTTTATTTAATGGAATATCTAACTGTTGAGATATTTGTTAACCTTTGGTTAACTTTTGAACGGATGTCATCGTTTGAGGAGGCGGTAATGTTCGCTCTCAGTTAAGGAAGTGAATAAAAATGAACCCTTTATTTATAGTTACTTAATAGGAGAGCAACTATACTCACCCCCTTAACGAGAGGTAACTATCACCCCTACCTCAAGTATTGATATATATCTTAAAATTAATCTAAAATCTAAAGTTAACTCAAAGTTTAAAACACTTGAGGTGAGGGTAATGGTTACCTTAGGGGGGTGTGTGCAAAGTTGTACTCACTAAGTTGTACTCACTTAATAGACAAGCAAATCAACAAGCTTTTACTCTGTTTAGAGAAGAAGCAAAAGCTTCTGTTCTAAAAAGCTCTGTTGAGAGAACCAACCCTAGCAGCTGGAATTTGAAGTCTCTCTTTCTCTCTGTGTGTTTGATGGAGTTAATGATGAATATTGAGGAGTTACATTGGTGAAGCTTTTTGGAGAGGCAATGGAAGAGCGGTTCATTTCTTCGGAGTTGTGTTTGAACTTGTAATGTTGACAGTTTCTCATCTGGGCATGTTTTGATTTTCATTGTCAAGCTTCTGTTTTTATCAATCTTTGTAGATTGGTTTTTGGTTTTTGGTTTTCATCATGTGTATTGTTTGGTTGATAAGAAAACAAGTGGAAAATCTTGAGCAATTTAGTGTTTGTGTTACTTCTTAGGCTCTTTTGAATTGTGTGTTCAAGTCGCTAATATATAGTTTCAGTTTGGTTTCATATCTCTGTTTGGTTGATGAGAAAACAGTGGAAAATAGTGATTGTTGCTGGAGGACACGGTTTTTGACCATCAATGAAGCCCATGAGGTCGAATCCAACTAGGAGAGTGTGGAATTGTAGTTTCCATAATCGATAATTTGTAGCTGTAAGTTTTAGAGGTGCTTGAGCAGCCACGTTGATCGATATTATTGTGTTTGAAGAGGTGGTGATGCTGTGGGAAGAGGAGGACGATGAGATAATGGTGGTGTTGGATTCGGTGGAGCTGGTGGTGTTGTTGAGGTCGTTTGGGTTGGTCATGGTTGGATTGATTGGATCAGATTACTCATTTGAGTTTAGAGATGCTTTGATACCATATAGAGATGTGATAATAATCTGTGTATTATTAATCAAAGCATAGTGCAGTATTTATACAAGACAAGAGACTAATTACAGACGAAGAAGACTTTGTATCCTAGGAGAACTAAAAGACTTGGGAGTTAAACTTACATTATAAGTTAAAGTAATACAAGTTAAACTAGGAGATATAATCAAACTGGATTATCTTTAATATGTTTTTCATCACCGATGCATCCAATATCTTAAACTAATAAGTTTAATCATTAAATTATTGTTGTGTTACATTTTATAATTTTTATACATCGTGTGAGATGCAATCTAGTTTTAAAGTATAATCAAGGATATGCCAATTAATGTTGAATGTTAAACTTGCCACAAGTCAGCCACCCTCCAGCAAAACCACTTCTAGAAGCCAACATTGTTGACTCTCCTCCACCGTCCAAACTCACCAACCACCATCTCCCAACTCCCTTCTTCCCAACTGCCATCTTCCAACCAAGTTTGAATTAGCTGGTTTTGCATTTATTTTGTTTGTCTTTAATCTCATCTCAGTTCCCTATATAAAGGGACTCAGATTATGTTGTAAAATCAGTGGAGTGGTGTAAGAAAATTTCAAGAGAGAAATAAACTTCAAAGCTTCTCCGTTTTTTAGTGTTACAATCTCTCTCAGAGGTGCACCACAAGTGGCCTCAACATTACCATTCCACCAACAGTGGTATCAGAGCCCAGGAGAGCCGGAAACTTGAAGAACAGAGGCCAAAACCAAATTCGCCCAGAAATCAAAGTGCTCAAAATATAAATTTGAGCATACCAGTGTGTTCTACTCGTCCCAAGGAGTGCATCGGTGAAAATTTCATCGAAATCGGAGTTAAAGAGAGGTGTCACGCGCCGTTTGAAGTTGGAGAGTGTACCCACGCGCCGTCCACGCGCAGCCAACAGTCCGGAGCGTCACCGTCACGCGCCGGTCGTCTTCCTCGCCCGATTTTCAGGGTCCGACCCGACGTCCGACCCGTAATCTGACCCGAACTGGTCCGACCCGTCATCTGATCCGACCCGGTTATCCGACCCGGTCCGTGAGTGCTGCTGACGTCACTAACGCCGTTAGTCCGTCTGGAATATTCCGTCAGAAAAGGAATATTCCGTTATCTTGGTTGACTTTTGTCACAAAGTTTGACCGCCCGTTTCAGACACTTCCGAACTCGTTTTTTGACAAACCCGGACTGTTTTCCAAGGTTTTAGACCATTCCGGACGCAACCGTGCACTCAGTTTTTGCAAATTCAGACTCCAGATCAGTGTTCTAAGTAGTTCAAGCTCGATGGCCAACGGAAACGCGCAAGTTGTCATCCCGAAACTCACCAAAGACAACTATGACAATTGGTGCATACAAATGAGAGCCCTACTAGGTTCTCAAGATGTTATGGACATTGTGGAAGATGGATACACAGAACCCGCATCCAAAGAAGCTGAAGGAACCATGACAGAAGCTCAGACAACAACTCTCAGAGCCGATCGAAAGAAGGATTGTAAAGCAAAGTCCATAATCTATCAAGGACTAGACGAACCCACGTTCGAGCTTATAGCTTCCTCCAAGTCATCGAAAGAAGTCTGGGACACCCTTCACAAGACCTACAAAGGTGCTGACAAAGTGAAAAGGATCCGTCTTCAAACTCTACGAGGTGAGTTCGAATCTTTACGAATGAAATCTAATGAATCCATTGCAGAGTTCTATACACGAGTCATGGTTGTTGCAAATCAGCTAAGAAGAAATGGAGAAAATCTCGAAGACATGAGAATTTCGGAGAAAATTTTGCGATCATTGGATCCAAAGTTTGACTTTATAGTGGTGGCCCTGGAAGAAACAAAAGATCTGGAGACGATGTCTGTAGAAGAACTGGTGGGTTCATTGCAAGCCCATGAGCAGAAAGTCACAAGAAGAAGTGACGACAGAGTATTGGAGCAAGCTCTCCAGTCAAAGTTATCCCTCCATGAAAAAAGATATGAGCAAGGGGGGACCTCACAACAAGGAAGAGAACGAGGTAGAGGATCTCGTGGAAGAGGTTCTGGAAATGCTGAAACCAAAGGTAGAGGCAGAGGAGGAAGAGACGCAAGTAGAGGAGGACGTGGACAACAAAACCATGTCTCGAGGACGAGGACGAGGACGAGGAAGAAGAGGCGGTTACAACTACCGTCCGAACGTTGACA
This sequence comes from Acer negundo, assembly GCA_035582765.1. Classification (NCBI taxonomy): domain Eukaryota; kingdom Viridiplantae; phylum Streptophyta; class Magnoliopsida; order Sapindales; family Sapindaceae; genus Acer; species Acer negundo. The sequence continues at coordinate 50,216,541 of CM069235.1, read as the reverse complement.
AAAGAAACGTTCAATGCTATAATTGCCACAAATATGGGCACTATAGCAACGAGTGCAGAGGTATCCCAAATGAAGTAAATGAAAGTTCTAACTTTGCAGAGAAAGAGCAGGTTGAAGGAGAATCGTTGATGCTAATGGCACACAACTCAACCTATCAAAATCAAGATGTGTGGTTTCTTGACTCTGGAGCCAGCAACCATATGACTGGCAGAAAAGACTTGTTCACTGAACTTGATGAGAAAGTTCATGGAGAAATCTCATTTGGTGACCTCTCTAAAATCTCTGTCCAAGGAAGAGGAGATGTCATGATAAAGCAGAAGAATGGAGATCATGCTTTCATCTCCAATGTTTATTATGTTCCAGACATGAAGACAAACATCCTAAGTCTCGGACAACTCTTGGAGAAAGGCTATCACATTAGTCTTCAAAATATGCAACTCACCATCACAGATGCTCGAGGAAAGCTGGTTACTCGAGTCCAGATGACGAAGAATAGGATGTTTCCTCTCGCAATTCATCATGATACGCCAAAGTGTCTGACAGCCATCATCAACAACAAAGACTGGTTGTGGCATCTCAGGTATGGACATCTCAATTTTGAAAGTTTAAAGCAACTGGGAAGTAAGAAGATGGTGAAAGGATTGCCAAATATCCATCACCCAAATGAGATGTGTGAAAGCTGTGTTCTTAGCAAACAACACAGAAATAGCTTCGGAAAGGAGGCAAATTGGAGAGCAACCATGCCACTTGAGCTCGTTCACACAGATGTGTGTGGTCCATTGACGCCAGTATCAAATGGACAGAATCAATACTTCCTTACATTCATTGACGACTACAGCAGGAAGACTTGGGTCTATTTTCTGAAAAGGAAGTCTGAAGTGTTTGGCTACTTCAAAGAGTTCAAAACTCTTGTGGAGAAGCAAAGTGGCTATTATATCAAAGCATTGAGATCAGATCAAGGTGGAGAATACACTGCAGGTGCTTTCCAGGAGTTCCTAAAGCAACAAGGAATCAGACATCAGTTTACACCAGCTTATACTCCACAGTTAAACGGTGTAGCTGAAAGGAAGAATCGAACAATCCTTAACATGGCCAGAAGCATGTTAAAGGATAAAAACATGCCTAAAAGTTTTTGGGCTGAAGCAGTCTTGTGTGCGGTATATCTACAAAATAGATGTCCTACGAAGAGTCTTGATACAAAGACACCGCACGAAGCATGGAGCACTCACAAACCAAGTGTCAGCCACCTTAGAGTTTTTGGCTCTATTGCCTACATCAAAGTCCCAGAAGTGAGAAGAACCAAGCTTGAAGATAAAGGAGAGAAGTGTATCCTTGTTGGATACGGTGACAGAACTATGGGTTATCGGCTATATAACCCCACCACCAAGAAAGTAATCTTCAGCAGAGATGTCATTTTTGAAGAAAATGAATCCTGGAATTGGGATCAAACTAAAGCTTCCAGAAGCGCGGAGTTGATACCTGAAGAAGAGACAAGAGAAGTGGCTACAGAGACACAAACACCCAGAGATCAGCAAACACCTCAACGTGGTTCCCCTTCACCACAAAGGTATGACACTCCATTACCAATTGATAGTGATTTCTCAGATATGAGGCCTAGAGGAACACGCAGTCTAGAAGACCTGTATGAATATACAGAACAGGTGGAAGAAGATCTTACTCTGTATTGTCTGCTGATGACAAGTGATCCAGTTAGCTTTGAAGAGGCTAACCAAGAAGGAAAATGGAGAAGTGCAATGGATGATGAGATTCGATCCATTGAGAAGAACAAGACGTGGGAGTTGACTAATCTCCCAAAAGGCAGGAAAGCTATTGGAGTGAAATGGGTCTACAAAACCAAAAGGAATGCGAAAGGAGAAGTCCAGAGATACAAGGCAAGACTTGTAGCAAAAGGCTATAAACAAAAGGAAAGAGTTGACTACGGAGAAGTCTTTGCGCCAGTTGCCAGACTAGAGACCATCAGATTGCTAATATCATTAGCAGCCCAGAAAAGTTGGAAAATCTACCAACTTGACGTAAAGTCAGCATTCCTGAATGGCTTTCTTGAAGAAGAAATCTATGTGGAACAACCACCTGGATATGTGAAGAAAGGAAAAGAAGATAAAGTGTGCAGACTGAAGAAAACCTTATATGGTTTGAAGCAAGCGCCTCGTGCATGGAATATGAGGATTGATGATTACTTCCAAAAGAACAGATTTGAGAAATGCCCGTATGAGCATGCACTATATATGAAGAAGGAGATTGACGGAAGCTTGTTATATGCATGCCTATACGTTGATGACTTGATCTTCACCGGCAACAATCCAGCCATGTTTGAAGATTTCAAGAGGAGGATGGTGAAAGAATTTGAGATGACTGACATTGGTCTAATGGCTCATTTTCTCGGTATTGAAGTTGTGCAAAGCGAAAAAGGTATCTTCATCTCTCAAAGTATCTATGCAAAAGAAATTCTGAAAAGATTTGGTATGGAAAAATGCAATCCTGTCACAACTCCAGTAGAAACAGGATTAGAGTTAAGAAAGAATGAAAGGGGAGATGTTGATCCAACCTATTTCAAGAGCTTGGTTGGAAGCCTGAGATACTTGACGTGTACCAGGCCAGATATACTTTATGGAGTTGGACTAGTCAGCAGATACATGGAGACTCCTGACCAGTCTCACCTGAATGCAGCAAAGAGGATACTCAGGTACATAAAAGGTACTCTTAATGATGGTATTTTATATACCAAATGTGAAGATTGCAGGTTGATTGGCTATTCAGATAGTGATTGGGGAAGAGATCTGGATGAACGTAAAAGCACCACAGGTTTTACGTATTTTATGGGAGATACAGCGTTCACATGGTCATCCAAAAAGCAAGCCATTGTGACATTGTCATCATGTGAAGCTGAGTATGTTGCTGCCTGCTCAGCTGTTTGTCATGGTATCTGGATCAGGAATGTGTTGCAGTACTTAGGATTTCCACAAGTTAATCCCACAGAGGTCTACATTGACAATCAGTCAGCGATTGCACTAGCAAAGAATCCAGTATTCCATGAAAGAAGCAAACATATTGATACGCGGTATCATTTCATCAGAGAGCATGTGAAGAATAAAGAGGTGGAACTAGTCTCTTGCAGGACATATGATCAAGCTGCTGATATTTTCACCAAGCCGCTCAAACATGATGTGTTTGAAAGACTAAAGACAATGCTTGGTATGACGAAGCATGGAGAGTCAAGTTTAAGGGGGGATGTTGAATGTTAAACTTGCCACAAGTCAGCCACCCTCCAGCAAAACCACTTCTAGAAGCCAACATTGTTGACTCTCCTCCACCGTCCAAACTCACCAACCACCATCTCCCAACTCCCTTCTTCCCAACTGCCATCTTCCAACCAAGTTTGAATTAGCTGGTTTTGCATTTATTTTGTTTGTCTTTAATCTCATCTCAGTTCCCTATATAAAGGGACTCAGATTATGTTGTAAAATCAGTGGAGTGGTGTAAGAAAATTTCAAGAGAGAAATAAACTTCAAAGCTTCTCCGTTTTTTAGTGTTACAATCTCTCTCAGAGGTGCACCACAAGTGGCCTCAACATTACCATTCCACCAACAATTAATACAAAAGATGAAAATAATATAATTGCATATTTTTAATAAGTGTATTATATATTTATGGTATAAAAATATTTAAAATTATGTATTTATATTTGACATTTATAAAATTATAAATGGCACATAAGTAAAATTTTTAAATATTAAAAAAAAAAATGAGATTCTTCTTGATATCAATAAAGTCCTAGTAATTCTTCTTGATAGGAATTCCTTTTTCCTTGATATGATCAAATGTAACACTCATTTTGAAACCTCTGTTTTCCTCGTATAATTCCCTTGGCCAAACACTTACTTATAGTGTCAATTAAGTATTGACTTGATACCTTTGGCACAGCTCCAAGTTGAATCTTGTTAAGAACATTGGAAAGGACTACTCCACTTCTCAATGCAAGTCTGAACTCTTCTTTTGAAAGTTCTAGAGGTTGCATTGGGTCGGCAAATATTTACCTCCAACAACTTCAACCGTCCTTCGTAACCACATAGGCGCTTCATCTTTTTCTTTATTTATTTATTTACATCTATCTTTTCAATTCTATTCTAAAGGGGGTATGGTATCCTTCATCAAGATAGGAAACCATCCCTTAACTTCCAACTGTTTATTATTTTTAATTATTCTACTGTATTCTTCTTTCTCCCATTTATTGCCCCAAGAATTTTTTATCGTCCAATTATCTTGTTTTACCCCATCTCTTGTTTATGTACCCTCTCCAATGTGTACAACTGCATGCCAATATAATTATGAATGATTAGTAACCTCATAGATGGTCCAATCATGAACCATCTTAAGGTTGTTAGAGACTGGGGCACCTATCACTAGAGGTTGATCCTTTAAAATTCTACTAATGACTTCCATTTCATATACAGACCCTATTATTTAAAATAATTTTTACTTTATTTTCCAAAACTCTAGCAAAATCTAACAATAAAAAAAATAAAATTTTAAAAACACTTACTTATAGTGCCATAAAAACATTTTTTATTGTAAACCCGCTTTACACCGATGACACTCTTTCCTTTTGGAAGTTCTGTCAACTCCAACTCTTGTTTCTCTCAATTGCATCTATCTCTTGATTCATGGCCGTCCTCCTTTTTTTCTCATTGGACACTTCTTCAAAACTTATTGGATCTGCATCTATAAATAATGCAAAATCCATACCATCAGTAGTAACCATGACATAGTCATTTGAGGGATACCTTTTATGGTTGATGCAGTCGAGTTGATCTCCTTCGCAATGGCAACTGTGACTATTCATCACTTGTTGGTGAACTAGAAGATGAGGATAATGGTTCCTTTGACTCATATATCAAAGGAAGGAGATATTATTGGAGGAAAAAACAATTGAATTGGTCACACACACACACTCTCAGTTGAATTGGTCACGTATATGAATATCCTTCATTATTTTAATATCCAAATGACACTTTTAATATTTGATTTAAATAGGTTTTGTCCCGATAAAGATCTTAACCCTAATTGGATATCAATTCTCACAAAAAAAAAATGGCTGACATAGCCATGTGTTGGTGGGTCCCGGTCATCCTGCCGTTCCAAGTTTTTGCCTATTTAAACAACCCCTTGTCTATCAAAGTCATGGTCACACACACACTCTTTCTTCTCTACCAATTTCAAAAGCCAATGTTTTACCAAAAAGGAAGAAAAAAATCTAAAATTTATGACAATTTTAATAAGAGATTTCAATGTACAATCAAAGAAACTTAGCATTATTTGGAAGCAAAAACAGTTAAAATGCCATCATTGTGTCGTGTCATGAGCCACACACGTTTTGAAATTTAGAGAACCGTAAACTTCCAAGAAATTTTTTGTAAAGGTTCTCGCAATTGTGATTAAAAAAAATTCAATTAAAATTCATGAGAATATACTACACTCAACCATCGAATCTAGTGTTAGCTTCTTATGATACATTATCTAAATTATCCATTCTTTTAACAAGTAATAATAATTATTTGAACGTATATTCTCTCATATGAGTTTTAATGACAGGCTAACAACTAGCGGTTTAATAAGGATAAACATTTAGACAACTCCAAATATCACATAATTACTTCTTTGTACTTCTTTGATATGATTTATATTGTAAATCATGGTGATATTAAGCTTTCTCTTTATAAATATATGTCAAAATTATCGCATCTAATTGTTTTCAAACCTATGTAAAAATAAAAATAAAATAAAAAATTGTTTGTAGACTACCATACCAAATACTGTAACAAGGTCAATAATCAATATTAGTGAAAATAACACTATTTGTCAATTTTGGAAAATCACATAATAAGAGCACATGAAAAGATAAAACAAAAAAGTTCAAAAAAAAATTAAAAGAGGGTGAAAAACCAGAAGGTGATGACATTAATAAAATTTCTAGTTTTATGTGAAATTAATAGGAGGGGAAAAAAGAAATAAGATTAGAAAGAGAAAAATAAAAAGTTTTAAAAAAACGTGAAAATAAATAAGGAAATAAAATTGAAAGAGGAGAGAGAATGAAATAAAATAATAAAATTTAGGAGAGAATTAAATAAATAGGAGAGAGAAAATATAAATATTGAAGGTGGAAAGAGAAAGTGATTAAACAACTAAAATCTAATTGACAAAAATTGTGAGTGTGTGAGAGAGTTTGTAAAAAATACAAGGTGGTGAATGATGATAGGCTGCTTTTTCATATAACATGAACTCTCTCTCTCTCTCTCTGTGTTTGCTCACATCAAAGTGTTTGTTTTCTGAAAAATTCTTCATGATATAGTATGAGTTCAAAGTGTTTGTTTTTTGAAAAAATCTTCATGATATATATATTGAGTTCAAAGTGTTTGTTTTTATGTCTGTATAACTGATTTCTGAAGGTGGGTTTTGTGTGTTTTGTTTCAGGGCTGTCTTGGACACTATGGCAGGGAATTCTGTTTCTGTGGAAGAAATGGAATCCATAATTCGAAAAGTTGTAAGATGAAACTTCTTGATTGGTTGTTTCAATTTTTTTTATTATTATTATTTTTTTATAAAAAAAACAACATTTTGCTTTTCTTTCTAGTTCAATTCAGCTTAGTTGAGGTAACATGTCAACACTCAACAGGGTTGACTCAATCAATTGGTAACAATGAACTTTGAATACCATCCTCTCATTGTTCACAACCCTTCATTCGTTGTTAGGTGCTAGAGGAGATGGAACAAGTGACGAAACATGTGACTCTAACCATCCTCAAGCACTTCAACGTAACTCCAAGGTTAGTTCTTGTGTTATTGGCGCCTCTGTGCATCTTTATTATTACTTTTTAACATCTAACTCATTAGCGCAGCCTATATACGTGCTGTACAATTTTCAGGAAAGTGGCTGTGAATTTATTTATTTTTAAATAAAAGAAACTAATATTGGTTTTCACTTTGATCTTGCTGTAGAACTTCACTTGATCAGGCTGAGACATCAGAAGGAAGAGGCTATCAGTTGCGGTTTGCTAATAAATTGCCCTCTATCATTTTTACAGACAACAAGATAAAAGATAAGAGCAATGAGTCTGTAAAAATTGTATTAGTTGATACTATCCGCAAGGAACCAGTGACATCCGGTCCTCTTTCTTCGATAAAGATCCAGATTCTTGTTCTTGATGGTGATTTTGGTTGTGAGGCACAAGAAAACTGGACCGAACAGGAATTCAATGCCAAAGTTGTTCATGAAAGAGAGGGTAAAAGGCCACTGTTGACAGGGGAGCTAAATATTATGTTGAGAGATGGAGTTGGTATTATCAATGACTTAAGTTTCACCGATAATTCTATCTGGATAAGATGTCGAAAGTTCAGATTAGGTGCAAGAGTTGTGCAAAGCATTGGTGGTCAAGTGAGCATTAAGGAAGCAATAAGTGAAGCTTTTATGGTGAAGGATCATCGTGCAGAAGGTAAGTTTTAAAACTTAGTTATTGATCTATCTGTTCTTATCGATTAAAGGGAAGTTAATTGATATGATCGCCTTCTTGTATAAATATGCTTGTGTTCTGTATAATAGGTTTTAGCCTATCCTAGAAGACTGACTGATTACATGTTCATTTAGTGTACAAAAAACACTGTCCTCCATCCTTGGATGACAAAGTATGGCGTTTGGAAAAGATAAGAAAAGATGGTAAATTTCATCAACGGTTGGCTTCTCATCAAATTGATACAGTCAAGGACTTCATGCGGATGTATGTAACCGATCCCATCACACTAAGAAAGGTAAGAACCACGGTATTGTTTATCTTGTGTGATGAGTATTATGTCGATGAATCCATCTTAATTTTGGACTGCAGATGCTCAATTGCCCAAAAGGGGCATGGGACAAAATTGTAGAACATGCTTCTACTTGTGCTGTAGTTGATGAGAAGTTTTATGCTTATTCTGTGGAAGGAATCGGTCTTTTGTTCAATTCCATCTACATGCTTGTAGCAGCAACGTTTGATGGCCACAATTATCAGTATCTTGATAAACTTAGCGTCGTTCAAAAGGTTTTGTAATGCTTATTCTGAATCTCATTATTCATCAATAGTTATATGTTTTACTAGAGTAGTGTTGGAAATCAGCCACCTGACTTAGAAATTGACAAACTTCATTCTTCGATGGCAGTCTTCAGTCGAAAGTATAAAGGAGCAGGCTTACAAAAATGTGAATAACTTTGATCCAATTGATGGACTTGCCATTTTTGGCCCATCAAAGTCCTTAACAAGCCTGCAAGATGAGCCAATTAGCGGTTCAACAACAGGTCTGCAGCGTCCTGAGTTCCCAGTTGCTGAACAAGGTATACAAGTTGTAGCATATATTTATATAATATATAAGAAAATTCAGGATTCCGTATCTGTCTTATTTTCTGAAACCATAAATCTTACAGGTTCGGCAGAAATGCAGATAGATTGCCACCATGCAACAGCTTCATCATTTTATATGGGTGGATCGGAAAATCATAGCCATCAGTTACAACTTCCTGTTGCAGAAAATACTCATCTTATACAAGAGTTTGATCCGATATTTGGAAACTACAACTTCAGAATGGATGAATTTTTCTCACCCTTCAATGGTGAAACTGTTCCAAATTTAGCTTCTGAGATGACATCTCAGGCTCCCATGTCAACCTGGCCTCCTGTTAATGCTACATGGGAACACATCAATGGTTTTAACCAACCTTCGACCATGAATGACTCTGAATTTGCACACGATGCGAATACTCATGGTATGCAGCAAGCGGTTGATCCAATGTCAACCAGGTCTCCTCTTAGTGCTACATGGGGAAACAGCTATGGAATGTTTATGCCGATCAGCAATAACTTTGAATCTGCTTCCCTTTTGAATACTGATGGTATATTTTTGGACCAACAGAGTGTTATAACTCAAAGGAAGGAGATATTATTGGAGAGAAAAAAGAATTACAAAAGCATTATATAATTGATAGTACATCAAGTATTCAACTTGGTTCAACCAAGAAAAGATATAGGAAATCCCTATATTGTTGCAATATAGGAAATCACACACACTCTCTCTCTCTCACATATTGTTGCAACTTGCAAGTGTGAGTGAAAAAACCTTTCCTTGAAATTTCATGTAAGTTTAAGTACAGTTTTTTTTACAGAAATACCCTTCTGAAAGAGGTTTAATGATTTATAGTCCTCTTGGAAATTTCATGTAAGTTTAATTGTGCCTTTGTTTTATACAATTCTCTAAATATAATAATTAGGGATTTATCTACTCCGAACAAGAAGAAAAACAATCAAAATCTCCCTCACAAGAAGTTTGACGCACATCATGCACGCAGCCATTTTTGCATGTACTTGCTATACGTTGTAACAATTCGAATGTGGTGATTGTGTACTTGCTATCTGATTTTCATTTAAAAGGCTAGACCATGCACCCAATCATAACATTGACACCAAGCTAATCTCAGCAAGTGTACGTACTCATTTCCCTATATATAGCTGATCCAGCATTGCTTTTCTAATTACATCACACTCATTTCAAAGTTGCTCCAGCATTGCCCGATCAAGATTGTATACCATGGCTTTGCCCAACTTTGAGTCGTCAAAAATTCTCTCCAAGTCTGACATTACTAAACCTGCGCTTTCAAACGAGATGGCGAGGCATATGATCCCGCTTATGAATGGTAGACATTTCTTGGATTTGACAGTTGAGGATATATGGGGTCAACAGTGGCCACTCGTTACTATACTCGGCCAAATGGAAACAGAATCTGCCCCGTCTTCACAATTGGATGGTATCTGTATGTTAAAGCCAAAGGTGTTCGAGTTGGTGATCAACTCATCTTTTCAGGATGTCAAGTTGTAGGTGCTGATGGAGAACTGGAGATGCGGTACAAGATTCGGGTGACAAGGCCAGGTCCGGTCACTTTTAACGGCGAGCCTGTTCCTCTGGATGTGGAGTACCTTGCATGACTTTGAGTTAATTCTAGTTTGATATTCAAGAAATGTGGACATGTTTTATGTCTTATTACTACAAGTGTGATAATCAGTGTGTTTGTATCTTCTACTTTTGTCTTGGACATGTCTTATAACTACAAGTGTAAGAATCAGTGTGTTTGTATCTTCAACTTTTGTTCTTTCTGTTGTAACTTGCATGTACCTTTCTTACTCGATTAATAAACACTACTCTTGTAGTCTTGTACGTGTTTGATGTTGCATATTTCCAAATTTTTATATATCTTCAATTAATGTTTTCAGTTTTCCATTTGTGGCTTTTTAATTTAATTTAATTTATTTATTTATTTTTTTGACTTCAATTATATTGGAATATTCCTGCTTGGTTTTTTCGTGAGTCATCGGACCCCTACAAAAAGACGTACCACAAGTCACTCACAAGTCACAAGGCACTCGAACTAGATGTACCATCGGCCCGACGAGAGGACGGCAAATATGCCGTCGTGGAGGGTGTAGTCCAAGTCGGAGTCGGAGAGGATGCATGGTGATTCTGCCGAATTTTGGGAGGAGGCCTAACCCAAACCAGAACCATGCATCCTCTCCGATTCCGACATGGACGCCACCAACAACGATCTTCGAACTCCTCCACATATTCGTTGGCCGAGCCGACAGAGGAGTGGCCTCATCAATCCTATCCTGGCCATTCCTCTGCCTCGCTTCGCTTTTCTCTGTCGTGCCTCTCTCAAGCCAAAGCCCACTCAGATCCGTTGTTATTGCCGTTGCCGGAAATTGAAGTAGAAAAGTCTTGGATAGCACCACTTGTGTGCCTTTGTTCTCGGCTCCATGGAACTCTGTCTTCATCGTTTCCACGGAGTTGAGTCCATTCTATTCCCTCCCTGGAATTTCAGGGTTTTTGTTTTAATTGGACTTCGATCGGTTTTAATTTCAATTCCGTGGAGTTGTTTTGTTGTTCCTGCGACAATAGCCACTTGGAATCACCTCTCTGTATATCGGCTGGGGTCTAGATGGTATTGTCTAACTTGAATTTTGTCTCTTAGAATTTACTACTACTTTGCAATTCAATCGATCTAATCGGGCAGTCCATTGTTGTCAAGACTCTTTGTTAGATAAGAATAAATGTTTCGATTAGATTATCAATTAGGTTTTGATTAGAGTTGTTTAGGACTAGGGTTAGGATTATTTTGAATTATTTTCTGCCGTAAACAACCGCTATAAATATGTGGTTTATTTTAACAATGATGACTGAGAATTGAATCCCAAAATCCTCTGTACGTATACTTCTTCTCCTACAGTTGTTAATGGAGTACTTCTCATGTTAGGAGGAACGCTCTGTTTTGCCGGTCGTGGTTCCCGGAATCCCATCACCGGTTAATTGAGGTAAGAATTTTCGATCTTAAGATGTATCTTGCAATATGTTTGTCAAGGGCATATTCTGATCAAGAAGAGGAGTTGAATCTACTGTTTGAGAGTCGTAGCATGGCTCTGAATCTTTAATCCTGGATGTGAATGAAATGCCTTTGCAATTAATATTTAATGAGTCTGCAACCTTAGTTTATAAGCCATTGATTTTGTTCCTGGTTATGTTTGAGACCCATTCTTATCTTTTCTATCGACTTAAACCTTGATTTGTTTGATTCATTTTGATAGTTGCATGTTTTGTCTCAACAATATTTCAATTACCCTGTGTTTTCATCAGTATATTGATGGATTTTGATGAGAATTTGATACACTATTATTGAGCTAATATGATTATATCCTTTTCCTTTTTGATCCTGTCAGGAGGAGGCAACTGCAATCAAGGCAGCAGGCAAATCGTGGTACCAAACTATGATCTCAGACAGTGATTTTACCGAGTTCAAGAACTTCTCAAAATGGCTTGGTGTCTCCCAGTAATCTAGTTTTTTATTATCAAAGTTTATTTTAAGTCCATATATTGTTTTAACTTTTTGTTTGGTGTTGAACAACATTTGTTTCTTTAGCTGTTTTGTCTCTCGGTAATCTAGTTTTTGATTATCAAAGTTTATCGTAGACCAATTCCTAATATAGACTTGTCTCTATCAAATATAGCATTAATGAGTAATATTAGAGATGAAATTACAAAAACAATGTGGCGAGATTGTTCACGTAATTAGAGGTGGTGTCTTCTCTAATTTATTCATGATCTTAATTATATCAATGTTATGTTATGAAAATTATAATGAAATATAAACGTAATCTAAATTGATAGTTAGGTATTTTTTTTATTACCGTAAACAAATCAAATATCGTACAATCTATTTTATAAATCAATTAAAAATGATTGAATGACATGTATAACATGATTAAATCCACATTTTATGAGGGATTAGAAGAATCTGTTTTGAAAAAAAAAAGGATTAAAAAAGGGTTCAATGCTCTCTCTCTCTCTCTCTCTCTCTCTCTCTGTGTCTGTGTGTGTGTGTGTGAAGCACACAAATCCAAAAGACTCAAAACAAAAGATGTGAAATGGGTTTGTTTGACGAAGTAAGAGATGAGTCGCACAAAACATACTCAAACAAGACCCTTACCAATTTGGTTGCTTTGCTTGCTTCAAACTGTTTATCCCACATCGAGAAAACATGATGGGAAAGTTAATAATATTTGTGTATAAATAAAAGCAGTTCGGGCATTGCAATGTACAACCGGTGTTACGGTATCACTGCGGTTTCGTAATAGAAAAAAATGAAAAATCACATAGGATCCGTGTAACAAATACATGAGATCCGAGTGTTTTTTTTTATCTATTTTTCCATTACAGGACTGCACTGGTATCGTGATCCCAGTTGTATACATATTTACTCTTTAAGAACTATTTTTATATTGCGGATTTAGGATTTTAAATACGTCACTGATATTTGTTTTGTTAGAGCATCTCTAACAACAATGCTCTTTATACTTAGCCAAAAACTGATGGTAATTTTACACTTCCATTATTTCACAATTTTCCTAACATGATTCTATTTTAGAGAAATAGTATTGGCACTCTTCAAATTTGGAAAAACCATTTTATGCTTTTCCAAATTATCTTATCTATTAATATCATCCTTTTATTTATTAAAATGATACTCATTGAAAAATTGATCTTTTTTAAAAAAAAAATCTAAAATAAATTAATGTTATCCCCTTATTTACCAAAATACTATTAATTGGATAGAATTAGATGAAAAGATCATTAGTATCCCAATTGCAGCGGTTTCTTGCTGGCAGCAGCCCAATTACAGCAGTTTCTTGCTGTTAGCAAAAATTTTAAACGGGTAATTTCATACAATATAAGACCTTACTTTTTTATAAAATGTCTCTCATCAATTTAATCTTACTTGACTAGTTTGGTACACTGTATTTTATTTTATTGGACTGTATTATTGAATTGGATTGTATTGTATTGTATTATTTTCATACAATCCTATGTTTGGTGATATTTTGTATTACATTGTATTATGTTGTATTAACTAATACAACCTCTCTGCTCTATATTAGCTAATACGATATCCACCGTATTAGACCAATTAAAATATATTAGTTAATACAATACAATAAACAATGCAAAACAAAACAAACTTTGTATTGTATTATTTTAATACATTTTAAACTCCTAATACAATACAATACGGTGCACCAAACATGCTCTTAGAGATACAGCAAGTAAGCAAATATATAGAGAAAACAAGAGTGAAAAACCTACAATACCCCTCACACTATTCCAACACTCCCCCTCTTGCAAAAATCTAATGATTTCCTCACACCAAAACGAACGACTGTGAAGCCTCCTAAAACAACCTAAAAAAGACCAAACAATGCTTGTTCGTCGAACAATGTGGGACAGCACATCCAACACGACCACCTAAACCGACTACAGCGGCAGGAACCAAAGGAAGAAACAGGCAAGGAAGAAAAAAAAAGTCTGGTTGCCACAGAAAACAAAACAAATCAGATCTGGGGATTGTCCGAAAGGTCGCCATCGTCGGCGCTGCAGCTGAGAAGAGGATCCGACTGGAATAGTTGAAAAATGACCCGATCTGAGAAAGGAGAGCCTTGGCTGCCGGAAAACGACTAAGACCAGGTCGGACAGCTGCTGGAAAGGTCGCCAACGCTGGCGCTGCAGCAGAGAAGAAGATCCGTAACTGTATCAGGCGAGAGCGGAAAGCACTTGGAGGAAGCTCGACGGCGGATGAAAAGTGACCAAGGCCAGGTCGGACGGCGCCAACAAGGTCGCCAGGACGTGCGACGGCGGTCGGCGCCGCAGATCAGATGAATATCCGGCTGCATCGGCCCAGATCGGAGGGCCGCCGGAGTCTGCCGGAAAAACTACCTAATGGCATTGACTAGGTCACCTGGACGTGCGCCACCACCGGCGCTGTAGTCAGAGGAAGATCTCTAACTGGATCGAGCTGGAGCTGCAGAAGAAAGAAGAAAGACGCAGCGGAGAAGAAGAGGCTGCATCGGAGAAACGACGGAGCTATGCCGGAAATGGTCGGACGGCACCGACTAGTTCGCTAGGACGAGGGACTTCGCCGCCAACAGCTGCTGCCGCAGCAGGGTGTCGACGGCGGCCGGAAAGGAAGCTGATTCGGGCTCTGATACCATATAGAATTTGAAGGAGAGAAAAAGGAAAGAAATGATTAAACACGGTGTCATCACTGTGTCGGTGTGAGAGTTGCTCAAAAGATTCCCAACACATCATTAAACATGTCACTTCTCTTGATTCTTTAAAATTTAATCATTTTATCATCATCTTTTCATTAATCATCGGATCATTTAAATGACCAAAAATGATTAAATGATTTTTGTACAAAATTTTATTTAATATATAAAATATAAAATATTGATTTCAGGTGCATCATACTAGCCAAGTGCCCAAGTTAATAATTAGCTTTCTTCTGTTTATTGACATTATGACGAGGAAATTGATGAAAGATACTGTCTCCGTAGTTCGAAAAAGGGTAATATAGTAATATAGTAATATGAGCATGAGAAAAACATGGATCCATCTTGCTCCACAGTTCATGGTGAAATGCATTGGATGGCTGGATGCACAACCTCAAATTTTCTAAATCTGTCAAGCTCTCTCTTCTCTCCCATTTTCTCATGTCTCAGGCTACGTCGGTCATCGGTCTGAAGATCAGACGACATTGAGTTCATTGGCACAATCAGTTTTTATCGGATTCATGACAAATCGGTGCAGATCTAACGACAAAGGTTCGGCACGGTTCGGGTTTGGCTTCCGACGAACGTTTTTCCGATGGTTTTTTTCGGTCAACTCACCCGATGATGATGTTGCAGTTTCTTCAAACTTCAAACTACGGTTTGACAACCAAGACAATTTTGTTTGGCGACGGTACTTTTGAGAGATCGGAAGATCGGCACTTCCCACACCTTCCGGTTGGGTGGTGTCGACTCACTTGCCCTGGAGGTCGACAGTCTGCGGCGCGTGACTGCGTGTCTGAAAATGAGAGGTTGGTGTCGACAAACTTTTTGCCTGAGTGCGTTAGGATGACCAAAGTTTTTCTCCTTCTTAACATCATTTTGCTTGTTTCAATTTTTTATTATTTCTTTTCAAAACAATTTGCATTTCTTTCTATTTCCATTCAGCTGAGTTGAGCTAACATGTCAACACTCAACAGAGTTCTGATGTTGAAATCATTTGAGCTTTCGTACACCTTTTTTGGCTTGTGTTTTTCTCAGTTTGATTATCAGAGCATTTGGTGACATTGCAGGAACTGATAGATGATTTGCATCTGAATTCTTAATTTTATAAATTTGCGACTTCATACTTCACAATTCATTCTTTCTTAGGTGCGAGCGGAGTTGGAACGAGCGATGGAAGGTGCGATGGAACGAGTGTTGGAATGTTTGCGACAAGAGATGAAAGGAGCGAGGAAATCAGCGATGAGAGTGCTGAAACAAGAGATGGAACTGGCGATGGAACCAGTGATTGAACGAGTGAAGAAACAAGCAATGGAACCGGCAATGGAACGAGTGAAGAAGCAAGAGATGGAACCGGCGATGGAACCACTGATAAAACAAGTGAGGAAACGGGCGATGGAACCAGTGAAGATACAAGAGATGGAACCGGCTAATTAACGAGCGAAGAAGAAACTAGCGATGGAAAACCTTAACACAGGATGCAGCAGCTGATCGGAACGTGAATCAGAGATTAGTTGCATGTGTCATAAGGATATATTTTTTTTTCTGTATAATTAATTGATTCTTTTGCTTCCTTAAAATTTCATCTGTATTATGGCAATATCTGTCATTTTTTATACTAAAAAAAGTCTGATTTTGGTTTTCCTGTTGATTTTGTTGTAGAACATCACTTGATCATCAGACTAAGAAATCAGCAAAAGGAGAATTGAAGTTGCTGTTCATTAACAAAAAATAAAGGACCATTAGTGAAATTCTAGCTGGAAAGATCGTGGAAATTTCAGACTTGGAGCAAGAGTTTTACAAAGCAGGAGTAGGGATCAAGTGAGAGTTACGGAAGCAATAAGTCAAGCTTTTGCGGTCAGGGATCATCGTGGAAAAAGTAAGTTTTAAAGCTTGATCAACTCCATCGATCTATATGTTCTTATCGATCTATATGTTCGTTTAATCGCTTTATAAATTAATATGTTTGTGTTCTGTATCATAATATTGTCTTTGACATATTCATTTAGTGAACAAGAAACACGATCATCCATCCCTCGACGATGAAGTGTGGCATTTGAAGAAGATAGCAAGAAAGCATAACTTTCATACACGCTTGAATGATAAACATATATATTCATACAATCAGGGACTTCAAGAATATGTATAAAACCAATCCCATCAAACTAAGAGAGGTAATTAAGGACTACCACGATGATGTTTATCTTGTTCTTGTTTGATGAGTATTAATTATACATGTGGATGAATAATCCATCTTAAATTTCTGAACTGCAGATACTTAACGATTGCACAGAGTCGGATTGGGAAGAAATTGTACAACATGCTTCTAGTGTTGTAGATGATGAGAAGCTAAATGCTTCCTCAAAACCCTTAATAAGTCCAACTACAGTTCCTCACCAAGGTATACAAGGGAATTTCAGGATTGTGATTTGTGTGTATCTCTTTTATTTGCTACTTGAAACTATAATTCTTACAGGATCCACAAGAATGCAGAACGATTGCAACCATGCATCATCATCGAATTTTGCTCCTCAGTCACCGGCTAAGTCAACATGCTCTACTGTTAATGCTCAAGGGAAACACAGCGACTTTTGTTTTTGAAGCTGATTCATATAACGGTCAAACTAAAGGTCCGTGGACTAATTAGTACTCAGTTCCTCACCGACATTGCAATCGTTAATGTTTAAGTAATACATCTTAATGTTTAAGACAACCTATATGTTTGTTTCCTCTGTACATACAATATATATAGTCTGTTTTCTGCAATCTGCAATTTTTTCCCTTTCTTGTACAAAATGTAACTACAGGGTATGTAGTTCTTGAATGAGGATATAAAGGTTGAAAATATGCCAGGAAATGTTACTTTCTACATATTTTTTTTAGTGATCAATGAAAATGATTATTTATAAATTTATTTTCTTCTTTTCCTCTCATTTGGAACTTTTCCTTTCTGAATTGTAATAGGAGAAAGAACGATCGAAGAAAAAAAGTCAGAGTTTCCGTCATTTGTTTCATCGTTCTCCTCTTTGCACCTAACAAGAATGATTAATATATGGAGTACGTATGAAGTCATTCACAGATTTTTAATTAAAATTAACAAACGGAGAAAAACACAAGCCAATAAAGGTGAAGAATCCTGCTCAAATTCTCAACATCTTTCGAGAACCCTATTGAGAGTTACCATTTCCTCCACCGAATTCGTCGTCATAATTAATGTCCAAAAGAGGCCTGCAACAAAACCCACACTTTCAGAAAACAGCTAAGAACTCATACTACAAAGAATTTTTCAGGAAACAAAGACTTTGATGATGTATAGAGAATTCTTCATTATGTTATATGAAAAACAACTTATCATTTACTCTTTACAAACTCTGAGCAACCCACATATTGTTGCAGCTTGCAAGTGTGAGTGAAAGAACCTTTCCTTGAAATTTCATGTAAGTTTAAGTACAGTTTTTTTTTTACAGAAATACCCCTTCTTAAAGAGGTTTAATGATTTATAATCCTCTTGGAAATTTCATGTAAGTTGAAATTTCATGTAAATTTAAATTTCATGTCAATTTAAATTTCATGTAAATTTAAATTTCATGTAAATTTCATGGAAATTTACACACAATTAAAAGAAAAACAATCAAAATCTCCCTCACAAGAAGTTTGACGCACATCATGCACGCAGCCATTTTTGCATGTACTTGCTATACGTTGTAACAATTCGAATGTGGTGGTTGTGTACTTGCTATCTGATTTTCATTTAAAAGGCTAGACCATGCACCCAATCATAACATTGACACCAAGCTAATCTCAGCAAGTGTACGTACTCATTTCCCTATATATAGCTGATCCAGCATTGCTTTTCTAATTACATCACACTCATTTCAAAGTTGCTCCAGCATTGCCTGATCAAGATTGTATACCATGGCTTTGCCCAACTTTGAGTCGTCAAAAATTCTCTCCAAGTCTGACATTACTAAACCTGCGCTTTCAAACGAGATGGCGAGGCATATGATCCCGCTTATGAATGGTAGACATTTCTTGGATTTGACAGTTGAGGATATATGGGGTCAACAGTGGCCACTCCGTTACTATACTCGGCCAAATGGAAACAGAATCTGTCCCGTCTTCACAATTGGGTGGTATCTGTATGTTAAAGCCAAAGGTGTTCGAGTTGGTGATCAACTCATCTTTTCAGGACGTCAAGTTGTAGGTGCTGATGGAGAACTGGAGATGCGGTACAAGATTCGGGTGACAAGGCCAGGTCCGGTCACTTTTAACGGCGAGCCTGTTCCTCTGGATGTGGAGTACCTTGCATGACTTTGAGTTAATTCTAGTTTGATATTCAAGAAATGTGGACATGTCTTATGTCTTATTACTACAAGTGTGATAATCAGTGTGTTTGTATCTTCTACTTTTGTCTTGGACATGTCTTATAACTACAAGTGTAAGAATCAGTGTGTTTGTATCTTCAACTTTTGTTCTTTCTGTTGTAACTTGCATGTACCTTTCTTACTCGATTAATAAACACTACTCTTGTAGTCTTGTACGTGTTTGATGTTGCATATTTCCAAATTTTTATATATCTTCAATTAATGTTTTCAGTTTTCCATTTGTGGCTTTTTAATTTAATTTAATTTAATATTCCTGCTTGGTTTTTTCGTGAGTCATCGGGCCCCTACAAAAAGACGTACCACAAGTCACTCACAAGTCACAAGGCACTCGAACTAGATGTACCATCGGCCCGACGAGAGGACGGCAAATATGCCGTCGTGGAGGGTGTAGTCCTCGTCGGAGTCGGAGAGGATGCATGGTGATTCCGCCGAATTTTGGGAGGAGGCCTAACCCAAACCAGAACCATGCATCCTCTCCGATTCCGACATGGACGCCACCAACAACGATCTTCGAACTCCTCCACATATTCGTTGGCCGAGCCGACAGAGGAGTGGCCTCATCAATTCTATCCTCATCAATTTTATGAGGGATTAGAAGAATCTGTTTTGAAAAAAAAAGGGATTAAAAAAGGGTTCAATGCTATCTATATGAAAAAAAAAGGGATTAAAAAAGGGTTCAATGCTCTCTCTCTCTCTCTCTCTCTCTCTCTCTCTCTCTCTCTCTCTCTCTCTCTCTCTGTGTGTGTTTGTGTGTGTCTCTGTTGAAAAAAAAAGGGATTAAAAAAGGGTTCAATGCTATCTATATGAAAAAAAAAGGGATTAAAAAAGGGTTCAATGCTCTCTCTCTCTCTCTCTCTGTGTTTGTGTGTGTCTCTGTTGAAAAAAAAAGGGATTAAAAAAGGGTTCAATGCTCTCTCTCTCTCTCTCTCTCTCTCTCTCTCTCTCTCTCTCTCTCTCTCTCTCTCTCTCTCTGTGTTTGTGTGTGTCTCTGTTGAAAAAAAAAGGGATTAAAAAAGGGTTCAATGCTCTCTCTCTCTCTCTCTCTGTGTTTGTGTGTGTCTCTGTTGAAAAAAAAAGGGATTAAAAAAGGGTTCAATGCTCTCTCTCTCTCTCTCTCTGTGTTTGTGTGTGTCTCTGTTGAAAAAAAAAGGGATTAAAAAAGGGTTCAATGCTCTCTCTCTCTCTCTCTCTCTCTCTCTCTCTCTCTCTCTCTCTCTCTCTCTCTCTCTCTCTCTCTCTCTGTTTGTGTGTGTCTCTGAAGCACACAAATCCAAAAGACTCAAAACAAAAGATGTGAAACAAAAGACTCAAGACCCTTACCAATTTGGTTGCTTTGCTTGCTTCAAACTGTTTATCCCACATCGATAAAACATGATGGGAAAGTTAATAATATTTGTGTATAAAAAAAAGCAGTTCGGGCATTGCAATATACAACCGGTGCGGTTTCGTAATAGAAAAAAATGAAAAATCACATGGGATCCGTGTAACAAATACATGAGATCCGAGTGTTTTTTTTATCTATTTTTCCATTACAGGACTGCAGCGGTACTGTGACTCCAGTTGTATACATATTTACTCTTTAAGAACTATTTTTATATTGCGGATTTAGGATTCTAAATAGTCTGCAATCATCGATATTTGTTTTGTTAGAGCATCTCTAACAACAATGCTCTTTATACTTAGCCAAAAACTGATGGTAATTTTACACTTCCATTATTTCACAATTTTCCTAACATGATTCTATTTTAGAGAAATAGTATTGGCACTCTTCAAATTTGGAAAAACCATTTTATGCTTTTCCAAATTATCTTATCTATTAATATCATCCTTTTATTTATTAAAATGATACTCATTGAAAAATTGATCTTTTTAAAAAAAAAAATCTAAAATAAATTAATGTTATCCCCTTATTTACCAAAATACTATTAATTGGATAGAATTAGATGAAAAGATCATTAGTGTCCCAATTGCAGCGGTTTCTTGCTGGCAGCAGCCCAATTACAGCAGTTTCTTGCTGTTAGCAAAAATTTTAAACGGGTAATTTCATACAATATAAGACCTTACTTTTTTATAAAATGTCTCTCATCAATTTAATCTTACTTGACTAGTTTGGTACACTGTATTTTATTTTATTGGACTGTATTATTGAATTGGATTGTATTGTATTGTATTATTTTCATACAATCCTATGTTTGGTGATATTTTGTATTACATTGTATTATGTTGTATTAACTAATACAACCTCTCTGCTCTATATTAGCTAATACGATATCCACCGTATTAGACCAATTAAAATATATTAGTTAATACAATACAATAAACAATGCAAAACAAAACAAACTTTGTATTGTATTATTTTAATACATTTTAAACTCCTAATACAATACAATGCGGTGCACCAAACATGCTCTTAGAGATACAGCAAGTAAGCAAATATATAGAGAAAACAAGAGTGAAAAACCTACAATACCCCTCACACTATTCCAACACTCCCCCTCTTGCAAAAATCTAATGATTTCCTCACACCAAAACGAACGACTGTGAAGCCTCCTAAAACAACCTAAAAAAGACCAAACAATGCTTGTTCGTCGAACAATGTGGGACAGCACCACACATCCAACACGACCAGCTAAACCGACTACAGCGGCAGGAACCAAAGGAAGAAACAGGCAAGGAAGAAAAAAAAAAGTCTGGTTGCCACAGAAAACAAAACAAATCAGATCTGGGGATTGTCCGAAAGGTCGCCATCGTCGGCGCTGCAGCTGAGAAGAGGATCCGATTAGTTCAGTTTTGTTCTGGGTTTGCGTTTGGTTGCTGGGAAAGTGTGGGAAAATAGAAAATACACAGGATTTGAGTTATATTGTTTATAATTGGGGAATTTATTGTATCAATTTATCAATTTATTATATTTTATCAAAATCCATATGTTTGATGTTTGAGGTTCTTGATATTATATTGTTGTTCTGGCCATTGAAATTTTAATTTATTTTGATAGAAGAAATGGATTTGGTGGAAGTCCAGATTGGATCTCCACCGTCAGTGGAGATCTTGGACTTCTGTCAAATCCATTTTTTTTTAAATGTTTTAAAATTATTTTAATTTAGGTTTTTAAAATTAAATAAATAAATAAAATCTACACCGTCGATGGAGATTTATCTTTATTTTTCAATTATGTTTTTTTTATCATTTTTTTTTTCTGATTTATTAAAGTACACACTTGATTACGCAAAATTAATTAGAGCGTAAATTCGTAATTTTATATTCAGAAGGCATTTTGGTCTTCTTACAAGCTGCTTATGGTCGCATAAAAGGCACATGAGGGTATTTTGATCAATTCACGTGCAAAAACATATCAGAGTTAGGTTATGTCAGGAAAAAGCTAATAGAAGGGGTAGTTTCAATAATGTTTTCATTTTAGGGGTAGACCGGTTAATTTCGGAAAACCCTGTCCTCACTTTAATAACAGGGGAAAAACCATCTTTTCCCATTTTTATTTCGTATACTGATGTGCGGATGTGTCATGTGTGTACTATTTTTAATTGCAGCGGTTTCTTACATACAAGACCTTACTTTTTCACAAAATGTCTCTCATTGACTAGTTTTGTAATGTGAAAAATACATTTTTTGCACTTAATTAATAACATAATTTAATGTTGATAATTTGATATAAGTTTTAAACGTTTGAAGTCATCACGTAAATCTGATTCTGTTATGTTAAAAAAAGCACTCTATACTGTCTCAGATATGAGTCTCTTATGAAACAATAGTAAGTTATTTAAACCGCTACGGTAACTTATTTTTAATGGGCCCTCAAAAGCGAACGACTTCTTGTATATTTTTATTTTTAGTCAGCAACCCCGCCAAATAGAAAAATATGAAATATGAAAAACATGAAATGAAATATGGATTACAGATTCGTGCAGATCAAGTCATCTAGCCAAAATTACACACCCGAACCAACAACATTTTATACTTAAATCCACAAATTAAATGGCTAAAAACTTAATGATGCCTAGCCAGGACTTAGCCCCCAACAGGCCTTCTCGAAGGAATTAGCCAGTCGAGCTCTCTTGATTTTACAAACTACATAAGTCAAGCACCTGCTGAACCGATTTTATTTATAAACCCAATACCTTTACTTTTCTCTTTGTTCTCTCAATGTGGGATCAGAAAAAGTAGCTGATATTGCAATTGAACTTATAGATGGAGATGACAATGAACGTGTTAAATAAAGTGGGCATAGCCAGCATACCTCTTGTTAGCTTTGCTCCTAAAGCAACAATTAAACAAAGTCATCTAATTTATCTGTTGAGAAATCTATTATATTCTATGATGCTCTATTGTTGAACATAGTTTAGTTTGTGGAACATATGAGCTCTTAGAGATGAGCGAAACACATTACAGACTACATACCACTTGTATTATTGTTATTATTATTATTATTATTATTATTATTATTATTATATGTGTGATTGTGATGTCTAAGTAGTGCAAGTTTTTTATGAAATGGGTTTGTTTGAAGTAGTAAGAGATGAGTCACCCAAAATATATTCACCCAAAAGTCAAATCCAAAGTTGAACCAGACCCTTCCAGTTTGATTGCTTTGCTTGCTTCAGACGATTTATCCCACATCGATAAAACAGGACAGGAAAGTTAATAATACTAGTATATAAATAAAGGCAGTTCAAGCTCAACCCTTATCCAAGAGTTGGATGGTTTGAGAGTAAGTTAAGAGGTTCCGTAAATTGCCATCAATTTTTAATGAGCCGTTAAAAGGCAAAAAGAACAATTAAAAGGCAATTTAAATGTTGGGAGCCAGTTTAGACTTATTATCTTCTTACATGTATTTCTAGGGAGCCAGTTTAAACTTTTTATCTTTTCTCTCTTATGTATTTTGAAATGGATTTTATTTTTTTTCCTTTTTTATGATTTATATTTTAAATAAAAAAATATTAAAATATTAAAATATTAATGATTAATTATAATAGAATTGATAGTCGGAGTCAGTTGTTAACTAAAATAGTTTTTTAGTTAAATAACTAAAATTTAGAGAGTATGGTGAGATGTTCTTAGAGCATTTTCAAGGGTTCTCTAAAACTACTCCATAGCTAAAATAGAGAGCTAATTTGAGTTTTAAGCATTTCAAGGGGTTCCCTAAATGACTATTTATTTTAGAGACTCTTGGTGGCTCCCTAAATGTAGAGAACTCTCTATCTTTTCTTTTCTAACTTTTTATTATTTTTAACATTAATCTTCTCTTACATTATCTTCTCTTTTTTATTTTTACCATTTAAAATGAAATAAATTTATTTATATTTTAAATTTAAAAAATATTAAAATATTAATGACTAATTATAAAAGGAACGATGGTCGAAGTGATATCTAAAAAGTTGTTAGTTAAAATAGTTAAAATATAGCAAAATTTTAGGATCCATGATTGTAAAACTTCAGTTACCATCAGTAATTGCCCATTAGGTAAAAACTTCATTGCCCAATTCTGATTTAGTTAAAGGAACAGTGGAACACTCATAAATTTTGTTAAAAGACACTCATAGGGCTTTTTTGACGCCTAGAATTGGACTGTGATTGGACTATTTTAGTACCGGTCCAACGTTTGGTGACATTCTGAGGCTTGGGTTTATTAGTCCAATTAGCTAAATAATCTCATAATCATAGGATAAAACATACCTACCTTCACCCCCATCCACTATCAGTCATGGAACTATTTTATAAGTGGACCCTACCAATTTATTTCATCATCATTTTTTTCCAACGTTTCCTCTCTCTAAAACCCAGATTTCTTCCAAGACTTCAACCCTTCCTCTCTCTCTTTCTTCAACTTTTCCTTCTCCTTCCCGCCGCGGCCTTTGTCTTCGTCTCATTCCATCGCACCGGCTTCGTCTTCCTCTCCTTCCACTCGATCTGTTCCAGGCCTTCCATATATGAAGTTTTTTTTTCTTTTCTTCGATTGATGTTAATAATGATTATAATAAAATAAAATAATAATAACTTTATTGCTTTTTTTTTTTTCTGAATCTCCAGATTTGTTCTGAATTTCCAGATTTTAAATGTTAATAATGAAGTTTCCAAATTTTCTTGCTTTTTTTTTATGAGTTTCCAGATCTTTATGGTGGAGAACTTTATTATTTCATTGTTTATTTTTTTTTATTTTTTTCTCCTATAAGAAAGAAGAAGACGAATATGGGTTCCCAAATCTCGTAACAATATATTTATTTTTCTTTAATTTTTCATTGATCTTTCTTTGATTTTCTTAATTGATGACGATGATTGAGAAAGAAAAATATGAATATATGTGCTTCCAGATCTTGAGTTTATGAAGAATATGAATGAGTTTCTAGATCCTCAACTTCCATATATATGAATGTATGAACAATATATATGAGTTTATGATTGAAGAATATATTAGTTTCCAGATCTTGAGTTTCCATATATATATATATGAATATATGAATATGGGTTTCCAGATTTTCTTAATTTTTTCCTTTTAAGGACTAATATTGTTAATAATGATTGAAGAACTTAATTATTTCAATTTTTTCTTCGATTTTGATTTTTTTTTCTCTTCAAAAGGAAGAAGAAGAAGATCTCTCTTGAAAAAAAAAAAAAATTTCTCATGTTTATTATTCAATTTTAAAATATTAACAAATTAAAAATATTATTATATTTATCCCAATTCCATGTTTCACTAAACATAAAATGGTATTAATTCCGTTCTGTTCCACGTTTCTCCAAACAAAGCATAATATTAATTTAGTCAAATCCTGTCCAATCCAATTTCATCTAATCTTAGTCTCATCTTTAATTCAATCTAATCTCATAAAATAGGTCAATCTCATAAAATAGGTCAATCTAATCCCGCACACAAAACGGTGCCATGAGACAAGGTGCCATAATGTCTCAGGTTTGAGTTTATCTAACCACTACATTAACTTATCGGATTTGAGTTTATCTAACCACTACAATAACTTATTTTAAACCGTTCGTTGTAAATAATGGGCCCTCGAATCAACCGATTTCTTGCAAGAGGACCACTCCAATAGGCTTTCTCAATGGAGAATATTTGATGTTACCAACTAGATAAATACTGTAGGTGGTCGAATTGCGATTGATGTGGAACGGGTCGGGTATGTCAGGCTCAAGACAACTTCTTTGAGAAGTTTGTCAGGTGTATGATGTCGTCTGGAAACAAGCTTGTGAAAGTTGGTGGTCGATCAACCCTGAATGGTCGTCTTCCTCATGAACCTGCAAAACAAAAAAGAACGAACAACAGAAATATAGAGTGGTGGAAATGGTGGTGGTTGAATAAGCCTTAGGTATGCTTGGGCTGAGCAATTAAACGTAAGATTTTCAGTAATGACTTCAATCAAGTTCTGGTTGCTAGAGTAATTTGTAAGCATAGTTTCAGTACGCTCTATTAAGCTTTTCTAATGAGTTTTTTCCCTTCTTTTTTTTCAATGTTATTTGAGCCTTTGTATTTATAGGCCAAAGCTTCTTCCAACGTCTACCAGATCATGGGAAGATTGTAGCCGAGATTTCAAGAGGGATTCTCTCAACTGTGATCCATTATTTGAAACTGAAGACTGACTTGGCCTTTCAACGGTCAGGTTTTAATTGGTGTTGGGCTCGGGTCAACCCGATTTGATGGGTCTAGATAGGATCCAACATCGATAAAGTGTGGGCTTGCACATGTTGGGCCTATGGGCCTTTTTTGGCTACCACGGTTTGTCCCCCACTCTCTAAATATAGAGTCACCAAGTTTAGAGAGTGCTTTTGGTTGGATCATCGTTAGTGGTCCATGTCGTGTCGATAGGTTTCAAACAACGTTATCTAAAGGATCAGCGTTGAGTGATGAATCAAACATATGTCGAACAACCAGTAGACATTTAACTCGAGGCGACCTATCGTCTAATAATACCGCACAAGCATGGGACATTAAATTGACAGGACAGTTGCGTTTGGGTTTTCCATGCTGACGTCAGATGCATTTAATTCAGGAGCAGCTTTTAAACTTCGAAATTTGAATTTTGCGGTTATCTGGGTTGGTTGGCAAACGAAGGGGCATTGACGCGTGGCAAACTAGGGTTAGGTGCTTGCGGTTAAGTTGTGGGTTTTATAAATCAACACATTTTCTAGTGCCTCTCACTTCTCACTCAAGTTGTAACTCTTCAACATCCCCAAAGAAAAACTTCCCTTGTCTGACGAAGTGTTTGTAGAGCTTTATCAATTCGTTTCCTACAAGGTTAGTAAGAAAGATATTTCACTTTTTATATTTGTTTTTCATGAGATTTACCTTTACGAATCTTTATAGGGAATAGACAAAAATGTCTAATGCTATCTCTTTCTGGAAAAGTGTTGTTTTTGTTGTTCTTGATATTTTTCACTGCATTTTGAATGTTCTTGGTATTCTTTATTGCATTTTGAATATATTTGATTCAAATATTGGGTGGTGTGTTGTAAGTCCTTAATTTTCTTGAATATCGTAGTAAGAAATTTTTTTTGAACAGTTGCGGTCGACCTAGAATAGATAGAGATTTATGAAACTCAGTTTTAGATTTTGCTGAAAGAGAAAGCAATTTATGTAGGAAACCCTAGGTTTTGATCTTTGAACCTTAGGTTGTGATTGTAGCGTTTCAGTTTGTGCTTGACTTGTGCATTTTTGCATGTCAGCTTTCCTTTTGGAGATACAATGTTGAGTGACGCTACAGTTTTGGAGCCGCAATTTACGTGGACTCCCAGTGAAGAGGAGATAGTTGGAGAGGTCGACTCTAGCACTAGTAATGTCGGTCGACTAGTAGCAGTGGAGGATCCATCGAAGGTAGTTTCAATAAACACATGGGGTATGTTAAATAGGGCGTCGTACCCGCTGTTGCTGGTCTAGTCGACTCTTCGGAGTATATAGACATCGCGGAAGCATCTACGTCTAGTCGTGCGTTAGGTGTTTTAGATGAGAGTCCAGAAAGTGTTCTTACAAATAGTATCATGTATGGTATACGGACAATCTATGGTATCCCCGAGTCTGTCGAGCTACGTGCACCGAAGATATACGAAAAGGCGGATCAGGATATTTTTGGATGGACGTGTTTCTAAGAATACGCCCTTCGTCTTGGGTTCAGATTTTCGGTCCCTCCACTAGCTCGACAGTTACTGCGATACAATGATATTGCCCCGGAACAATTGATGCCGATTGATTGGAGGATTCTATTGAGTTTGACGGTCCTGTGCGAGAGGCGTAGGATAGATTTTGGGTTGGGGTTCCTTTTGCATAACTACTATTTGAAGGAGCATCTGAGCGACAGGGGTCGTTATCTGCTGATCCCTAGGTCGAAAGAAGGTCAATTGATAACTGACACGACTAACAACGACCGCAATTGGAAGGATACCTTCTTTTTTGCTAAAGGCCCTCTAATTGATGGTCCTTGAGGAGAGGATCATGATGTCTACTGACAAATATGGAATCGTCATGGTGAGTGTCGACAGATATGTCGTTTTGAAAAAGAATTTTTCTTTGTTCAACTTCCTTAAGTATTGATTAGTAATTTGTTTATGTAGAAATCAAGGGCGTAGATAGCAAACCTTTGTGCGAAGAAGCTGAAGATCGCACTGATGATATATTAGCCATTCCTGCAAAAGATAGGAGTTGTAAGGAATTGCTTACAGATGTTAAGCTCAGGACTAGCAGTTTATGGCAATGGTCGACATTAAATAAATCACAAGCACCGTATCCTCTTGTGAAGGATTTCGTGCTGTATATATGGATTAGGAGAAGTCTTGAAGTTCTTGGCTGTGGTATGAGATTTCTTTCCCTTGTTACTGACATTGAGCTTCGTTTTACAGTGACATTGATGTCGAACGCCTAGATCAACTTGCTAGAAAAGGCTGATGCCTTGAAGCGTCTCAAGAAAGACATGGCCAAGAAGAGAGCGGAAAAGAAAAAGAGAGAAGCAGCTACCAAGTCGAAGGAGGATATATCTTCCGTCCCTGAGCATGTATACACTTCGTCGCCTGAAACAAGCCCTCTCAAGAAAAGGAAGAGAAGTACAGCTGTCGACCGTGGGAAAAGGATTGAACCCAGCCCGAAAAGCACGCCGGATGTGGCTAATTTGGAGCCGGATTCATCGATGATTCTTCTTGCTTCAAGCCTTTCGTCTTTCAAAGAGCCGACCGGATTCCTTGCAAAGGCGCACGAATTCCAGCTTTCTAACGACGAGTTACATTTGAAGGGCAAGAAGACGAAAGAGGTTTTTAATGTCGAAATCCTATCGACGTTTCAGGTTAGTTTGTTTACTGAAGTTCGTTGACCATTCTTATTGTTTCCTTTTCATTGATATAACTTGTTTAGTGTTTTTTTTATAGGCTTTGCAGGCACAATTGCATTTACACGACAGATACAAGATTGTCAGTGATAGGTGTAACAAACTTCGGAAGGATAATGAGAAGTTTAAGGTAGACAATGCCAATTTTGACAAGGCTATGAAAGAGTTAGAGCAGAAAAACTTAGCTCTGAAGGAGGAGTTGAAGAATATGAAGGATCGACATTCTGAGGATTCAACAAAGGCTGCTATAGTTATTGCAGAGAAGGAGAGCCTTATCAAGAATCTAGAAGATCAAGTGACATCGATAGTGGCTAAGGCGATGTGCAAAGCAAGGGCGGAGATATTCAAGGATATATGGTTGGTAGACATGTGAGCTGGGATTGGGAAAAGATGTAAGAGGTGGTCAACACCTATGAAGAAATGCTCAGGCTCGCGGCTTCTCCATTTGCTGAAGACGATGAAATGGTTGATGGAGGGGACGTCGAAATGGGTCTCAATAATGTTGAAAACACTTCCGTTATTGATCCGCCAACTGATGCTTAATTAAATTTATCATTTTGTTTTGCTTTTAATGTAAAAGTGGATGATCTGGTCGACTCGACCGTTATTATATTTTTTCTAATTTTTCTTTGTACTCGTGGATGATTTGGTCGACTCGACCGTTTTTATATGGTTTTGATTCATCTAACATGCAAGTGATTTCTTTTGATTTTGTGAAGATGATACGACCATCATATAATGGGGTTTGCATAATATTTGCTTTTCATTAGGATGAGATAAGCTTGTAAACTTATGCTCAAACGAATATTTATCGACACAATTTTTATTGGCGGAAATACTCGCATATCGTTGGATCAATTCGTGGTAGAACTAATCGCTTGTTGTTATTTTACTATCAACAAAACCTTTATAGAAATAATCGCTTATGTGGCGTTCAGTTCGTGGTCGACAAGATCTTTATTTACATAGATATAATCGCGTACATTAGTTTCACGGTCGACATGACCTTTATTTACATAGATATAATAGCGTACATGCGTTTCACGGTCGACATGGCTAGTCTGTCCCCAATGTCCCCCACTCTCAATATGTAATATCGAATGAAATCTTGGTAGTTGTGCTGGCGTCGTTGTGGGACAAATCACAGTTGCAAATATATCGACTGTCGATGTCGACATCTCATTTATAAGGAGGTTATATTTTGGTGAGCTCAGTTTACACTTAATTGTAATAAGTGTTCATCATTGCTCCTCAAGGGTTGAATTGTTAATAAATAAAAATAACGAAATATATTGAAATAAGTTTAGAAATGATACTTTTTGATATGTAGAGCATTCCAGCTATTGTGCACTTCTCGACCGTCGATTCCTCGCAATTTGTATGCTCATCGCCCTTTAATATTAGTAATTTGGTAGGAGCCTTCACATGTCGGACCTAACTTTCACATTCCTTCTTCCTTTGTATTTTGGAAGACGCGTCGTAATACCCAATTGTTTATCTTGAATGTCCTGATTCGCACTTTTTTATTATAGTGGCGTGCGACTTGTTGCTGGTAAGACTGTATTTGCATTGCAGCTCGTTCTCGTTGTTCATCCAGATGGTCTAATTCGAAGTTCAACTCCAAACAATTCCGCTCTTCGTCTGGGTTTTCGCTCCATGCAGTCGGAAGTCTTGTTTCGATTGGGATTACTGCCTCCGAGCCATAGACGAGTGAGAATGGCGTTTCACCGGTCGATCGACGAGGTATTGTTCTGTACGACCATAGTATCTCTAGGAGTTTTTCTACCAATTCGTCATTTTTTACCTTTAAGCGTTTTTTGAGGGTGTTGACGATCGTCTTGTTCGTCGACTCTGCTTGACCATTGGCTTGAGGGTAACGTGGTGTTGAAAAGCTGAGTTTTATTCCATACTTATCGCAGAAATTTTTGAAGTCGTATGATATAAACTGGGATCCATTGTCGATCACTATCTCCTAGGAGACGCCGAACTTGCAAATGATATTTTTTCATACGAAATTACGTACCTCAATGTCGCGAACTTACTGGAAAACTCCGACTTCTACCCATTTGGTGAAGTAATCTGTCATTTCCAGCATGTAGACGACTCATCCAAGTGCTTCGAGGAGCTTGTCTACAATTTCCATTCCCCATTTCATAAAAGGCCAATGGGCTGAAATTGATTCAACACACCTGGTGGGAGGTGTGATATTGGTGCGAATCTTTGGCACTTGTCGCACGCTTTCACATGGTTTTATGAGTCCGTACGCATTGTCGGCCAGTAGTATTCTGTTGTGATGGCTCTGTTGGGCAGGCTTTGGGCGCCAGAATAGTTTCCACATTCTTCATAATGTAGGCTTTTTAGGACGTCATAAGCCTCTCGCGGGGTTAGGCATCTCAAGTAGGGTCCTGTAAATGATTTTTTATATAGCTTACCATACATGATGCAGAACTTTGCGGCCTTTGCTTTGATCTTCTTAGCATCGGATCGGTCCACGGGTAGAATGTCGGCTCGAAGGTAATCTAATATGGGATCCATCCAACTTTTACCTTGGTCGACCAGTGCTAAAATTTCGGTTTCTTGAATGGTCGGTGACATAAGATGAACAACAGGAATTGACTTTGAACTGTTTGTCGTTGTTGACCCAAGGTTCGCCAACGAATCCACCCGTGAATTCTTTGACCTTGAAATCTGTTGGATATTAAATTCATCGAATGTAGACTGAAGCTGTTTTGCCTTCATCATTTGATCCCTGGCTTCGTACGAACCGTTCATCTGTTGGACGACCAATTGTGAGTCACTTTAAACCTGGATTTTTTTCATGTTTAAACTCTTCACGAGGTCGAGCCCTGCGATTAGAGCTTTATACTCGACTTCGTTGTTTGTCGCACGGAAATTACAGTGGATCGACTGTTCCAAAATATCTCCTTACGGGGATTCAAGTACCAGACCTAGTCCGCTGCCTCTTATGTTGCTGGAACCGTCGATCGACAACCTCTATTTTTATGCAGTTGTATTCTCTGTTAAAGCTACCAACTCCTGTTCGGCCTGCAAATTCTCATAAGGAGTAAAATCTACGACAAAATCGGCTAATACCTGAGATTTTATTACCGTTCGTGGATGGAAGCTGATGTCGTATTCGCTTAACTCGACCGCCAATTTTGTCAATCGACCTGAAATTTCTGGTTTATGCAAAATATTCTTAAGTGGGTAAGTAGTTATTACCTTAATTGAGTGGCACTAGAAGTATGGCCTTAGTTTTCGTGTAGAGACGACAAGTGCTAATGCCAGTTTTTCCAATCTGTTGTATCTGGTCTCCGCGTCGAGCAATGATTTGCTTACATAGTATACTGGGTATTGAACGTTATCTTCCTCTCTGATTAGGACGGTGCTTACTGTTGTGCCGGACACTGCTAGATATATGAGTAGTGTTTCGTGGTCTTTGGGTTTCGACAGTAGTAGAGGCGATGTCAGATATATTTTCAATTCCTGGAGAGCCTTCTCGCATTCGTTGTTCCATTTGAATGTTTTATTCTTCCTATGCGTGTCGAAAAATGGGTGACATCGTTTAGACGATTTTGAGATAAATCTATTCAAGGCTGTGACTCGTCCAGTAAGTTTTTGAACGTCCTTGACGCATCTAGGTGATTCGATTTCTTGTATCGATTGAATTTGGTCTGGGTTGGCTTCGATACCTCTTTGGGTAACCAAGTAGCCTAAAAACTTACCTGAAGATACACCAAAGGAACATTTAGTAGGGTTCAGTTTCATACCATATTTGTCGAGGACGTCGAACGACTATCTCAGGTGCTCGACATGTTACTTAACCATCAGTGATTTGACCAGCATGTCGTCGATATGTACTTCCATTGTCATTCCAAGCATTTCGACAAACATCTTTTTGACCAGTCGTTGGTAGGTTGCACCTGCATTTTTCAAGCCAACTGGGATTACTTTATAACAAAAGGTACATCGCTCTATTACGAAAGCAGTTTTCTCTTGGTCGTCTAGATGCATCAGGATTTGATTGTAGCCCGAATAAGTGTCCATGAAGTTGAGTAGCTCGTGTCCTGCTATCGCGTCGACTATCATGTCAATGTGGGGAAGTGGGAATGAGTCTTTGGGGCAAGTTTTGATGAGATCTGTGAAGTCGATGCAAATGCACCACTATCCGTTCTTTTTCTTGACGACTACGACGTTTGCAAGCCAATCCGGATACTTCACTTCTTTTACCGATCCAATGTCGAACAGTTTCTGAATCTCTTCATTAATCACTTTGTTTCTCTCTAGAGCAAATTTCATTCGCTTTTGTTTCACAGGCTGATGGTCGGGGTCTACCTGCAATTTGTGAACCATTACCTCTGGGTCGATTCCGACCATATCCTCATGCGACCAAGCAAAGCTACTTCATCGTTCTTTCAAGAAATCGATCAGTTGCTCATGGATCTCTCTTGGTAGTCTAGATCCAATGAAGACTTTGTACTCTGGTTGATCGGGGTCTATTGTTATTTCGTCGAGTTCTTCCATTTTTGGCATGGCTGGGGTCGATCCGACGTTGGCTTTCTGTAATTGCTATAATTCCTCTTTCTATTTCTTCATGGCATTTGGGTAGCAGCCTTTTGTTCCCCTTTTATTTCTCTTACCCCACCCCCCCACCTGGTTAGGAATTTTATCATCTGATGGTAGGTCAACGGAATTGCTTTCATTTCATGTATCCAAGGTCTACCCAAGATTGCGTTGTACGGAGACTAGTAGTCGACCACTAGGAAATTAATATAGAGGTTCACTCCCTTGGCATAGATTGGTAGTACGATTTCGCCTAGCGTGCTTTTCTGCTCTCCACTAAAACCTATCAACATAGTTGTTCGGCGGCTGAGTTCGTCGACCTACATTTCTCTTAGAGCACTGTTAAATAAACTATTACACGAACTACCATTGTCGATTAAAATACGTTTTGTTAGACAATTTGCGATATGTAAAGAAATAACAAGTGGATCGTGGTGGGGAGAAATCTGATTTGTCCGTTGTTTGAAGATGACGGTCTCGTCGACGATTAAAGGATGCTCTCGTTCATGTCATATCTCCGCGTTCGACACTCGTCGTGTGTGCCTCTTTGCCACAGAGTAACTAATACCACTAACTTCAGATCCTCATGCGATGTAATTGATTACTCGATCTTGTCTGGGTGGTTCTGAAGGACTGGCGTTGTTGATTGCTTGTCTTTTCTCGACGCGTCGAGCGAGAGTCTACTTCCCTTTATTTGTCAAGAACTCTTGTAGATATCCTCGTTTGAGAAGCTCTGCTATTTCCAACCTGAGGGCAACACAATCTTCTATTCGATGGTCGTGGTCATAGTGGAACTCGTATCGTAGTATTATATCTCGATATTCTGAGGGTGCATTCATCTTTCTCGGCCATTTGATTGTCTTGCCCATTTCTTTCATCACTGCCACGAGGTCGACCGGCTTGATGCTCAGGTTGTATTCTGGCACTTCCACTCATGATCGACTTGTCCTCGGATGACTTTGCCCATATGGTCGGTCATTGTTTTAATTTTCGTGTCGGGGCTGTGCATTCCTTCTATTACTTGTCGGATAAGGTTCTTTCCTTCTGTCGTTTGATCTTCTATCGACTCAATCGTTCATACGGTTTGCGTAGTTGTTGACTTT